>OY992876.1:230860481-230872981 GCA_963921405.1 Cepaea hortensis
TAGGTCACGGTGCAGCACTGCACGAACAGATTGGGCGGGATCAGGTAAGGGTTGGTCATAATCTAGATGGACTGGATCTTCCATTGTTACAGTCCAACCTAATGTCCAGGTTTGAGACCTTTCATTGACAACAAACTCCAATACAATGCCCAGTTTTGAGATCTTTCAATGTCAACAAACTCCAATCTAATATCCAGATTTCTCTTCTTTTCGTTCATCCGGAGTGTTTTTTCAGATGTGATTGCGGTGTGCGTTAGGCACCCTTGGGTTGAAAACCCTTAGGTCACACATCCGGCTTTCGCGTGCATTTTTGACCATGTTAGCAATCCTGGGAGACTCTCACTTTTGTGGTACCGTCCACATCCCAGCTGGTCAAGTTCGAACAGTCGAGGACTTCGGTCATCCCTCAAGAGAAGGAAGGCACAGTCCATAGCATTTTTCGCCATCCTAGGTTGCTTCCATAGTTGCAGGGCCGACACATAGCGCCCTGATACTGGGCTCACCGAGGGAATGGTCACGTCATGCTCATGGCTGCTTTAATTCCTCACATCAATATATTGGGCATTTCGTTCGCCCCGGGCCATTCCCGCACAAACCAGACAGGTCTGCAGAAGGTATTCACTCAGCGAGTTTTCGCACATGTGCTTGTCGTTGCGCCCGTCAGAGCTGTTCCAGGCACGACAGACATTCGGAAAACTACCTAGTCAGAGCTGTTCCGAACAAGAGCGGCATTCAGAAACTAGGTAGTCAGAGCTGTTCCTAGCACGAGAGACATTCGGACGAGACATTTCACTCGGACGTAAATGCGTAGTGTCAATTTTTAGTTTGCCACCCGTAGGACGACACTTCCGACTTCCAGCGGGCATTTTTTAGTGAGGTTAACCTTCCTCTGGTTTCGAGACACGTTAGACTGTTGTAATGTCACCCACATCTCAGCTGGTCAAGATAGAACGATGAACGACATCGTGGTCGGCCCTCAAGGGAAGGCAGGGGCAGACCATGGGCATTATCTCGCTATCCAAGGAGGCTTCCATAATTGCAGAGCCGGCACATATTGCTCTGAGACTGGGCTCACCCAAGGAGTTTCCACGTCCTGCTCATGGCTGCTTTAGTTCCTCACTTCCATGTGTTGGGCATCCCGCTTGCCACTGATCGCTTAAGCACACACCAGGAGCGGTCAGACTGCGAGCGACATCCATTCGGTAAGCTTTTGCTTGTGACTTCAGACCACGCAATAGGTTCGCTCGCCGTGCGTTCCATTTCGCGTTGTTGAGACGTTCTTCCACTTTTGTCTACACTCTCTATGAGTTAGAGACAGACAGTTTTCGTAACCATGTTCTTCGACTGGAGCACTTTTCAGACTTTTTTTGTACTCGCTCACGAGGTAGGCTACATGTGCTGCCGGCTCAGCACCTTACCTTCGTGCAGCAGTGAACGAGAAACGGCCATGCCCTCTCATCCGGGAATCACTCATATCCCCCAGCTGAGAGCCTTCGAACATGTATCAGACCTGAGCATGTATCTTGCTCAGTATTACGTTTCTATTTTCCGGTAGACGGGTATTGGCCTGGCTCTCAGATCCGAGGGTTTGTGGCTTAGAAGCGTTCAGCCACAGCCCTCGACAGGTGGCCTTAAGTGTTTTGTCCGGACCAAGAACTTCGTGCGCCTGATTTAAACTTCTGACTGTTATCCTCACCTCAGTCTAACCCGCAGAGCAGCAGGTTGTGTCTCTCTTAGTCTGGCCCCTATCCCATAAGCTGTCCTATATGTAGTTTTCACCCATCGGCAAGCACATGGGGTCAGAGGGACACACAAGCTCCCCCACCGCGGCAAGGTGGAGACACATCGGAGGAGATATCCAGATTTGATATCTTTCATTGTCAAAAAAACTCCAATCTAATGTCCAGGTTTGAGATCTTTTATTGTCAACAAACTCCAATCTAATGTCCAGATTTGAGATCTATCATTGTCAACAAATACCAACCAAATGTCCAGGTTTCAGATCTTTTATTGTAAACAAACTCCAACCTAAAGTCCAGGTTTGAGATCTTTTATTGTCAACAAACTCCAACGTAATGTCCAGGTTTGAGATCTTTTATTGTCAACAAACTCCAATCTAATGTCAAGGTTTGAGATATTTTATTGCCAACAAACTCCAACGTAATGTCCAGGTTTGAGATCTTTTATTGTAAACAAACTACAACCTAATTTCCAGGTTTGAGATCTTTTATTGTGAACAAACTCCAACCTAATGCCCAGGTTTGAGATCTTTTATTGTCAACAAACTCCAACCTAAAGTCCAGGTTTGAGATCTTTTATTGTCAACAAACTCCAACGTAATGTCCAGGTTTGAGATATTTTATTGTCAACAAACTCCAACCTAATGTCCAGGTTTGAGATCTTTTACTGTAAACAAACTCCAACCTAAAGTCCAGGTTTGAGATCTTTTATTGTCAACAAACTCCAATCTAATGTCAAGGTTTGAGATATTTTATTGTCAACAAACTCCAACGTAATGTCCAGGTTTGAGATCTTTTATTGTCAACAAACTCCAACCTAATGTCCAGGTTTGAGATCTGTTATTATCAACAAACTCCAACCTAATGTCCAGGTTTGAGATCTGTTATTGTCAACTGGGGACAAACAGAATGTGTCCCCAAGCAGTTTCCTGCCACGGGTCAGTGGCGTGATAGAACCATCACATGTTGCAGGCCGGAGATCACGGAAGAACAGAGGTTAGTCCCTCCCTCTCTTATCAGGCGATGAGCCCTGGCGTGGAAACCCTGTCCGAACGTGGTCAGGACATTATCAGTCAGTTCCCTACCAACTTCGCTAACGAGCCCGGCTACCATCAACAGCCCACGGCCCATGGCCCACGACCCATCGCCCACGACCCACGGCCCATGGCTATTGCAAACATTGAGGAGTGGCTGGCCGAGTTGCTAAGAATGACGGGTTCTCCTTCGGCAGACCCGAGTTCGAATCCTCGGTAAGGTGTGGATATTGTGTTTCTATCGGGAGAAAAAGAAAACCCTAACCTGCGCAGTTCGCGGCGACTGCACTAGTCAGGTAGCCTTAATTCCCCAGGCTCAAGACTGTCCTGTTCTACACCGCAAGCTGCTATAGGCAGTAGATGACAGACAGACAGATTGTAAACAGACTCTACCCGACAACCCAAGTGGAGATTATATCATATCAGTTCTTTCAGGTGTATTACTATTTGCACTTATTTAGAGTTCAACGTTGGAATTATCCAATCTGTCCGTGGATCTGAACCAACAACCATCAACTGCAGTGACCCCGGTTCTATTACGGTTAGTGTGCTCTCGGATAGACCTGTCCTGGCTCGTCATGAATGTTTGATGAGGTCGGCGCGCGGACGTCGTAAAGGCAAGTGGCATAACTGCGCCAAGAGCCATTAAACTGCGACAACTGTCTAGATATTAACACAAAACCGACAGTCGACACTGCGCGGCCAGTACTGACAGTAAAGCCCATATTGGTGGTCTCTACAGTAAGCCTGTCTTTTAATATGTAACCGTTTTGAATTATGTCCTTCATATTTCCCCCAAAGCTGTTTTGTCTGCTGGCGGATTTCAGTGGGCGAGGGGCGTGGGGGGGGGGGGGGGGGTTTAAGCTGTATAGACAAAAACACAATTTATGGGGCCCATTATTTTACGTATATATAAAGACGAGTTTGGGGGTCGACGTGACTGAGAGGTTTAACTTGCATACTATTTCTCTTCTGATCGCGGCAATGGGGGTTCGTTCCAAAAGCTGGTCAGTTGAGCTTCACATGTTGACTTCTCTTCCTGGACTTGGGGATACTCCCAGTGCGCCTGAGTCGTGTAGACGGGACGTGCGCATGAGATACGTTAATACAAACCTCAGCTATATGATCGTCTTGACAGGCAAGATGAGCAGGCAGAGAGCATCTTACACCTATTGGGACACATGGGTTAATGGTGCTGCACCCATAGTGTTATATTCATGGAAATATTCTGGAATAAACAGGCGACCGGCGATTTACTTACCACATCACCCACCCAGAGCCCATTTGTCTATATAAATGTGGGTTTAACACCATATGCCGAATGTTACTCGAAGTGTGTAAAGGGGTGCTTTTGGGGGGAGGGGGGCAGCATTCCCTATTGCCAGTGTCCCTCGCCATCAGGCGAACCTAAACCGGCTTATGGGGTACTTGTAATTTACTCCCAGAAGTCATGGATGAGAAGTCAATATTTTAGTCCAGCTGACCGGTGTAGGGGTTGAACCCTCTGTCTCACCATCATGTCTGTCCGCAGCCTTCTGCCTTGTGTACAACCAATCTTCTTATAGTTCATGCCGTGTGGAGTTGGTGATCATGTCTGTCCACGGCCTTCTGTCTCGTGGAAGTTTAAGCGGCAGCGTTCTTATCCATTCGGCCATGCTCACCTTTATAAGAGTATTAAAAACGCAAGAAATGAAAAACTAGAGCAAAGAGTGCAACCGACCAGGTTTCAACGCTGAAGGATTTTCGATATTAAGACAAATACAATTGAGGAACATGAAATATGCTGGGCATGTAAAAACACCTGAATGTGTGGAAAAGATCACTATGAGGGAGGTGTATCGGGGAGGCGGAAAAGACGAAGACCACAATGTAGATGGCTTCTTCGTCGTACCTCCCTGGAGGGAAGTGCGTCACACCCAGTCTACGAGTCTAGAATATTAAATGTACGTATCTACTGTCATATGCCAGATACAGTCCTGTCATTGGGGGTGTTAGATCTTCACACATACTAGGTCGCGGCTTAATGCGTCAGTTATCTGTTTCCTTATCTAGAATAATCTTCTCCTTACAATCCATCTGTGGCGAAGGGCTTACAAACCAATTCGTAAATGCGCATACCGTTATCGAAACACAGCAGCGGGAGATTTGGAAGCAGGCCCTCTTGTGCTGGTTTTCATTATTCATTTGTATGAGTGTTGGTCGTTCAGAAAGCAGAGGCAAACTTTTGAACTTAAACTGGCCAAAAAATAACGCCAAAATATACTGGGGTTGACTGCGACGTCCTGTAAAGATATGCAACTAACCTTTAACAATCCAAGATCTATTGCCAATCGCTTTTACTCCATGCCGTCTGGCGTTGGTGATCATGTCTGTCTGCAACCTTATGTACTGCCAATCTTCTTATAGTCCATGCCGTGTGGCGTTTGTGCATGTGATTCCACAGCCTTCTGTCACGTGTACTGCCAGTCTTCTTATAGCTCACGCCGTGTGGCGTTGGTCATCATGTCTGTCCACAGCCATTTGTCTCATTTACTGCCAATCTTCTTATAGTCCATGCCGTGTGTCGTTGGTGATCATGTTTTGTCCACAGCCTTCTGTCTCGTGTACTGCCAATCTTCTTATAGTCCATGCCGTGTGTCGTTGGTGATCATGTTTTGTCCACAGCCTTCTGTCTCGTGTACTGCCAATCTTCTTATAGTCCATGCCGTGTGTCGTTGGTGATCATGTCTGTCCACAGCCTTCTGTCTCGTGTACTGCCAATCTTCTTATAGTCCATGCCGTGTGTCGTTGGTGATCATGTCTGTCCACAGCCTTCTGTCTCGTGTACTGCCAATCTTCTTATAGTCCATGCCGTGCGTCGTTGGTGATCATGTCTGTTCACAGTCTTCTGTCTCGTGTACTGTCAATATTCATTTAGTCCATGTCGTGTGGTATTGGTGATCATGTCTGTCCACAGCCTTCTGTCTCGCATACTGCCAGTCTTCTGTCTGACCACATCATTCTGTCTCAATGTGTTCTGCCAATCTATTCTGATACTGATGTTCTTCCATGTCATGAAGCTAAACTGTCCAGCATCCTGGACTTTTGTCACTCCCTGTATCTCTTCATCTCCATATGTCCCCTTTTCACAACGTATTGCAGCTTTCCCCTTCTCATGATATGTTCAAATAATGCGATGTTTTCTTTAAATGTTCTCTTTGTGAGTTCATTTCTGTCAAGATATCTTCATGGCTCTTTTCATTCATCCAAGTTGTTCTCACCATTCTTCTGTTCTCACCATTCTTCTGTTCTCACCTTTCTTCTGTTCTCATTATTCTTCTGTTCTCACCATTCTTATGTTCTCACAATTCTTATGTTCTCACCATTCTTATGTTCTCACCATTCTTATGTTCTCATTATTCTTATGTTCTCACCATTCTTCTGTTCTCACCATTCTTCTGTTCTCACCATTCTTATGTTCTCACCATTCTTATGTTCTCACCATTCTTATGTTCTCACCATTCTTATGTCCTCACCATTCTTCTGTTCTCACCATTCTTATGTTCTCATTATTCTTATGTTCTCACCATTCTTATGTTCTCACCATTCTTCTGTTCTCGCCATTCTTCTGTTCTTACCATTCTTATGTTCTCATTATTATTCTATTCTCACCATTCTTATGTTCTCACCATTCTTATGTTCTCACCATTCATATGTTCTCACCATTCTTATGTTCTCACCATTCTTATGTTCTCGCCATTCTTATGTTCTCACCATTCTTCTGTTCTCACCATTCTTATGTTCTCATTATTCTTATGTTCTCACCATTCTTATGTTCTCACCATTCTTCTGTTCTCGCCATTCTTATGTTCTCACCATTCTTATGTTCTCATTATTATTCTATTCTCACCATTCTTATGTTCTCACCATTCTTCTGTTCTCGCCATTCTTCTGTTCACACCATTCTTATGTTCTCATTATTCTTCTATTCTCACCATTCTTTTGTTCTCACCATTCTTATGTTCTCACCATTCTTATGTTCTCACCATTCTTATGTTCTCACCATTCTTATGTTCTCACCATTCTTATGTTCTCACCATTCTTCTGTTCTCGTCATTCTTCTGTTCTCACCATTCTTATGTTCTCACCATTATTATGTTCTCACCATTCTTATGTTCTCACCATTCTTATGTTCTCACCATTCTTATGGTCTCACCATTCTTATGTTCTCACCATTCTTATGTTCACATCATTCTTCTGTTCTCACCATTCTTCTGTTCTCACCATTCTTATGTTCTCGCCATTCTTCTGTTCTCGCCTTTCTTCTGTTCTCACCATTCTTATGTTCTCATTATTCTTATGTTCTCACCATTCTTATGTTCTCACCATTCTTCTGTTCTCGTCATTCTTCTGTTCTCACCATTCTTCTGTTCTCACCATTCTTATGTTCTCACCATTCTTATGTTCTCACCATTCTTATGTTCTCACTATTCTTATGTTCTCACCATTCTTATGTTCTCACCATTCTTATCTTTTCACCATTCTTATGTTCTCGCTATTCTTCTGTTCTCACCATTCTTATGTTCACATCATTCTTCTGTTCTCGCCATTCTTCTGTTCTCACCATTCTTATGTTCTCGCCATTCTTCTGTTCTCGCCTTTCTTCTGTTCTCACCATTCTTATGTTCTCATTATTCTTATGTTCTCACCATTCTTATGTTCTCACCATTCTTCTGTTCTCGCCATTCTTCTGTTCTCACCATTCTTATGTTCTCACCATTCTTATGTTCTCACCATTCTTATGTTCTCACCATTCTTATGTTCTCACCATTCTTATCTTTTCACCATTTTTATGTTCTCGCCATTCTTCTGTTCTCACCATTCTTCTGTTCTCACCATTCTTATGTTCTCACCATTCTTATCTTTTCACCATTTTTATGTTCTCGCCATTCTTCTGTTCTCACCATTCTTCTGTTCTCACCATTCTTATGTTCTCACCATTCTTATGTTCTCACCATTCTTCTGTTCTCACCATTCTTATGTTCTCATTATTCTTATGTTCTCACCATTCTTATGTTCTCACCATTCTTCTGTTTCCGCCATTCTTCTGTTCTCACCATTCTTATGTTCTCACCATTCTTATGTTCTCACCATTCTTCTGTTCTCACCATTCTTCTGTTCTCACCATTCTTCTGTTCTCACCATTCTTATGTTCTCATTATTCTTCTATTCTCACCATTCTTATGTTCTCACCATTCTTATGTTCTCACCATTCTTATGTTCTCACAATTCTTATGTTCTCGCCATTCTTCTGTTCTCATCATTCTTCTGTTCTCACAATTCTTATGTTCTCATTATTCTTCTATTCTCACCATTCTTATGTTCTCATTATTCTTCTATTCTCACCATTCTTATGTTCTCACCATTCTTATGTTGTCACCATTCTTCTGTTCTCACCATTCTTCTGTTCTCACCATTCTTATGTTCTCATTATTCTTCTATTCTCAACATTTTGTTTATATACAAACATTCAAAGAAGTGGCATGATGGATTTACTGGTTCTCAAGATTTCCTCAGTGATTCAGAACATCTACAGCCAAGAGAGTACCAGTTTCTGAACCGCCGGGCAAAACAGTAACAGCATGGAAGCTAAAGACATCACTTTAAAATTGTTCATTGATAGACGAATTAAGTGTAATCAGCAATATAGAGGAGACTCTAATGCTTTCAGTTCCGCGATCTCTTTTAACAGTTCTGGAATTCTAAAAATGGTCCCTGTTGACACATCAATAACGCCCTATAGAAAGTCCCAAACTTGTTGTGGATATAGTCAACTGACAAGGACAAAAATTGTATGTTCGCCCCATCTGGGTAATCATACAAGATGGGCTCGACACTTTAAGGACTCGATCATAAGTTAAACTTATTGAACACTTTTCGTCCCTCTTGGTAAATAAAATAAAGTAACTGAATTTTCCGAGTACTTACCGAGTGTGTAAATAGAATAAAGTAACGGAAATCTCCGAGAACTTACTGAGTGTGTAAATAATACTTGGTTAGATATTAATAAAATGAGTCTAGGTCGGCATGGCCGAATGGATAAGAGTATTCGTTCTCAAACATCCGGTATGCTGATGCTGAGGTAGCTGATTCAATCCCTACACCGATAAGATGGACTAAAATGTTGAATTCTCGTAATTTACTTGGGGACGTAAATTACAAGTACATCTGAAGTCAGAGTGGGTTCTCCTAATAGCGAGGGACGCTGGTAATAGGGAAAGCTAATCCAAACGAGGATTTCAGACCAGTACACTAGAAGTAGTAGCACGCGTATGGACTACGCTGGAGTTCAAAGCCAGGGAACGCACAACACAACAACAACAAAAACAACAACATCAACAGCAAAAATAATAACAGCAAAAGCAATAGCAGGAGCAACAACAACAACAGCAAGAACAACAACAACAACAACAACAACAACAACAACAGAAAGAACAAAAACAACAGCAACAACACCAACAACAACAAAACAATAACAACGCCAACAACAACAACAACAACAACAACAAAACAACAGCAACAAATAATTACATGAGTTTGCCTTTCGAGTAGGAGGCCATGGGTTTAAATCCGTATCGGATTGTCAACATCGGCCTGAGCTGCCAAGTCTACCCGGCCTTAGTGTGGCACCAGCACGTGTTTTGGGAAGCAGAGGCGACAGGTGGGGGTTTGACCACATCACTCGCCGAGTGCCCGTGGATTTATGCAAATATAATGTTAGATCCATGTGTCCGAGACATCTCATGGTGTGTTAACATGGGCCGCTTGTTTATTTATGCTGATTGATACAAGGACAGGTACATGTGTGATCATTGGCTTCACCTTTCTTCTCTTCTCATCTCTCTCTCTCTCTCTCTCTCTCTCTCTCTCTCTCTCTCTCTCTCTCTCTTTCTCTCTCTCAGTATCGCGGCCTCTCTCTCTTTCTCTCTGTCTCTCCCTATCTTTATCTCTCTCTCTGTCTATCCCTTTTTCTCTGTATTTCTGTCTCTCACGGTCTCTGTCTTTCTTACTATCTTTTCCTCAAGCATTATCTTTCATGTTCCTCCTCCTCCTTCTTCTTCTTACTCCTCCACCTTCTCACCCTTTCTTTAACTTTCTCCTCGCATGCGTCTCTCTCTCTATCTATCTTTCTCTCTCTCTCTCTCTCCCTCTTTCTCGCTCTCTCTCTCTCACACACACACACACACACACACACACACACACACACTCCCCCCTCTCGCCTTGAAACTCTTGCGTAAACTTTTGCCTCTTCCATCTCTTTTAATTCTCTCTCTCTCTCTCTCTCTCTCTCTCTCTCTCTCTCTCTCTCTCTCTCTCTCTCTCTCTCTCTCTCTATCTATCTATCTATCTATCCATCTCTCTCTCTTGTTCTCCCTCTTCTCCCGCCTTTACCCCTAGCTATGTCTTTCTCCTCTCCTCCTTCTCCCTCCCTTCTCCTGTTTTTATCTCATGCGTTAACTGTTCCCTCTCCTCTTTCTCTCTCGCTCGTTCTCTCTTTTCTTCTTCTTCTTCTTCTTCTTCTTCTTCTTCTTCTTCTTCTTCTTCTTCTTCTTCTTCTTCTTCTTTTTCCATCTTTACTTCTAACTATAACTTTCTCCTTTTCCCTTCCATTTCTACCTCCCTCTCTCCTCCCATCTTTACCTTTAGCTACAGTTTACCCCATCCCCCCCCCCCTTTTTTTTTTCCTCTCCAATTTCTCCTCCCATCGTCCTCGCCTCATCATCTAATTTTTACTTAAATTCTAATAATTTACCACCGCCATAAGCTGCCAGAGGATAAATATTATCTCATTACGCGAACATGCCAATAGCACTGCATCCCTCAGACCTAACGGCGAGTACACGGCCAGAGATTTTCTGCCACACTAGACTTCTCTGACAGATTCACTCATTGCCAGGCATTTTTCTGTACTGTACTTTCAACCAATAAAATTCGCTAATGTTAATGAGTTGATTTACATAAATTAGGTAATTTGATGAGGCGGCGTGGAACTTTAAGCTTTCACGCCATGTGGCGTTGATGATCATGTCTGTCCACAGCCTTCTGTCTCGTGTACTGCCAATCTTCTTATAGCCCATGCCGTGTGGCGTTGGTGATCATGTCTGTCCACAGCCTTCTGTCTCGTGTACTGCCAATCTTTTTTATAGTCAATGCCGCGTGGCATTGATGATCATGTCTGTCCACAGCCTTCTGTCTCGTGAAGTGCCAATCTTCTTATAGCCCATGCCGTGTGGCGTTGGTGACCATGTCCGTCCACAGCCTTCTGTCTCGTGAAGTGCCAATCATTTATGATACCGACGTTCCTGCATGACATGATGTCAAACTGTCCAACACCGTCTTTCTTGGTTTCCCCTGCTTCTGCTCCCCTCCAACCCTCCCGTTGTGACGACATAATCCAGCTTTCCCCTTCTCATGACATGCCCAAAGTATGTGAGACTGACTTCTTCTAATGCGAGTAACCAGATCTCTCTGTGAGTTAACTTCTTTCGAGATATATTTATATGTCTTTCGTGACTGGCAAGGGTTCTAGTAGCATCTCAAAACTGAGAGGGAAGACCAAGAGAACTTTCAATCAGATAGCGGTGAGAACGATAAATAGTGTGACTCTTCGCTGGCTGTTGAACGTAAGTGAATGTCCTGAGTGCAAGGATGTCAGTTCTTAGTTCAACTCAACTCAACTCAACTCAACTCATGTCTTTCTTTCCGTCCACGGCGTTCTCATGTTCTTCTATACCACCACATCTTCCACATAATCCCTCACTTGTATGCCAATTTTCCATGATTCCCTTCAATACATCAGGAATGGCTCGATATAGCTGTTAAGAACACTTGTACTCACCTCGATTCACAAAGATAACTTGTAGAGAATTGTCTGAGATGTTGCCTTTGTTTGGACTGTCCTACATCTTCTGTCTGCTGTTATTAAAGTACCTGTCTGTCATCTGCTACCTATTGTACCTTGTAGTGTAGGGTAGGGGGAGAGGGGTCTTGAGCCTGAGGAATTAAGGCCGCCTGGCTAGTGCAATCGCCGCGAACTCCGCAGGTTAGGGTTTTCTTTTTGCCCCCGACAGAAAAATAATCCACACCTTACCGAGGATTCGAACCCGGATCGACTGAAGGAGAACCCAGCGTTCTAAGCCACTCAGCCAGCCACTCCTCATTAAAGTACCAAAATGCTTAGATACGAGAGGACTTTAAATGAACACCTTAAATGATTCTTTATTTTGTGTGTGTGTGTGTGTGTGCGTGCGTGCGTGCGTGCGTGTGTGCGTGCGTGCGTGTATGTGTGTGTGTGTGTGTGTGTGTGTGTGTGTGTGTGTGTGTGTCAGAATATATTCTGAAAGAGTAAAGAACAAATGTATCATCTCCTGTGTAGTCACCACTGCGTTCAATGCAACTCCTCCAGCGCTGATCAAATGCTTGGATTCCTGTAGAATTTTTTATTTTTTTTTAACCTTTTTCGTGCGTGTGACCACTCTAGGGTGTGCCTGACTCGGTCGTGAGTAGTCTGCCACAGAAGTCACGCCATTTTGAAACTTCCTACTCCATTCATGCACCTGCTGGACTGACAGGCATGCATCGCCACACAGGACTTTCATTCACCCCTTCACTGATTTTTTTAAAACATGCATAACATAAAGCTGCTCCTCTTTGCTGCATGTCAAAAGTGGGGCGTCCATCTTTAAGC
>OY992876.1:230877981-230930481 GCA_963921405.1 Cepaea hortensis
TAATAATAAATTATGTAACTAAAAGAATTAAAGTAATAAATATTGCAACTGATAGAATTCTAGTAATACATATTGGAGATGATAGAATTAAATTAATAAATACTGGAACTAATTGCATTAAAGTAATAAATACCGGAACTTCTTCTTCTTGAAATGAGTCTGTATCTGCATCTGTATCTTATTTGCTTGCTTGCTTGCTTGTGTTCGTTGGCTTGAGCTCCAACGCGAAGTCCTGTATGTCAGATGAAGGCATCCTGTTGTCCAACATCAGTGTGATGTCATACAGGACCTGAGTTTTGCGTGAGTATCCGTTGTCCCATGTCTGGCTTATTGGTGTGCAGACTGGTGGTTCCTCGCCGTACAGGCAGACACTCTCCGACTTCGGAGGAATCGGCGATCCTACTGACTTTAGCCAGGACCCCGAAGGGACCTGTTGCCCAGGACGCTCGACGAGGACGCGTCAATAGGTCTTGGCCAGTATATAACCCGGCCCTGGTGCCTTGGAAACACCTCTGCGTCCCTGTATCTTATTTGAATTGCAATGTATTTTTTAGTTCGCTCAATGATATGTTGACACAGGATACTAAATCCCGAAACTAAAAGAATTATCGTAATAAATTCTGGAACTGATCAGAAATAAAGTAATAAATATTTGCACTAATAGAATTAAGGTAATAAATACTGGAACTGTTAGCATTAAAGTAATAACTCATGGAAATGTCAGAATAAAAGTAATACAGTCTGGAACTAAAAGAAATAATGTAATATATAATGGAACTGTCAGAATTAAAGTAATACAGTCTGGAACTAAACGAAATAAAGTAATAAACACGGGAACTGTTAGAATTAAAGTATTACAGTCTGGAACTGAAAGAACTAAAGTAATAAATAGAATTAGATACTATAACAAAGTGTTTAGAAAGATTAAATTAAGGTAATACAGTCTGGAACTGAAGGAACTAAAGTAATCAATAGAATTAAATAATATAACAATTGCTGAGAAAGACTAAATTAAAGTAATACAGTCGTGAACTGAAAGAACTAAAGTATTAAATAGAATTAGATCATATAACAAATTGTTGAGAAAGATTAAATTAAAGTAACAAAAAGAGCAAAACTATTAATATATGAACCTGCTGAGCGAGAATTAGTTGCGACAATACAATCTTAATTGATCAATATAATAACTTTCTGGGATCGAATCGTTTAAAGTATAAGATAATAACCAGGGACAAGTCAAAGTAACGACATGAAATTCGCTAGCTAATGTAACAACTGACGTGGGTAGAATGAAATCAATAGTATCTATTAAAATATGTGATTGTTGTAAGGGCGTTGTGTGTGTAGTTTAACTGAACGGTGAAATTCTCGCCGTTGATTCATTATTCGCGGAACTTAATTGTTTGTTTTGATGTATTTGTGCGAGCAGAACCGATCCGGGTGTAACGGTTTCACACCTCTTGGCCGCTGCGAGTTTAATTAATGCTTTTACGGTGTTAGCTGTTTGTTTGCGAGAACGTGTGAAGCCGGTAATTAGTTGTATCCATTTGGGGATCATCATCATCATCTTCAAGTGCCCTGCCAGCTGGCGTAGGTGTTGATGTCTCTCCACAGATCTCGGTCTTTTGGTGTTCTGGATCAACTCTGCTGACGATATTCCTCCGTGCCACCGTCTCAGACCATCCAGCGTCTCTTGGTCTGCCTCTGCCTCTTTTCCCATCGATCTTTTCGGTTTCCACGATGTTCTCCAGTGCCTCTTTTCTCATCACATGATCAAAGAAAGATATTTGTCTCTTTCATATTATTGTATATAATTGTTGGAATATCTTCCCTTTAGTCTCTTAGTTTATGAGTTTGTCGGTTATGTTTGTCCAGAGCCTCCTGGCCCGCGTTTAGTCAATCATCTCCGAAACCCCTGTCAATGGTTGTTTTTTTTTAAATTATTATTAAAGGATTTAAACGGCAAGAGATTAGACTTCATTGCACCAGGTTTTCTCTCATATGGTTCGGTCTCTTTCCACAGGGTGGCCTGCCGAAAGCGTCGCACAAGGCACGAACTCCGTAGCTCCAGCGACGATCCGCCTCTCTCCCAAGCAGTCTCCGACAAAAATTGCACTCGCGAACCAATTGCACTCGCGAACCGAACGACAAGCCCGGAATCGAACCGACAACCTTCGGAGAACGAGGCAGGCGTTGATGATCATGTCTGTCCACAGCCCTCTGAAAAGAGAAAATTGGCAAAAAACCATCTTGATCACACGAATAATCGTGTGTGTCAATGTCACTCCCCGGACATGATCCGTCAGATGGATGGGTACCTGTATGTTTGGTGACGTTCCCCGGACATGATCCGTCAGATAGATAAGTGCCTGCATGTTTGTTGACGTTCGCCGGACATGATCCGTCAGATGGATGGGTACCTGTATGTTTGTTGACGTTCCCCGGACATGGTCCGTCAGATGGATGGGTACCTGTATGTTTGTTGACGTTCCCCGGACATTATGAGTCAGATGGATGGGTACCTGTATGTTTGTTGGCGTTCCCCGGACATGATCTGTCAGATGGATGGGTACCTATATGTTTGTTGGCGTTCCCCGGACATTATTAGCCAGATGGATGGGTACCTGTATGTTTGTTGACGTTCCCCGGACATGATCCATCAGATGGATGGGTACCTGTATGTTTGTTGGCGCTCCCCCGACATGATCCTTCAGATGGATGGGTACCTGTATGTTTGTTGAGGTTCCCCGGACATGATTCGTCAGATGGATGGATACCTGTATGTTTGTTGACGTTCCCCTGACATGATCCGTCAGATGGATGGATACGTGTATGTTTGTTGACGTTCCCTGGACATGATCCGTCAGATGGATGCGCGCCTGTCCGTTTCTTGACTTTCCACGGATGAACACGCAGTCGTACACATCCACTTACTTCGGCTTCTTTGGGAACTTCTCCCTTTTGGCGGGAAGTACTTTCTTTTTGTTTGCATTCGTTCTGTTTGAACCCAAGCGTATTCACTGGAGCTACGGAGTTCGTGCTGTGTGTGACACTTCGCCAGGGTCCCCTGCGGAAAGAGATCAAGCCATATGGGATAACACCCGGTGCACTATAGTCGAACCTCTTATCTTTTACAAACCTCTTTAATTTAGGAGGGTGCTTCAAATGAAAATCCTAAATGTGTGATAGAAATTACAATAACCATGACATTGTCTTGTAACCTGTGAATACTGTTGTTAAGGATGTCAAGAGTGTTAAGCTCGGGGCATCACGGTGCAGAAAAACACGATGGCTTCATATGAAAAGTTTAAAGATGGCCTCCCCAATTTTTGACATGCAGCAAAGAGGAGCAGCTTTCGTTATGTCATCCGCTTTTTTTTTTTAATCAGTGAAGGGGTGAAACCCAAATCTGTGTGACTTCTGTAAAGAGGGGGGGGGGGCTGAGTGGTCTCGAGGTATGGTGTCAGCCTCGAGTGCTGGAGGTCCCGGGTTCAGGCCCCGGTGAGGACCGGAATTTATTTAAAAAATCCACGTGGACTTCCAGTAATACAATTTCCCCTGGTCTCTGGGTAGTGAGATCGGACGCCCGTGTGTATTGTTGCGCACGTAAAACATCCCTTGGCAGTTGGAAATCCAAAAAGAGTAGCCTAACGGCGCTGCCCAGGCAAAATTTCGAGTTAAAAATCTACCCAAAGTATTTCAGGATTCTCGCCGATGCAACGGAGTTCGTGCATTGAGCTGAGTTTCTCCAGACTCAGGTTTGAGATAGGAGGAAAACGGAGCACTTATGGGTTAAACCGTGTGCCGTGATGTTGATCCAACGACTAAAACGACTAAAACGACTAAACGACAGCAGGTGGTGCATGAGTGGTTATACACGCGACCAAGCGAGGTTTTGTCTACAGGAATGTAAGCATTTTATCGGCGCTGGAGGATTTGCAATGAACGCAGTGTTGACTACATTGAAACATTATAGATCTGTTCTTTATTTTTTCAGAATGTATTCACTACACACATACAATAAACATTTAAGATTTTCATTTGGAGCCCTCTCGTACTATATTTCTGCTTCTAGTTTACTCCCTCTTCTCTACTTCTATAAGCGCCAGTCAGTACCCATGCATTCATTTCACATCTTGCCCGCAGAGGCATGGACAAGAACAAACGGAAATAAATACGGAGGAGCTTCCACTGCGTTGGCAGATATCAAATCTAAACACGAGACGTCTGTAAGAAGACCGATAAGAGCCCTGCGTTTTTGCAGAGATGTTCTTGCAAATGAGCCTGTTACAAATTTGCATGCTATCTCTTTCACGCACTGTCCCCTCTGCTTCTAGTTGGTTTTTAACATCATTATTATTCAATTTGTTGGCGCACAATTTCGTGGGTGTTTTTCTCGCTTCAATATTTACACGAGTGCGGGGTTTGGCCGATGGGATTGTCGTGTTTCATTGTAAATGTTCGGAGAGAGAGAGAGAGAGAGAGAGAGAGAGAGAGAGAGAGAGAGAGAGAGAGAAAGAGAGAGAGAGAGAGAGAGAGAGAGAGAGAGGAGAGAGTGAGTAAGTGAGTGAGTGAGTGAGTGAGTGAGTGAGTGAGTGAGTGAGTGAGTGAGTGAGTGAGTGAGTGAGTGAGTGAGTGAGTGTTAGTGTTTGAGAGAGAGTGATTGAGAGAGAGGGAGAGAGAGAATGAGTCATTGAGGGAATGAGAGTGTGGGAGAGAGTGAGTTGGTGAGAGAGAGAGGGTTGACAGAGAGGGAAAGAGAGAGGGCGAGAGAGAGTGAGAGAAAGAGAGAGAACGAACGAACGAATGGGTTTTATTTTCACAGTGTCAAAAATTGGGCACGCAGGCTCGTTTTCTGTCTAGTGTACCGCCAATCTTCTTATAGTCCATGCCGTGTGGCGTTGGTGATCATGTCTGTCCACAGCCTTCTGTCTCGTGTACCGCCAATCTTCTTATAGTCCATGCCGTGTGGCGTTGGTGATCATGTCTGTCCACAGCTTTCTGTCTCGTGTACCGCCAATCTTCCTATAGTCAATGCCGTGTGTTGTTGGTGATCATGTCTGTCCACAGCCTTCTGTCTCGTGTACTACCAGTCATGTCAGACACTGATGTTCCTGCATGCTATGATGTCAAACTGTCCAGCATCTTCTCTCTGGGCCTCTCTGTGCCTCTCATCCCCCATCCCTGCTAGTCCCTTCCCGTTGTCTCGATATACTCCAGCTTTCCCCTTCTCACACTGAGACCAAAGAATGTAGACTGTCTATATCCGATGCCAGTAACCAATTCTCCTTGTGAGTTCACCTCTTTCAAGATGTCTTCATGGCTCTTTCTATCTGTCCTCGGTGTTCACATCATTCTTTTATAAAATCACAACTCCGCAGCGTCCACGTAATTCATCGCTTGTCTGCTTAATATCCATGATATGCATCCGTACAACAGAATTAGCTCAATATACCCCTTTACCTCACTTTTAATGACAGAGACAAATCGCAGAGACTTCATCTTGCGATGCTCCAGTTTTCTTGGGCTATTCTACATTTAACATCCTTACTACATCTTCTGTGTGCTTTTATTAGAATCCAAAATACTTACATACATTGATTTGTTTCAGACTTGTTCCATTCACTTTCGTATTGCATTTTGATATATAATATATATTGTAATAATCCCTACTTCCGTTTCTCTTAAGATTATTTCAAGATCGCATTAATACAAGAAATAGTTACTTGATATTCTTTTTCCCTCTAAATTTTATTGTTCTGTACTTCTCGCCCTAATGAAATTCGTTTTAAAATGCAAGTAGACCCGCAAATCACGTTTTATGTAGATGTCTAGACTTGTTCTAGTGTGTGTTATTAAATTTAGCTTCCATTTTTATGTATACTGTGTAAGGGTGGGGGAGATGTTATAGGAAGGAAATTTCGAAAGGGGGGAATGACGTTCTGAACATATGGTAAAAGGTGGGGGGGGGGGGCATGGGCCAAAAAAGGTTGAGAACCACTGTTCTAACAGTATGAAGGAATGAATGCTTGAGCAAGCTATCCCTCTAACTGTACGAGGGGGCTTCAAATGAAAACCTTAAAAGTGCGATAGATATTACAATAACCATGCCATTCTCTTGTAACTATCAATATTGTTGTTAAGGATGTCAAGAATCCAAGCATTTTATTGGTGCTGGAGGATTTGCATTGAACGCAGTTGTGACTGCATCGAAAAATAATACATTTGTTCTTTACTTTGTCATAATATATTCAAACATGACACCACTGTCCAGACGAACACGATGACGAGGACAGTTTAAAGATGTCTGACAAACTTGTTACATACACCAAAGAGGAGCAGCGCTCTGTTATCCGTTTTAGATTAATGAAGGGGTTACGCCTATAGAAATTCATCGGCGAATGAAAGTCCAGTATGTGATGCATGCCTGTCAGTCCAGCAAATGTATGAACGGAGTAGATAGTTTCAAAACTGCGTGACTTCTATAACAGGCTGTTCATTGTTCAGCACACATCATCCATGATGTGCTACAGTACCGCAAAGTGTCTGCAAGGTAGCTGCCACGTCAGCTTACTCTAGAATTGATACAACGACGCATTCATGCTTGTCAAGAACTATTCCCAAATTATGACCACCAGTTTTGACAACTCAAACAGTCATTGTGAGAAAAGACTGTTCGGTCCGATGAAGAGGTACCGCAGGTGGTGCATGAGTGATTACACACTCAACCAAGAGAATTTTTTTTTTTACAGGAATCCAAGCATGTTATTGGTGCTGGAGGATTTGCAATGAACGCAGTTGTGACTGCATCGAAAAATAATACATTTGTTCTTTACTTTGTCATAATATATTCAACCCAAAAAGAACATTTATAGTTTTCATTTAAAATTTGGTGCATGTCAAAATTGGGGCTGTGGTCTTTAAACTGTCCTTATGACGTCATCATGTTCTTCTACACCGTGATGTCACATGCTTAACTCTCTGGACAACCTTAACAACAATATTGACAGGTTACAAGACAATGGCATGGTTGTTGTAATTTCTATCACACTGTTAATGTTTTAACTTGAAGCCCACTCGTTTTAACAATTGAATTCTTGAGTAGCGGCACTTAACTGTTTCGCTTCTCCTATTTCCATTTACGTGATTGATCCGGTTTTATGTGGCTTACCTACAACACCCCGAGCCCCTTCCTATCCAGTTAAAGAATCACTGACGCTATCAAGTCCTGTGACCTTCTATTGCAGTTAGAGAATCCCTGACGCTATCAATTTCAATACATTGAAAAGCACTCAACGCCCAGCACGCACTCATAACTAGAGCACCTTCGGTTGCCCAAATTGCCCTCCCAGACACCAAGTAAATTGTTTCTTGAAATCCAGAGATACTTTCAAATGTCCAAGACAGCGCCATATTGTTCTTGTTGTTGTCCCTCATTGTATAGTCACAACTATGTTTTGCAATTTGCACTCCTGTTTTCACCCCAGGGAGGGATGGGGGTGAGCAGAATGAAGTTGCATAATCGTGTTGACTATACAACGCAACAATTTGATCAACATCAGTAGAAGTTATGCAAATGTATACAGCGACGGTGGCCTACAGGCTATAGTTAGGGATCTGTGTAAGGGGGAGGCACGAATAAATGTGACCCCAGCAAAACATTCAGAGTCAAGAGAGAAAAGAAAAGTACAATTCAAATACTTGTCTGGTGCCGTGGGGCAACTTTAACTCGCTCTCGATCAATCAACTCGCCAAGAGTTTGTCATTTACCCAGTATTTAACCGAATAAGTATCAGTGGAAGCCATTGCTATTCATATACTAAAGGCAACTTTATGCAAACAAAACGACATGATAGACGGTTTAAAATTACCGCGCTAGACAATTCAAATGAATAAAATTTGGTGGAACTGTTGTAAAGCTGTGAAAATGTAAACAGTATAAAATGACACAAAGTAGTGCAGCTTTACATAACAGACTTACGACACATACAGGATGATGCGGCGACTAGCCTTCATCAGCAAATAAACACATACACAAAACACAACATATAGTCACGGAGAAGATCTCCTGTGACTACATTAAGGCGTGACGACAGGACGAGAAGAATAAGAGCAATAGAAAAGATAGCTGATAACGGCTAAAATTGTGAATAAATCTAAACCCCAGATAGCAACATATAACGATTAAAGAAGAAGATAGTACACTTAGTTGTAGTTATAAACATAGTAAACTTATGAATAAAATTAGATGGAACTGCGGTAAAGCTGTAAAAATGTAAACAATATAAAATGACACAAAGTAGTGCAGCTTTAGATAACAGAATTTCGACACATACATACAACGCCGGCATTTTTTGCTGTTGTGATCTCTCGGCAAGTTTACGTTCAGTAGTTTGCCATTGCTTTCTGAACGACCGGCACCCATACCATTTCGTAAAATATCAACGACGGCGGTCTGCTGCCAAATCGCCCACAGCTGTGTTTCGAACACGGTATGCGGGATTACGAAGAGAAGTTACTTCTCTGCCACGGAGCCGGAAGTTTCTGAAGAGAAATAGTAATATCTGTAGTAATAGATGTAGTAATATCTCTAATAATAGATGTAGTAATTGATTATAGTCATTCTCCCGTGGGTCGATATGTAATGTCAGTTGCCGTCTATAACATTTATATAACAATCACCATTGTAAACGTGTCCTATACAGACGTTGCTACCAACCCCAGGTTGATGTTCTCGACAATTCTATGTTTTGCAGTTTGTCATTGATTTCTGAACGACGGATCAACATTTAAGTTCAACTGATCGGTGTGGAGGGGTTGATCCTGCTACCCCGCCATCAGTGCACCGGAAGTTTGAGAGCTAGAGAGCCTAACCCTTTCGGCCACGCCGACTGCTGTTCATGTACGAGGTGTGTGCATTGTCGAGCCACTGCCTATCCCCAGTGCGCATGTCCGGCGACACGCAGAGACGACAACGACAAACAAGTAATAATAACAAACGAAATAATAATAATAATAATAATAATAATAATAATAATAATAATAATAATATCATAAACGCAATAATAATAATAATAATAATAACAATAATAATATTAATAAACGCAATAATAATATTAGCACCATTTATAATAAAATTAATAGAATAAATAATAAATACGTTTACAAGCAATTTTGAAAGCAAAGAAATAAAAGCAAATTAAATATGCGAAAAGCACAAATTGAGTTATAGAAAGCGGAAAAAGACCAAACCGAGATAAGAAGAAGAGGACGAGAGACATTAGACAAGCACATATAAAAATCGTCATCTTTCACGAACATGTTCTGAAAGCATGTTTGCTCATTTGATTTTGTGAAATTCTACCTTTTCCACCAGTTGCGTGATCACTGATTATATTAAATTGCTATTCTGCTGTTTGTGTCCTACTTCTTGTGGTCGTGTTTTGTCTTGCAGGTTGTCGGTCCCAAGAGCTGTGTGGCGTTTTGTGTGGATAACTCTTCATTGGGACAATAGTGCAATTGTTCATACTAAGACAATCGACAGACAAAGCATTTGAACATGATAATATATAATAGAAAAGTAACAACCGTGGCAGGATAAAACAATTAAGTGATTCATTAGCATGTCCTTTGCAGAACTTCGCTCCCATAACAACCTTCCTGAAAACTTCTCAATCATAAGCAAGATGTCCCGCGTCCGATACACCGATCTGGAGATCATCTGCCACATCCTGCACCCATCTTCTCTTCGGCCTTCTCCTTCCTCTCTTTCAGGGCATATACCCCTCCATTAGTGTTCTCACCAAACTTTCATGACGTTTCAAGCGACCAGAATATTTAAATTTTCTTTGTTTTATCGTCTTTAGTAGCCAACCGTCTTCAATATTCAGATCTTGTCGTATGGATGCATTTGTTCTTTTCTGTATCCAAGATATTCTTACAACCCGTCTATAACATTTATATTCAAATGTATTTATACGCGGTTCAGCTTGTTTAGTAAGTGTAAAGGTATGTTTGGCGTATGTTGCAATGGGAAAGTTGCATTCTCTTAAATATCTAATTTTTGTAGGTTTATCTGTCCTCCACCACAATTTATTAAGTTGTTTTAATTTTTGAAGAGCAATAGATATTCGTCTTTTAATTTTGTTTTCATTGTGTCACCATTGTTGGTAATTAGTGACCCAAGATATTCGAAATGTTCCACCACCTTCAATGTTTCCTCATTAACATATATTTCATTCTCCATAGTAGTTTTATCTGTATGCATTATCTTTGTTTTTGCTATGTTTAGATATAAGTTGTGATCTTCACTATTTTCTTGACTGAGGTGGATAAAACAATACAAAATGAAATTAGCTAGGTATTTGTGACTTCTGAGAAAAGATGAGAGATAATAAACACAGACACAGTGTACTGACACAGTGTAGGAGTTAGTGTCAAGATGGCGACGGACGGTCGTGTTGTTTTGTGTTCGTTAACTTTTTCGCGTAGGGGATGGATTTATTCATCTCTTGCGTGTAATTGGTGTGTCAGGATGTAAAACCAGGAGTTTCTACTCAAGATCTGCGCGGGTGCTACGGAGTTCGTGCATCGAGCGAAGCCATCCTTGGGTGAATTTTCAGCAGCGTGTGTGGTTCTCAGCAGTCTGTGTTTACGTTTTTTCAACATGGCGGAACAACGTGTGTTCTCCGAGCGGTCAGCAGTCAACATAACGAAGCGGCGTGGTAGCCGCGCAGGGAGAAAGAAGCAAGGTAAGCGCGGTGGTTTGAGACGTTTTAGACTCAAGTGTCACCGTCTAGGACTCAGGAACATCCGTATTCTATATTGGAACTGTGCCAGTGTAAAACAACGGGGCTCTATTTTAGAAACCCTAGTTTACAGGAACGACATTGTAGCACTCCAGGAGACGAGACTGGGCGATCAGCTACTCCAAATTGCCGGCTTCAAATGTTTCTACAACAGACGACATCTGGGAACGGCGATTCTCGTTCGCGACTGCATGGTGGCGTCAGAGCTAGACATGTCCAGTTGGGACAGTGACGATATACAAATACAGGCGGTGAGAGTTCATTCCAGTATACCATTCGTGTTGGTTAATGTTTATGCCCGCAATGCGAGTGTGGACGCCCAGAAGTGGCAGTGCTTAAGTGGCATATTAGGCCACGAGAGAAATGTTATTTTCTGTGGTGACTTCAACGCTAAAGGCAGATCATGGGGAAACACTTCCTCCAATACACAAGGGGAGGAGCTCGAGACTGCACTGGAAACCATCGACCGGGTTTGTATCAACAGTGGCTGTGTCACCAGGACAGCAAGCCGTCCAGGCGATGAGGACAGCGCTATTGATCTGGCGCTAGTTTCACCGTCACTCACTACAGTGTGTAGATGGGGTGTCATAGGACACCATGGCAGCGACCACCACCCTTGCAGCATATTGGTGGAGAAAGGCAGAACCAGGCAGCACAAGCTAAAGGTAAAGACGTTCCAGTATGACAGTACAGGGCAAGATGTGGTGAGTAAAATAAGACGTGACAAGCGCAGAACGTTTCAGGGCAGGAAAAAAAGCTGGGAGCAGCCACCGTGGTGGAGTTTCGAGGTGGAGAAGGCTTGGGTGGATAAGCGTAGTGCTGTAAGGAGATGGCAAAATGCCAAGAAGAACAGAGCTGGTCATCCTAGTCCCTGCTTGCACTTAGAAAGAGAGATGCACACAAAAGTAAGCTATTTCAAAAAACTGGTCAAGGTAGTTAAAAGCGAAAAATGGGCAGAGGTGTGTCAAAGAGTAAGCACAGACAAGTCACTGAAATTGTTCTGGCGACTACATAAAAGCATGAGTGGTGTAGTCAAGAATAAGAGAATTTCTGACTTCCAAGGTGCTGACCTCATCTGGCAGAGGACTGACGAGGACAAGGGCAAAGCCCTCTTTTAACGCTACCTTGAGCAGAGCAACCAGACAGACATGGGAGGCCGAAATCTGGCCAAGGAGGTCACCTCAGACAGATGCAAGGCCCAGAACACTTCGGATGAAGACACAGTGACTGTGAAAGAAATCAAGGCTGTGCTTCGACGATCAAAAAACAGTGCTCCAGGTCCTGATGGCATAAGATACGACGACATAAATAGGTGTACCGACAATGAGCTAGAGAAACTAGCAGACATGTACAACAACAGTATAGGGAGTGCTAGCATCAAGGAGGAATGGTTACACAGCTATCTGATTCCCTTGCCGAAGCCTGACAAAGACCACAAAAAAATTCAGGGATATCGAATTATAACCATGCAGAATACAATAGGCAAGCTGCTGGAGAAGGTAATTGCCAGGAAAATATCAAGCCAACTAGAGAGGCAAGGTGTTTTCCCACCTTCCCTGGGTGGGTACCGACCAAAAAGAGAAACCTGGACCAATGCAGCAGTCTTTGCCCATGATGTCTATGAAGGTTTCCACTCAGGCACTGAAACCGTTGCTGCAGCGATTGATCTTGAGGACGCATACAACAGAGTACCACTGGATTTTTTAATGTTTCAGCTTCTTGAACTAAACGTAAGTCCATTCCTCCTTAGTTGGATCGCTGCAGCCCTCTTCCAACGGAAAGTAGTTTTTAGATGTGGCAGTTGGACTTCGGAACCAACAACAATATATCCTGGCCTACCACAGGGATCACCATTATCTCCGGTACTGTTCAACGCCTACACAGTGAGAATCACCAGTGAGCAGATCACTGGACCTGGCAGGACATTGTCATATGCCGATGATGTTTTAGTGTATCGTCAGGGTAAGGATAGAGAGGAGGTTGCTGTGGAACTACAAACCGAACTCAATCGCATAAGTACTTGGTGTGATGAAGCTGGGGCAATGGTCAACCCAACAAAGGCAACAGTGACTTGGTTCTCGTTGAATAATCATATTGTCAACAATCCAACACCAACTGTAATGCTGTGTTCAGAGACGGTGGAAAGAACGCAGGCAATGAATTACCTGGGGATACGGTTTGATCGAAGCCTTGCTTATAATGTGCACATAGACCAGGTGATAACAAAGGCCAAGCGGGGTTTGGCAGCGATGCGGGTGATGGCGGCAGCAAACTGTGAGCAGCGCCATCTATGTCTTCTGTACGAGGGGCTGGTCATGTCTGTTTTGGAGTATGCAATGGCAATCCTGACTCTCAGCCATAAGCAGATAGAAAGGATGGAAAGGATACAGAATGAAGCTATGCGCATTATTCTTGGATGTACAAGAGATACAGCATGCAGGGCGATGCGCTACCTTCTTGATTTTCCAACCATTGAAGAGAGAATACAAGTTTGCAGGGCACGCGCCTACCTCAGAATTAACGCAAACACACAACATCCACTGCATAGTGAAATTAGGAAGGTGAAGGGCAGCAGGTTAAAAAGAGGACGGTCGTGGATGGGTCAAGCCGAAGACATTCTTCAACAGGTGTGTTCACTTGAGGACTTAGAACCTGGCGAGGAGTGGGTGCAAGTGCCAACAGACTTCTGCACATCCTTTGCAGTTTGCATCCAACTAGATAGGAAATGCAGACAAGAAAATCCGGCTGCTGTTGAGGCTGAAGTACAAGCGTTGATTTTCGAGAATTCGCTAGATGGTGACGCGGTCATCTACACAGATGGGTCGGTCGTCCGACATGTGAGAAGCTCATGGGCCTTTACAGCTCGGGCCGGAGGGAGAATTGTGAAGGAGGACTCTGGTGCTTTCACTGAAACCACAATTAGCCTGACCATGGAAGTCATGGCAGTAAGTAAAGCAATAACATGGCTCGAGACACAGACATTCACTAGGGCTTGTTTCCTTAGCGACTCAATGAACATGATCAAGAGGATAGAGGTGGGGTCGATCCGAAGAGAATGGTTGCTGCCTCTGAAGCGGTCTCGGCTGGCAAAGATTAGTTTCATCTTCGTGCCAGGGCAAGCGGGAGTACAAGGAAATGAGCGGGCTAACAAGCTCGCAGGTGAGGCTACGGTGGAGGGCGGACGCGCCATGGACCAGGCTGACATTCTGAATGCTCTACGAGAAGTGAGACTTTTGCGAGTACCAAGTGATGACTGTGAATCTACAACAATGGCCAGACTGCGAGAGCAGCAAATTAAAAGAGGGGTGGCCAAACAAGAACACTACGCAGGAAGCCAAAGAAGATTGATAAACCAACACAGAACTGGCGTCGTTAGCCGCTACACGCTGCGGGATTTGCTGAGGAGGGGATCCGAGCACTTATGGACTGAATGGTTCGATGTGCAACGAGGATGATCTGTCGACTAACTAACTAACTAACAGACACAGTGTAAATACCTTATAGCGAACGCAAATCCGGCAAACGAAAATCACAGGTGAAAAGTAACAAAGATAATAATAATAACAACGTAAAAATAAAATATAAATAAACACCACAACAACACAACGAATCGACGTTTCGATCTTCATTGGGAACAACACAAACAGATCTAAAGATATATATGAAATTAGAAAGTTCAATTAACAATTAAAGCAGAAACAGAAACAAAAAGTGTTGGTATCAAACGTTGTTGGTCCATTGCACATGTTCCGTTTCTAGGAAAGTGGTGCAAAAGTTCAGTTGTGAAAGGTGCCAAATAAGAAAATGTGGAGCCAAAGGTGTTCAAACAGTTATATATGGATATATAGAGGGGAGTCTGCAGAGTTATATAGTGACATCTGTAACAGTATTGATTCCTGCTGAATAGACACATCCCAAAGAATTTATTAACTGGCTCTCGATTTTAAGCCTAATTAAGTTGTCAGAGTAAAGTTAAAGCCACGTTACTCTAACATCGTGTGTACACTGTGACTGTGGTTATTATCTCTCACCTTCTGACAGACGTCACACATACCTAAGTGTTTTGTGTTTGTATTGTTGAACGTGATAAAACAAATAAAGTTGCATGAAACAGCATTTGACAGAGTTGGCAGGAATATATGATGGGATTGCCGAAGAAAATCTTGAATTAACAAGCATCTCATCGGTTCGGCCCGGTTCAGTTTGGTATTTACGAAACAATAAATAGAAACTTCGACATCGTGCAACCTGCTTCTACAGCGTCGGTTATAAATGAGGTCCGTGTGTTTGTGAATTTTGCTTATCTTTCATTTCTTTGCTCTCTGTCAAGGTAACCCTAAACAGGACTGGTGATATGCACCCCTCCGTGCTCGTCGGCTAAAGTTGGGTCTTTGGGGGTTCACGTTTATAGACTCTTTTCATTATTGCGTTGAGTTGGTCCTGGGGAGGACCTGACAGATTTAGTAGCCTCCCAAATGTTCGTTTCTTTCTATGAAAGGACTGATCTTGAGCTTATATAGTCCTCCTAAGGACTGGTTTTGATTTTATATAGTCCTTACAAGGACTGGTTTTAATCTTGTATAGTCCTGACAAGGACTGTTTCTGATCCTATACAGTCCTCACAAGGACTGGTTTTATTCTTATACAGTCCTCACAAGGACTGGTTCTGATCCTATATAGTCCTTACAATGACTGGTTTTAATCTTATATAGTCAAGACTAAGACTGGTTCTGATCTTATAGTCCTCCCATTTCAGGTCTTAGGCAGATACGACTGAGCTACGGTATGACAGTAGACGGTACTACCTGCTTTCTGTCAGCGCCGAATTGTGGCCGTTGATCACTAAACCCGACACCCCACATTGTTCCAAGGGCTTCGGACGGAGGAGTGCAATTGAGAGGGTACAAGCCTTACCATAGTGCGTGGAAATGCAACCGAACGACTAAATGTCATGGCAGGGCAGACCAGGCCCTTAGCCTTGGTCGGCAACTGGTCAAGGATAGAAGCTCCGATGGGCGGACAGTTAGAGTATTGCTTTGCAGATCCAACAGCTTCTGCAGATTGTCTTTTTCCAGACGTAATGGTATTACCTTTCCTGTGGAGTAAACTAGACAGGCCGAGGGGCGGGGGGGGGGGGGGGCGGGGAATCATGCTGCATGGGCAACACATGGTCTCTAAATTCAGCCCAGGCTTTGTATTATAGAGAGGTATAATTCCATTTTACAAACTTTCGTCAGTCAAAACGGCAATGTGCCAGTCAATTCCACCCAAAAACACTGGTTTTGATCTTATATAGTCCTCACAAGGACTGGTTCTGATCTTATATAGTTCTACCAAGGACTGGGTCTGATCTTTCCCTGTTTCCTCGAAAATAAGACCTACCCCTACAATAAGCCCTATCGCGATTTTTCAGGATGCTTTTAATATAAGACCTACCCCAAAATAAGCCCTAGCTCTGATCGTCAGCTAGAATGAGAGACTTGTTGCCGAATGGCCAATCGGAGTACAGACGCTACTGGTGCGCACTTGATAATGGACAGATGTAGTTCATAATCCAATACGTCACTAGTGTTAAATAAGAAGATGGTGTGACTGTATTTGATTAAATGTAGAATTTTGTACATGAATAAATGTAGATTTTTGTATGTGAAAAAAAAAAAAAAAAAAAAAGATATCCCCCCGAAAATGCACTCTAGTGCATTTTTTAAGCTAACATTAATATAAGACCCGTTCTTAATTTCTGGGAATCACCATATTTAGTCCTCTCAAGGACTGGTTTTGATATTATATAGTCTACGCGAAGGATATTGATCACATCTCGTCAATGTTTGCAAAAGTTTATATTCGTCAAGCAAAAACATTCATTCACCATGTGCCATGCCGATAAGCGTGGGCGGTCATGATTCGCAATCTCACTCGATCACCAGAGTCGTGGATTATCTCAGTGTTCATGTCTCGACCATACCACGTGGTCAGCTAGGTATTTACTTCTCTACCTTCCCCTTGATCTCTTCCCCTCGACCTTGCCAGTTGTTGCTAAGTTCTCCAATTTATTTCGTCTTATAACGTGACCAATGAATTTTGAATGTCTACGTCTAATTTCTCTAATCAGTGTATGATTTTCATTTGTTTCTGGTAGAATTTGGTCATTGGTTTTTCTGTCTATCCATGGTATTCTTTGCATTTTCTTCAGAAACCACATTTCCACAACCATCAAATGTTTTCATCTTGTCTGCTCATTGGCCACGCTTCACATCCATACAAAAGTACATTTTCTATGTAGCACTTCGACACTCTTTTTCTCGTTGCAATTAACATCGTTTTATTGGTCAGGATATTTTTCATCTTGCAAAAGGTTACCTTGGCAATGGCGACTCTTGTTCTAATCTCTTCAAGACATCTCCCATCAGATGTTATGACTGTTCCGAGATAATTGTACTGATTCACTTGTTGAAGAATATTCCTATTTACTTGTATATTGACTAACTGGCACCTTGTCGTCTTGACAGACGATAGTTTGTAAAATGGAGTTTACTCCAGAGGAAAGATAACACCAATACGTCTGGAATAAGACCAGCTGCAGAAGCTGCCGGATCAGCAAAACAATACTCTAATTGTCGGCCTGTCAGAGCTTCCATCCTAGACCAGTTGCCAACAAGGCTTTGGGAGATTTGTGTAGTCAATTAAAGCAAAGATGCAGGTCTTTGTTTACTTCTGTAGAACGTTCAATTAATGTTCTCAGCATATACACAGCATTAATTGTACCTTTGGCTTCTACAAACCAACATTGTTCTTCTCCGATTTCGGGTTGTATTTTCTTTCTAATTCTCTGCATGATAATTCTTAGCAAAATCTTCATGATGTGGCTCATTATACTTATTGTTCGATGTTGATCACGTTCCAAGGCTTCTGATTTCTGTGGGATTGCAATAAATACAGAATTACATAATTCTCCAGTATCGTATATTGTGTTCCGCAGTCTGGCCATTTGGTCTATTCCATATTCTTATAAGGCATTGATCATTTCTGTTGTGATGTTGTCTGAACAGGGGGTCTTGTCAGTTTTCATATGGTTAAGAGCATTCTGAACCTCCATCTTCAGAATTGATGGTCCTTCATTATTATTTCGAATAGCATACGTCAAGCAAAAGTTTACATACGCCAGCAAAAGTTTACAGACGTGAAGCAAACATTAATTTGTATCCTATATCAAGATAAACTTTCTGCATCTGTACAACTCTCAGCATGTTTACAATTCTCAGCATATTTACATCTTTCAGCATGTTTAAATCTCTCAGCATATTTATATCTTTCAACATATTTACATCTTTTGGCATATGTCAGCCTATTTACATCTTTTATCATCTTTACATCTTTCAGCATCTTTACGTGTTTCACACCTTTACATCTTTCCGCTCATTTCCATCTTTCAACATATTTACATTTTTCAGCATATTTACATATTTCAGCGTGTTTACATCTTTCAACATATTTACATCTTTCAGCATATTTACATCTTTCAGCATGTTTACACCTTTCAGCATATTTACATCGTTCAGCATGTTTACATATGTCAGCACATTTACATCTTTCAGCATGTTTACATCTTTCAGAATATTTACATGTCTCGGCATATTTACATCTTTCAGAATATTTACATCTGTCAACCTTTTTACATCTCTTAGCATCTTTACATCTCTTAGCATCTTTACATCTTTCAGCATCTTTAGATCTTTACGCTATTTTACATTTTAAAACATATTTTCATCTTTCAACACATTTCAGCTTATTTACAACTTTCAGCATCTTCACGTTGAAATTGGCGTCTGAATAGTGCTTGTCAAACTGTCCTGTTGTTTACTGTCCCGGTGCAATGAAGTCGCCCCTGTCGACTTTTATTTGATTTGATTGAGCCAATCATATCGTACATGTATAACAGAAATATGGAAGTCTGATTTCGCAAATTTATAATAGGAGTTTAGTAATTTTATGTCTCACACGTATAATAAAAGTGTAGTAGTTTCGTGTTTCATGTTTCCGAATATTTTAATTTTTATTGAAACAAACACAATCAAGTTCAGAGGTGCTTGAAAAGCTTGGACTGAAAAGAAAATTTATGAAAGAAATAAAAAAGAGGCAAGTGAAATATTTCGGCAGCGATAAAAGACATAACACTCTTATAATAACCATACTGTGGGGGGGGGGGGGGGGGGGTAACGTTGAAGGCAAGCGAGCAAGAGGTAGACAACGATGCAAGTGGGAAGATAACATCAAGAGATGGACGAATGGCAGCAAAACAGAATGTACCATCAAGGCGATAAACAGACAGCGTTGGAGATCCATTACAACCAACCTTCATTGTGGAGACGGCACGTGGTCGATTGATTAAACTCATGTAGAGTAATGTGTCACCTGACAGTATTTGACTTGTCCTTGTGTATTCACAAAATACCTGGCAGTTGGCAGTCACGCGAGAAGCTCCGAGAATATGGAGACGTCGAGAAATGGCTAGTTCAATATTGAAGTACAGTAAAGAATCGAGACGCGATTAATGTCACTGAGTTGACAGATCTCTCATGATCGAATCAATAGCTCCTTTAGTTCACGCCAAAACTGTCTGTGTCAGTGCCAACAGCAGACTGTCAGTTTTGTCTGTCAAATTTGAACGTTCTTCCAGAACTCCCAAGTTGATCGTTAACGAGATCGGGTTCCTTTTTCATTTCAATCCTTCACATTTTCACACTTTCTTGTGTTACGAGAGCATACTTGTAACTTTCACTACTAGTTTGTGACATGACACTACTAAACTTCTGTTATAAGGTCGTAACATGAAACTGCTAAATTTATTATATAAGTTTGTGACATGAAACTGCTACCTTTATATTATAAGTTTGTAACATGAAACTAAATGTTTTGCATATCCTTTACAGGACATCGCTGTCAACATCAGTATCTTTCAGCTGTATGTTGATTTCTTGGCAAGATTACTCTCAGTAGTTTGCCATTGCTTTCTGAGCGGCCGGCTCAGTTATCCCGCAAGTCACCAGCGGGGGTCGAACCGCTCCCAGCTCTCGCCCTGCTACGAGACTCTGCGTGATAAACGGGATTACGGAGAAAGTGCTGTAACCCCTCGGCCAGAGAGACCGGCTACATGAAACTGCTAAAATTATATTATAAGTTTGTGACATAAAACTAATGAAAATCTATTATATGTTTGTGACATGAAACTATGAGATGAAAATCCCACAACATTCTCCACGTTGCAAGACCTTTGCAGCACGTTGCGATCAACCTCATTCCCCAGGATCAACCTCTCAGCCACTCCGCCCTCTACCTGTGCCTCTTTTTAAAAGTATAAACTTGTTGCTGTGTATAATTCAAGTTTTAACTCCTTTTAACGTCATAGTTTGCATTCAATAGACTGTGGTCATTGTTACCTGTTTTTGAACCGCTGACAACCTAAGTGCATTTTAGAAAACTATTACAGTTATCCACAATTGTTAGTAATTATGATGTCGTCATTGCCAGTTTTTGAACCGCTGATAACCCGAATGCTACAAAAGTACATATTATAAAATAATTACAGCATTCCATAATTATTTTATATCATAAGAAAGTAATTATGGGTTCATTGTTGCCAGTTTTTAAGCAGCTGACACCCTTAACGCTTCAGAAGTGCATATTAAAGTACAATTATAACATTCTCCAGTTATTTTATTTCATAAGAAAGTAACTATGGTGTCATGGTTTCCAGTTTTTGAACCGCTGACAAATTCAATGCCACAAGAACACAAGTTTGAAAACATTTATAACATTTCCGATTATTTTATTTCATTACAAAGTAATTGTAGGGTCGTCATTACCAGTTTTTGAACCGATGACAACCTTAATGCTACAAAAGTGCACATTTAAAAACAATTATAGCATTACCAAATTATTTTATTTCATAATAAAGTAATTTTAGGGTGGTGGTTGCCAGTAATTGAACGCTGACACCCTCTCAATGTTAATAAATGTGCAATTTAGAAAACATTTACAACGTTAACCAGTTCACTTAATTTCATAAGAAAGTAATTATAGTGTCGTTATTACCAGTTTTTGAACCTCTGACAAACGCAATGCCAGAAAATACAAGTTCGAAAACATTTACACTCCCCAATTTCTTTCATTTTATAAGAAAGTAATTATAGAGTACTGTCTGCATTCTCCACTGCTTGTTCTGAATTTGGTTTAACAATTAGCAAAATGAAGACACAGATTATGTCACAATGTGCACATGGGGAACTATCATTCTTTATTGAAGACGCCGAACTGGGGATAGTAGATCATTTTGCATATTTAAGATCAGAGGTAAATAGCAAATTATTCCTAGATCATGAAATCAATATCATGATTGGTAAGGCAGCAATAACAATGAACAGGTTAGGAAAAAGAGTATGGGATTTCAGGAAGCTTACTGCCAAAACAAAAGTCATTGTCTATCAAACCTGTGTCTTTAGTACTCTTCTTTATGGCAGTGAATCCTGGTCAACTTACTCACACCAAGAGAAACGTTTAACCAGCTTTCATTTGCGGTGTCTGCGAAGAATACATGGTATTAAGTGGCACAACAAAATCACAAATACTGAAGTATTGGAAATATCAGGTTGTGTGACGGTTTGTTCCATGCTCAGTCTTCGTAGACTTAGATAGATAGGACCCATTAGGAGGATGAATGATGGTAGAATACGAAAGGACATCTTTTTTTTATGAATTACAGATGGGCAAGAGATCTCGGGGTCCGCCTCTACTACGATACAAAGATGTGTGTAAGCGGGACATGATTGAAACAGGCATTGATAATGCACATTGGGAGCAAGTCGCCCGCGAACGTTTTGCATGGAGGGCAAAGATCAAAAATAGAATAAAGACAAAGGAGAAAATTATTGCAGATTGGTCACACACTGAGCGTGTGAGACGTAAGATAGTGCGTGATGGTGGAAATGATCATATGTTAATATGCATTCATTGTGGACGAGCATTTACAGCACGAATTGGTCTTATCAGTCCCATTCGCTAATGCCATAGATTGTAGTTATTATGCCTTTTTGAAGCACAATGTAACAAACTATACTTAAAACAATTGCAACATTTCCCAATTATTTTTTTTTTCATTAGATTGTAATTATGGCGTCGATATTACCAATTTTTGAACCGCTGATAACCTTAGTTCTACAAAAGTGCATATTAAAAAAAAAACACATTACAACATTCCTGAGTTTATTTCATTTCATAAATCAACAATTATGGGGTCGTCATTCCAAATTTGTGAATCGCTGACAACCTTGATGCTAATAAATGTGCACGTAATAAAATAATTACATTCTCCAGTTTATTTTATTTCATTACTAATGATCATTAGAAAGTAATTATAGGGTCGCTATTACCAATTCTTGAACCGCTGACAACATCAATGCTACAAAAGAGCATATGAAGAAACAATTACATTAACCAAATTATTTTTGATTTCATAAGAAAGTAATTGTGGAGTCATTATTACCAATTTTTGAACCGCTGACAACTTTAATTCTACAAAAGCGCGTATTGAAAACCAATTACAACATTCCGCAGTTTGTTTTACTTCATAAGAAAGCAATTACCCAGGCCGCGCGCCGAAGTAAAACACATTTAACATTGCAGTTCGTGAGCGTGTTTGCTGTAAATAGCATAATCACTTTTCTGTTGAAGAAGAAAGTTTGAATATTTCAGTAAAATAGGCTGATGCGGTTTTATTGTTAATCGTTGCGGTAAACATTCTAATTACTGCCATCTAATGTTCAGATAAATAAGTTACATTTCAATCCATTCACCATTTTTATAATTATCGGACACATTTAATGTGCCTTAACTCTCCTTCACTCTCTCTCTCTCTCTTTCTCTATCATCTGTCTGTCTGTCTGTCTGTCTGTCTGTCTGTCTGTCTGTCTGCCTGTATGTCTGTCTATTTATATCTATCTATTTATCTATCTATCTATTTATCTATCTATCTATCTATCTATCTATCTATCTATCTTTTTCTGTGGATGTGTTTGTGTATTTGTGAGTGTGTGTTTTTGTGAGTGTGTGTGTGTCACTTTCTCTCATAATTTCCCTCTCTCTCATTCACTTTCTCTCTCATTCACTCTCTCTCTCAATCTTCCCTTCTCTCTCACTCTCTGTCAATCTCTCCCTCTCTCTCTCTCTCTCTCTCTCTCTCTCTCTCTCTCTCTCTCTCTCAATCTCCAGCTCTCTCAATCTTTCTCTCCCTCTCTCTTTCATTCTCTCTCGCTCTCTCTCGCTCTCTCTCTCTCTCTCTCTCTCTCTCTCTCTCTCTCTCTCTCTCTCTCTCTCTCTCTTGCGCGCGCGCGCGGGTGCTCAATATCCCTCTCTCTCAATTTCGGAGTATTTCGCTGCAGAATTTCAAAAAGTACAAGTATCATCATCAAGTGTCCCGCCAGCTGGCGTAGGCGTTCATGTCTCTCCACAGATCATGGTCCTTGGTTATCAGTTGTCAGTTATCAGTTGGGGTATCTTCATTGCACTCCGGACAGGTCCATAGGTACTCAGATCCTCCCCCCCCCCACCCCCCCCCCCAGCACAAGCATCAGCGTTAGGTGGCTAATAGTACCAGTTCTGTGTTGGTTAACGAGGCACCTCTTTTTCCAGATGTACCTCTCGTGTCTGGCCGTGCCAATTCTTACTCCCAAGTCTTTCATCCTGGACAGCGATGTGGATTCACTGACGTCAAAGTCATCTGTTCTCGACATGTCTTTAGGGACGTTAATAACATCGGCACGATCAATGGGCTGTACATCTGCAGGGGGTGCAGAGCCAGCCAGATTATCAGCTCGTTCATTTCCCTCGACTCCCGCATGTCCTGGGACAAAGATGTAGGTGACTTTACGGACAACAGACTTCCTCAGTGATTCAGTCCACTGTCTACGTACAGATCCAGCTTCGACCTTCTGAATCATGCTCATTGAATCACTTAGTACACACGCGTTGGTAAAATGCTGTGCTTCTAGCCATAGGAAAGCCTGTGTTACTGCCACCACCTCCATCGTCATGCTGCTCGTGGGCACAGTGTGGGCACCACTGGATTCTTGGATGGTTCGGCCCGCTGAACGGGATGTAAATGCCCATTCACTTCTCTGCTTCTTTACAGCTTCGTTACAATGGTCCTTTGTATTCTGGATCAACTCTGCGGATGATATTCCTTCATACCACCGTCTCAGTCCAGCCGGCACCATCTCTCTTGAACTGTCCTGTCTCGCCACACACTGTTCTTTCCAGTCGTCAAGATGTTTTACCATGTCTCTCTTTTAATTCATCATTATCATCACCATAATCACCTTCCACTTTTGCCGTCAATCGTCGTGTGGAGGTATACCTTCGTTTCAGCATCTGATGGGTGGCACTGAATTGTCCCATTCCATGGAATTGTAGAATGTCTTTGATGTCGTCAATACATTTTCTTCTCGGGCTTCTCTTGCTCTCGTTTCAGATCTTCTTTGATTCTCGACTGTTTCGTACTTTCGCTGATGTTTTTCGCTTCTTCGGTGTGTTTCTGATTTCTGTTTATTTATTTATTTAAACAAGAACTGGTGTACAGACAACAGCGTCAAGAAAACGTTCCACAATCACCATGGCACCCCCCCCCCCTCCCCGCCCCGCCACTTTGCTGGTTAGAATATCTCTTTATGTTAAACTCGGGTCTTCAAGGATGCCTCCCGCTTTTTCAGCCGTGATTGTGCGGAGACAACTGCTAGCTATCTGTGCGTCATGACCGAAATCTGTGGAGAGAATTCAAAATGAAAAGAGTCAGGTATGTGTGACTCCTGCAAAAGAGTGAGAGACAATAAACACAGACACAGTGTACATACTTTATTTTTTTTTTTTAAAGTTAGTTGCATATCCTGTACAGGACGTCGAGTCAACACCAGCATTGTTTGCTGTTGTGATCTCTTGGCAAGTTAACGTTCAGTAGTTTGCTATTGCTTTCTGAACGACCGGCACCCATACCATTTCGAAAAAAAACAACGCACTGCGGTCTGCTGCCAAATCGCGCGCAGCTGTTTCGAGCGCGGGTATGCGGGATCACGAACTGCGTCTGTAATACCTTCGCCGCGGAGCCGGCAATACGTTATAGCGAACCCCAAACAGTCAAACAGAAAACACAGTGGAAAATAACAATGGCAATAATCATGTAAACATTAGATACAAATAAGGTACAACACAAGACAACGAGTCGACGTTTTGAACTTAGCCATCTTCACCGGGAACAACACCAACAGATTTAAAGGAAAATATGAAATTTGAAAATTAAAATTATTGAAAATTATTAATTTAAAATTTAAACGTAAACAAGAAAAAAATGTATTGGTACCAAACACTGTAGGCCATTGCACATGCTCCGTTTCTAAGAAGGCTGCGCAGAAATTCAGTTGTGAAAGGTGCTAAATAAGAACATATTGAGCCAAAGATGTGCAAACAGCCAGATATGTATATACGGAGGGAAGTCAGCAGAGTTATACAGTGGCGAATACAACAGTATTCATTCCCGCTAGATGGATGCATCCCAAAGAGCTGATTAACTCTCGATTTTAAGCCTAATTAAGCTATTACAGTAGAGTTAAAGCCACGTTACTCCAACAGCGAATATGCACCGTGTCTATGTCCATTATTTTTAACTTTTTCGCAGATGTCACACATACTTGTTTTATTTGTTATTGTTATATCCTGCTGCAGCCGTTACTTCTCTTGTCTGTGGAGAAAAATGAACGCCTACACTTTCGCTGGCTGCTGAAGATGAGGACGGAGCACCTACGGGAATGTCCCGAGTGTTGTGGTGCCTGACTTAACTCAACGCCTGAGCTAGTTGACATGGCACATGATGATGATGATATGCCCTCATTTAGCCGCCCTTTTCATTCTCCTTTGCTTGTTTCCGTTTTCAAAATAACCTGATAGAAAAAGACGTCCTGTAAATATGAGCGATCCCACAATAAAAGCACACACATTCGAGCAATCCTTCCAGCAATCAAATTTTACTGTCCAATTCTGTAATTACCCAGTTCTTTGTAGCACACCTGAGATACTCTATCTAACAAAACAAACAATAACAGAAATCGCTGCTCGATATAGAAGTGCCGTGAATCGGCTGAAAATGAACAAGTCAACAAAATATCTATTTGAATTTCTACATGCTCACTTCACGGTCTAATTACCTAGGCCAAATTTTTTCACGTGGAACGCCATAACAATTGTCAGTACCAGGCACGAGAATTTCTAGATATCAGTCAAATACATGTTCTTATTAACATCTTCTTTATTCTGTGTTCAAAGAAATGTTTATGAAGATTAAACTAAATAATTACTAGGATAATTATTTTAGATCCTCGTTCAAGTGCAGTAGCTTAGATTGACTGCACCGTGAAGTTCGTTCCACAACAAAAGAATAACAAACAAATGAAGTTCGTTTGTCAGTTGAAGAATGACAAACAAATGAAGTTCATTTGTCAACTGAAGATGAACATACAACAGCAATTTATTAGAAGGTAATCATTACATGAAAACTAATGTTTCGCATGTTGGCTAGAGTATTAGCGCCTACGTCATGTCAATCTTGATTTTTGAAAGTTGATGAGCAACTTCCAAAACGATTAAACATAATCAAAGCGTGTATATTGGCGTGTTTTTTTACTTAACTGTCGTTGATATTTTGATTGCCGCACTCAACTTCCTAATGACGATGTTGTTTCCTAAAGGCCAACTTGGACAACAAGAGACAAAGAAGGGCAAGGTAAACAGATGAAATGTGTTAAGCATATTATAGCATGTTAATTCGGCGTTGAAGCAAATCAGTCCAGGAGTAAACAAACACATCATAAATAACAAATTGGGAACATTTAAATAACAACTTCAGAAGGTTTAGATCAATAAAATGAACAGATAAAACATTTCAAAACAATAATTACAGATTTTTATATGCCAAATACGTTTCGAGAAATAAAAGATAAACACGACTCTTGAGTGGTGTGTTAATTTAACCAAAACAAACATCAGGCTGGCTTGGAAAGAGCAAGAAACATCGTGACCCAAAACTGTGGTGATCGTGTGAGATGGCGAACCATGATTGTCTACGCTTATGATGATGATGATGGCGGTGGTGGTGGCGGTGGTGGTGGTTGTAATGGTGGTGGTGGTGGTTGTAGTGGTGGTGATGGTGGTGGCGGTGGTGGTGGTTGTAATGGTGGTGGTGGTGGTTGTAGTGGTGGTGATGGTGGTGGTGGTGGTGGTGGTTGTAGTGGTGGTGATGGTGGTGGTGGTGGTGGTGGTTGTAGTGGTGGCGGTGGTGGTGGTGGTGATGATGAAGGTGTTGGTCATGGTGGTGATTATGATGATGACGGTGGTGATGATGAAGATTATGATCATCACGATGATCATAGTGGTGGTGGTGGTGGTGGTGGTGGTGGTGGTGGTGGTGGTGGTGGTGGTGGTGGTGGTAGTGTTGGTGGTGTTGGTGGTGGTGGTGGTGGTAATGATGATGACGGTGGTGAAGATGATGATTATGATGAAGATGATAATATTGATGGTGGTGGTGGTGAGGATGATGTTGATGATGATGGTGATCAAGGTGATGGTGATCAAGGTGATGGTGATGATGGTGATGACGATGGTGATGATGATGGTGATGATGATAGTAGTGATGATGGTGGTGATGAAGGTGAAGATGGTGATGATGATAGTGATGATTGTTAAGATGATGGAGATGATGATGGTGATGATGGTAAAGATTATGGTGATGATAATGATGACGATGGTAATAATGATGATGGTAATAATGATGGTGATGATAATGGTGATGATGATGATGGCGATAATGCACGAGGCCGATGGACTTGCAAAGGATCCAGACTCTTTTCTGTGGATCGTGATGACACCTCCATTCTACAAATAGCCTGCCACATGATGACGTCAATGCGTATTACTTTCTGTCATCTACCTCTCATATGTATATTTCTCTTTCTACGAAAACTTACATTGTGAATTAATATATCTCCTTATTATACCGGACTACTGGAGCTTGCTGAGTAAGGTTCATAATTCCAAGATATGCAGGAGAGCCTGGCATATGATACCTCAACAACTTGTCTGAGAATGGAGGTGGACGCAGTCACAGCGGCGTTCCGCTGACTTGAGGACAAACTGCAAATATATGTCGTGATTGTAACATATTGTAACATACATGTAAGCATATTCATACCAACCCTATGCTACCAATCTCAAACTTGGACTTTATCCAAATCACACTCTCGCAAAATCAACACCTGCGAGATGAGATGCCTGAGGAGAGCTGCCAACTTAACAATCCAAAACCGAGTAAGAAATGCTGTTATCAGACAGATAGTGGGATCAACACCTTGTGCCACATTTATTGAAAGACAGAAGATCAAGTGGTTTGGCCATGTCGTTAGAATGCAATACCATCAACTACAATCACTGGCCTTACATCAAAGATCATTTGCGACGAGACCAAGAGGACGTCCAAGAAGAAAATGGATTGACGACATCAAAGACATTGTACAGTCACAAAGAATGACACTATCCAGTGTCGCTCATCGGGCGCTGGAGCGCAAATTATTCTTCCCTACGACGCTTGACAGCAGAAGTGGAAGATGATGATGATGATGATGATGATGATGATGATGATGATGATTATGATGATGATGATGATGATGATGATGATGATGATGATGATGGTGATGGTGATGATGATGATGATGATGATGATGATGATGATGATGATGATGATGATGATGATGATGATGATGATGATGATGATGATAGTGGTGATGATGATGATGATGATGATGATGATGATGATAGTGATGATGATGTCACGGACTACAAAGCATGATGAGAAAGGTGAATACTGGCATGTTTCATGCAGAGTGGCATGCTACAATTAAAATAATCAAATAAGATAGAGAGCATCTGTTGGATCTTTTCTCCAGGACATGCTCGTGTGCGGGGAAACGAGCAGGCGGACAGATTGGCTGGGTCTGCATCACTTGATGGGGTATTGTTGCATGATCAGGCAGATGTGGTCGGGACACTTTGGGATCGTGTGTGTAGGGCAGAATAATAGACTGATCATCACGGCCTGGAGATATGGTGCTTTGGGGAGTGACCAGAGGATCTGGCCGACACTCAGGACGCCGAGAAAAGGTCAGACGGATACATTATCAGACAGCAACTGGTACCATTAGTATTGAAACACCACTTCGCTGGCTGTTGAAGGTGAAGAGGAAGCACGTAGGGAAATTTCCCCTAGTGTTAATGATGTCGGTTCTTGACTCAGCTCAACTTAATTCGCTCCATTAAACTAGATTATAGTAAACTAGACTACAGTAAACTGGACTGTAGTAAACTAGACTATAGTAAACTAGACTAAAATAGACTAAACTGTAGTAAGCTAGACTATAGTGAAATAGGCTGTAATAAACTAGACTACAGTAAACTAGACTACAGAAAATTGGACCGTAGTAAACTAGACTATAGTAAACTAGACTGTAGTAGACAAACCTATAGTAAACTAGAATATAGTGAAATAGGCTGTAATAAACTAGACTACAGTAAACTAGACTACAGTAAACATTAATACTGTAAACTAGACTATAGTAAACTAGACTACAGTAAACCAGACCATAGTAAACTAGACGATTATACACTTTCTCGGGATCCATGAAAAGTATAAAAACCGAGATTCCTAAGGAATGCACATTTTCTATACGTCGATTTGAACGCGTTACTCCGGTTACCGAAAACAGACCCCGCACCCCTAAACCAACGCCACCCCCAAGGGTGGAAAGGAAATATACATATAAATACCTCAGCATTGCGAGAACGCGACAGAATTAATTGCATTGAAACATCAAAATCCCCAAACATAACCCTAATAAGTCTCTCTACAGGCTTTCTGTTCATCACTTGTTTATTTATCTAATATTCCTTCAATTCCCGGATGTGCGCAATCTTTTCCGGTGTATTTCCAGCCAATCAAACTGTGTTTTGAATAGAGGGAAAAACCAATCAGAAAGCAGAGTTAAACAAATGGCGTCCGTGCTTCCGGTCGCGTATTAACACGCGCACTTCAGCAAATAAATTGATGACGACAAGACATATTTGTCAATCTCCGTTAATATTTTCTTTCTATATTACGAGCATGACACCATATCCAATTACTTCTGATATTCCTCTAATAAATATATTTACGATATTATGAAAGCCTACAGAACGAATGCGTGAGTAAACATGGCCGGATGCTAAAACTGAAAAGGTGTATAGGAAATATAAAACAAATGGGGGAGTTGGAGATGAAAAAGGCAATTTAACATCACGCGTCAAAAAAAAACTCCGCCCAGAAAGAATGGGTTAGGAGATGAGCGTTAAGTGAGGGTTAAACACTAAGGGGGAGGTGGGAAGGTTTCAGACGAGTGCTAGACATGACAATACAGATGTGCCATTATTCTCCATTTGGGAACGCGATAAAGTGAAACCAAAAAAAAAAAAAACAGTCAAGGGCTATTTTACACGTGTTACTCGCATTTGGTTTCTGACTCAACCAGATGATGTACAGACCAAATGAATAAGAGGTCGACCAAGTAAACGATGGACAGATGGAATAACCAAGTCTATGGGAATCTCGAAATATGAAGCCCATAAACGGGCAGTCGCCCAATGTATATGTTTCACCTCGACATTGCAAGGTACAAGAGGAAAAAGATGAGATGAGAAGAGATGAGATGAGATGTTGACATCATGAGATGAGATTAGATTAGATGAGATTAGATTAGCTAAGATGAGATTAGATTATAAGATGAGATGATAAGATGAGATGAGATTATATGATATACGATGAGATGAGATTATGAGATGGGCTGAGATTAGATGATGGGATGATATGAGCTGAACTGGAACGATGAGATGAGATAATATGAGATTATATTAGATGATGAGATGAGATGAAATTATGGGATGAGATGAGATGATATGAGATGGGAAGAGATAATATGAGCTGAGATGATGAGATGAGATAAGATAAGCTGAGATGAGATGAGATTATGAGATGAGATTATGAGATAAGCTGATATGAAATTAGATGAGATATGATGAGATGAGATTATGAGCTGAGGTGAAATGATGGGATGGGATGATATGAGATATGGTGAGATTAGATGAGATGATGAGATGATCTGAGATTGATGAGATGAAATTATGGAATGCGATGAGCTGAGATGATATCATGAGATGATAAAAGATCAGATGAGCTTAGACGAGATGGGATGATGAGATGAGATGGAATGATGAGATGAGATGGAGTGATGAGATGAGATGAGCTGAGATTATGAAATGAGATGACGTGAGATGAGATGAGATGATGGGATGAGATGAGCTTAAATGAGATGAGATAAGATGATGAGATGAGTATATGGGTAACAAAGAGGTCCACGTAGATCACCTTCTCCACTGCTACGGTGGATCGCCTGTCTTGTTTACTAAAGTGGACCTTCTGCACACCTAGAGACAATGGTTACCTGGTGCACCTCCATATGTCTATAGACCAATCGCGACTTCACGGGTGAAGTAGTTAACATCGCGATGGTCGATTTTTTCCCATAACAGTTTATCGTACCCATTGTGGGCTCCATCGATCTTGAAGCACACGTCACTTTCTTTTTAATCCATATCCGCGGGGATTGGAACATATGACTACAGGTAAGCGGGCAGGCAGCCAGGTGGGTAGGCATGAGGGCAGGCAGATGGGAGTGCGGGTGGGCAGGCAGGCGGACAGGCGGGTGGACAGGCAGGCAGGCAGGCAGGTAGTCAGGCAGGCGGGTAGGCATGAGGGCAAGCAGATGGGAAGGCGGGTGGGCAGGCAGGCGGACAGGCGGGCGGACAGGCAGGTAGGTAAATAGGCGAGCAGGTAGGTAGGTAGGCGGGCGGGCAAGTAGGTATGCTATTGGGCGGGTAGGTAGGTAGGTAGACGGGTGGGTAAGTAGGTAGGCAGGTGGGTGGGCGGGCAGGTAGGTAGGCGGGCAGGTAGTAGGTAGGTAGGTAGCAGGCGGGCAGGCAGGACCAGACCGGTGATATCATCTTTATTAAATATAGATTTCAATGTATGTCACCATCCCCCTCCCCTCCTTTCCACGCCAATTATCCGTTTACTCGTTTACTACAAGACGATAGACAGGAGGCGGTGGACAATCATGACGACCAGCGCTATACGACATGTAAAATAAAACAGGAAGATGTGGACAAAACATGACGATGAATGCTGTATGCTGTGGGCAGTGAGAAGAGAGGCAGAAGGTTGAAGCCAATGACAAGAGAGACAGAAGGCTATGTACAGTGGGAAAGAGACAGCAGGTTGTTGACAATGAGAAGAGAGACAAAAAGTACAGACGGCTATGGACAATGAGAAGAGAGATAGAAGGTTGTGAACAATGAGAAGAGATACAAAAGGATGTAGACAATGAAAAGAGAGACAGAAGGCCGTAGACAATAAGAAGAGAGACAGACGGCTATGGACAATAATAAGAGAGACAGAAGGTTGTTGACAATGAGAACAGAGACAGAAGGATGTCGACAGTGAGAAGAGAAACCGAAAGCTGTGGACAAAGAGAAAAGAGACAGAGAGCTTCTTCTACTACTTCTCTTCTGCGTTCCTCATTCGAGGCGCCTAGCTCGCGTAGTTACACACATCAGGTCCGTGTGTCCGCCCTCGGCACGCACGTGTGTACGGTTCGCTTCCTGTAGACAGATTATAAGACAAACACAAACGCCATTTTTGGTCACGTGATGAGAAGAGAAGCGTTTGGTGAACAACGTGACAACTTGAAAAGCCTGCGGGGACATAAAACAGGCAGAGGCAGACCGAGAGAAATGATGCTGGATGGACTGAGACGGTGGCATGGGGGATCAGCAGAGATGATCCAGAGCACTAACTGCTGATATCAGTGTAGAGACACGAAAGCCTACAGAAGTTGACAGGACACATGATGCTGATGGTTTCATCCAAGTAACGGGCTCCATCTATCCGTAGGTAGGCTTTCGTGTCTAATAATTTTGTCAGAGCATTGATCTCACGGCCTAGTCTAGGCGATGTCCAACTGCCGTGGGATATTTAACGTGTACAACTGGAACACCGAATCTCCTGTTTTTCGCCCTTATCCGAGGCGGCTAGGTTTCGGATCTCACTACCCAAGAGATCAGGGATAACGAGTGATACCATTGCAAACCAATAGTTTTTTTGTGTTTTTTTTTACGAACGAAGGAAACAAAACCGGTATCTTCTGAGCTTGAAGCGGACATCGTAACCTCTCAGCCACGCCTGCCCCTTAAACGAATATAATAACAGCCCAAACCAAAACAAGACGAAACTACAGTCCCTAAACTCAAGGTATTCATCCAGCTAACCTTTCGAGGGGATGACATAATGCAGCATCTACAGGGCCGGCTCATTACAGCAGTCGGCCGAACATTCTGTGCTGCAACTCCTGTTATTTGGTACAGAACCACATCTATTCCCACCCCAGCAGTAAAAAAACATGTACCTCTGTACGCCAAATCCAAATGCATTTACCAATTCACATGCAGGTGCCATTCTACCTACATCGACAGAACAGAGCGGCAGTTGAACAACAGAGTGGCTGAACACATTCCTAATTGGATTGACAAAATACTACACACAGGCAATGGGAGCCTAGCGAGGCCGACACGCCGAAAACTTCCCGCTTCGTCGATTGCGAGGCACATGTTGGAAATCGGCCATGTGATTGATAGAGACAGTGCCCTTCGCGTGTTGTTTAACACACAAAATAGTCGCTTGTTAAAGTTTGCAGAAGCCATAATGATTAATTTAGATTGGCCAGTTGTGTGCAAATAGAAAAACATGTTAGTCAGTTTAAAATAACCGTGGTAGACAATTGACATTAATGTGTGAACATGTGTATATTTCAGCGTGAAGGATTTATCTAGTCATTCTACTTTACGTTGTGTTAATTCTGCAGTATCTACCTGACGAGATGCAGCTAAATATGCCAGGCAATAAATCGTGCAATCTATGGTTTGTGTCTTCGTTACTCAAATATAATAATTTGATAAACTACCACAGTGAAGGGTCGAGGTGACTGTTGCCTGCAAGAGTTTAAACACGACAAACGTATACTCACTTCGTAAAGCTGCTGTCGATGTTCCTGCCCCAGACCGTCTTACTGCTTAATGTAACGGTTGGTTACTAAGAATTCAAGTGTCAATGCTTGACTCCAAAGTCAAGATAAATCTTTTCAAACACATTTTACGATTTCAGACACCGCCATCTTGAAATAAATGTCACGTCTGCTGACTCCACTGTAACTGCCTTCGCCAAGTTTAAGGTCATTGAACGATGTCCCATGTGGCACATCTGAATGAAATATGTCAGATTTTTTTTGCATTTTTATGTCAAAATCTAATCCCAGGGTTTCGGAAATTGCAAATCGGGAGATATCATTTTTTTGTTTTCCTTTCTGTGTTTAAAGTTAACCCTTTCTAGTGAGTATTAGAATAATTCGGCATATTTATAAGTTCTTGACTATTTTGAAAATGCTAAAATTGATCGTTCTGTTTACATCGTGATATACACATAAGATTCCTTATCGCAGGGTTGTCATCATTATTGGTCATCATCCAGTGACTTGCCGGCTGGCGTGGGTGGTCATGCCTCTCCACAAATTGCGGTCTCCGTCGGCATATATCAGTGCATATGTTGATTCCCTTCCGTGCCATGACACAATACTGTCAAGAATTCTCTCTCTCTCTCTCTCTCTCTCTCTCTCTCTCTCTCTCTCTCTCTCTCTTTCTCTCTGTTTTCTTCTGCCTTTCTTTCCACAAATCTTTTCACGTCAAACATGTTCCAGTTTTTGTCTTCTCATAATGTGGCCCAAAAAATGACGATTGCCTCTTTCTGATGTTTGTTATAAGTTGTCTTTGCGACGTAGCCTCCCTCAAAATTCCAGATTGCTCATTTTGGCTGTCCAGTGAATTTTCAGCATTTTTCTATAAAACCATATCTCCGTGGCTTCCAAGGTTTACTCATTGTTCGCAGCCGTATGTTAAAACAGAATCTATATAATACACAAGAACTCTTTTTCTAAAGTTCAAGGGCACAGAATCATTGCATACTATGTTCTTCATATGATAGAATGCAGTTTTCGCTTGTTCTATTCTGTTCTTATCTCTGTGATGCATCTTCCATCTGATGTTATCCATGTGGCCAAATATCTGAATTTCTGCACTTGCCCCAAAATAACGTGATTTACTTTAATTGCACATTTAGGCAAAATCGGTTTCTTAGATATGATCATGACTTCTGTCTTTCTATTATTCAATCTATGGCCATTTTGTCACTTTCTACAACCACTGTATCTATCATTTCCTTTAGTTCTTTCTGACGTGTTGCTATCCAGATGATGTCATCAGCATAACGTAAGTTACTTATACAAGGAGGCTTCAGACGAAAACCTTATTATTTTTTTCCTGTGTGTGTTGTGTGTTGTGTGTTGTGTGTGTGTGTGCGTGCGTGCATGCATGTGTGTGTGTGTGTGTGTGTGTGTGTGTGTGTTATTATAATCTGAAAAACTAAAGAACGGATGTATCATTTTTCGATGTAGTCACAACTGCGTTCAATGCAAGTCCTCCAGCGCCTATAAAGTGTTTGGATTCCTGTAGAAAAACATTTTCTGGGGGTCACTACTCGGTGTACCTGACCCGGTCGTGAAAACTCTATCATCGAAATCACGCTGTTTTGAAACTTCCTACTGCACTCATACACTTGCTGGACTGACAGGTATGCATCACCATACTGGACCTTCATTCTCTGATAAATTTCTATAGGTTTCACACCTTCACTGATCAAAACAAGGATAACATGGCGGTGCTCCGTTCTGGTGCATGTCACAAGTATAGCGGCCATCTTTAAACTGTCCTTATGACGTCACCGTGTTCGTCTGCACCGTCATGTCACGTACTTAACACTCTTGACATCCTTAACAGGTTACAAGACAATGGCATTATTGTAATTTCTATCACACTTTTAAGGTTTTCATTTGAAGCCCTCTCCTATTATGTCTACCAGCTAGGAACCGTGGCAGATGTTCTGTAGATGCCATTACATGTCATCATCATTATTATTAAATAAAGACAAACACTCATTGGCTGATAACTGTCATTTACTGTCATAAAACACTTTTATTTATTATTATTTTTATACTTTTATTATACGTGTGAGACATAAAAATAACTAAACTCCTATTATAACTGTAATTTAAAACTGTCATTTACTGCCAATATAGTACCTTGCGGTGCATGGCAGAGGAGTCTTTGAGCCTAATGAATTAAGGCCGCCTGGCTAGTGCAGTCGCCGTGCAGGTTAGGATTTTCTTTTTGCCCCCGATAGAAAAAATCCCACACCTTACCGAGGGATCGAACCCGGGTCTCCCTAAGGAGAGTCCAGCGTTCTAGCCACTCGGCCAGCCATGATCGCAGAATTCGACGTTTCATGACCTGTCGAGTGCATAGCCTTTCCTGAATAATGATTCACTCTCTGTTCCACCCACACTAGTATGTGTTCGGCTACTGGATTTGCTATTTGTCTTTCTGTTCTGGAGATGATAATTAGTGGCAGAAATTAATCAAGTCAGCATGGCATGGACGGAGGCGCTGCAGGAGATAGCAACACGTAGAGCAGCCTAGGGTGCGTTGGTTAAGAGGGAATCCCCGATGTGGGATAAAGTGCGCAAGAAGGATCCCGTGAAAGTGATTTTTTTTAAAAAATTTGTCCACATGAACTAAATTACAAAATAATAAACCTTTAACTGAAAGAAGGATATGTGAAAAGTGATTTTTTTTTTTTTTATTTGTCTACATGCAATCGATTACAAAATAATTAGGTTTTACTGAAAGAAGGATTTATAGACAGTAATTTTTTTAATGTTTACACATGCAATTTTTTTTAAAAGTTGCATATCCATTCCATGACGCTGCAGTCAACACCAGCATTTTTCAGCTGCTGTTGATGTTCTTGGCAAGATTACGCTCAGTAGTTTGCCATTGCTTTCTGAGCGACCGGCTCACATATCCCTAAGTAACGACTGCGACGCGATCGGCTGCCGAATCTCGCGCAGCTATGTTCCTCACGTGGATATATGGGATTAAGGAGAAAGTCCTTAACCCTTTCGGCAGGCAGACCGGCACACGTGCATTAGAATTAAAAAAAAAGTAATCAAGTTTTACCGAGGATTTGAACCGTAGCCCTGTGATATTTAAGTCCGACATCCCAGTCCCACAGCTACACGGCTCATTCTTATTCTTAAGCCCTATATCTCCGGTGGGGCATTGACCTTGAACCCAACCAACTCAATCCGTCCCATCTTTTGCTATCCGCCGCCTCCACGCCGTCCCAGTATTATTTATCTCTGCCTGTAAGTTTATTCCCCGTGTGTTTTAGGTCTACGGCTTTCTTGTTTGCCTTCTGGGTTCCAGACAATAGATTGTCTAGTTATCTTGTTCCCAGGTTGTCTCAGTTTGTGCCCTATCCAGTGCCAGCGTTTATTCCTCACCGCTTGGTTGACTGGGATTTGTTTAGTTCTCTCCATGAGCTCTACTTTGGTGATTCTGTCATGTTATTGTATCCCAGTTATTGAATTTTTGTAGTTTATTTGTAATTGTTTTAGTTGTTCCCCATGATTCTGACCCATACAGTAGTATGAACCTAAGGCCTATCCACGTCAATATGGAAGCACTATACTCGAGTTTCGCCCTCGTTTGAGCTCGTCAGTAGTGCATATCCCTGACCGGATCCGGAAACAGTCCCGGATCACGCGTGTGAAGCGGGTGTGTAACCACGCGGCACACACTGGACACACCAAATTATCACAACAGAACATCACAACGCTACCCATCGTAGGCTATGCTCAAGATTGCCCCATCGCCGCGACCGACGTCCGTCAATCGATGGGACCCGAACGATCAGGACTTCTCACTGGCAAGGAACACCAGGCCTCCTAAATCCAGTGAGCAATAATGAATTGATTATGTGGTTGTTTCGGGATTTGAAATTTAAATATTGAGCACAACCCACTACTGGCAACGCCGATCACATTCTGGTATGAACCTAAGGCCTATCCACGTCAATATGGAAGCACTATACTCGAGTTTCGCCCTCGTTTGAGCTCGTCAGTAGTGCATATCCCTGACCGGATCCGGAAACAGTCCCGGATGGTTTCAAATCCCGAAACAACCACATAATCAATTCATTATTGCTCACTGGATTTAGGAGGCCTGGTGTTCCTTGCCAGTGAGAAGTCCTGATCGTTCGGGTCCCATCGATTGACGGACGTCGGTCGCGGCGATTGGGCAATCTTGAGCATAGCCTACGATGGGTAGCGTTGTGATGTTCTGTTGTGATAATTTGGTGTGTCCAGTGTGTGCCGCGTGGTTACACACCCGCTTCACACGCGTGATCCGGGACTGTTTCCGGATCCGGTCAGGGATATGCACTACTGACGAGCTCAAACGAAGGCGAAACTCGAGTATAGTGCTTCCATATTGACGTGGATAGGCCTTAGGTTCATACCAGAATGTGATCGGCGTTGCCAGTAGTGGGTTGTGCTCAATATTTAAATTTCAAATCCCGAAACAACCACATAATCCATACAGTAGTGCTGATTTTACAATGGAGTTAACAATTCTAAGTCTGGTGCTAAATATATATATTCATTTGTTACGCTCGCTCGCTTTTAACTCAAGCAAGTCCAGACACACTACTTCTAGTAGTGCTGTACTGAATGTTGCGTGTGGATTAGCTTTCCCTATTACCAGTGTCGCTCGCTATCAGGCGAACCCACTCCGACTTGAAGAGGTACTTGTAATTTACGTCCCCAAAGTAAGGACTATAGGTCAACATTTTAGTCAAACTGTCCGATGTAGGGGTTGAACCCTTTACTTTGGTATCAGCACACCGGATGTTTAAGAGCACGCGTTCTTATCCATTCGGCCATACTGACCTCCGGTGCTAAGTTTAACTTCCTTTGACTTCCACATATTCCCTCCTGTCTCTTGTATTCTTATTTTAATTTCTCTATCAACTCCCCCATTTTTGTGTTCATTGACACCCCTTATCTGTGACTATAATCCTCTTTTTGGCTACCCACGCCTCGGAATTACCCAATTTTCCTTAGTCTCTTCTTCGTGTAATCTCCTGGCCAGATTTCAGACGTTCGTCTGACCGATTCATGACTATTTATGATAAAGTGAACTGAGAACTGAAACACCCACTTAACCGTCCTGGCCAGCACTCCCAGGTTTTAAATTGTGCTCGGGGGACCGTCTCCCCCAGATTAGTCAACATGTCCGGACCATCAGCCCAAGAAATAACCCAGGAATTAGATTCTCTATCACTGAGTTAGTAACTAAGTATTTTCTCGGCACGTTAGTTTTCATTCCATCGTTTGATTACTTGCAAAAGTCATTTCTTTGGTGAGTATTTTTCAATGATTACCAATTTATTCAAGTGGTGGTCGGGGAATCAAAATACCCATCTCAGATATTGTGGGAAGTATGTTTGATACTAGGTACGGGTTGAACTTGTAATTTTAGTCACCTGGCCTGGGGACGTAATGATAAATTTTAGCCTCGACCCACGACACACCCCAATAAACACCATCTATTGTAAGGATTCTGCAGTGTAAACAAACACACACTTCTTCTTTCCATTCATAATACTATTAAATCTGTCTGTCTATCTGTCTGTCTGTTTGTCTGTCTGTCTGTCTATATGTCTGCCTTCCTACTGTCCTGCCTGCCTATCTATCTGCCTGCCTATATGCCTGTCTGTCTGCCTATTGTCTTGCCTGCGTATCTGTCTGTCTACCTATCTGCATGCCTGCTTACTGTCCTGCCTGCCTATCTGTCTGCCTGCCTATTGTCCTGCCTGCCTTTCTGTCTGCCTGCTTATCTGCCTGCCTATTGTCTTGCGTGCCAATCTGTCTGCTTGATTATATGTCTGCCTGCCTATTGCCCTGCCTACCTATCTGCCTGCCTGTCTACATGTCTGCTTATCTGTCTGCCTGCCAGTATGTATGCCTATATGTGTGTCTGGCTGTCATCATCTTCATTCCTCCATGAGTAAACGAGACCTTAAGTAGAAGCCATAAACCAGCAGGATGTGCTCTGCCTTCCATCACCGTTCTGGCCTCGGCAGGGCGACATTTAACTTGGCCAAAGTTATATCAGTATGCCAGACATTACGCGGTGAATGAGCCAATTCTCTTCCATGTTCAGAGCTTCTAAAATGTCAGTATTTTACTTCTTCTTGGTAAATGATATTTTAAGAATAGTTTTCTGTAACAGTTAAGTTTAAACGCTCCAATTTTCTCCTTTGGTGATAGCGAAATGTTCCATAACTCACATTCGTATATGTTGATACAGGAAAGATGTCCTCGGAACTATTACTTTATCTTTGTTAGCTGCCGTTGGGACATAGGCTCTTATTAGTGGTCTAGACAAAACAATAAAAAATTGGAATCAAGCTCGGAAGTTAATCATTGGCGTGATCAGCTGACTAAATACAGGACCCTTTCGTGGACGATTTCTGCCTGATACGGGAAAATCACTTCCGCTCGCGCGTCCAGACCAAACCATCAGGAGATTTGAACGTCTCTCACGCAGGTTTACAATCTGGAATCACTACGGTCTGAGCTTGTTCTGCTGGTGGAATAATGTGAACTCACACGAAAAGTTCTCGTTGACTGGCTCAATGAAATGCTTTAAATCTGTCCCCTGATGTCAGGGAGGGATTAGTTCCCGCTTCCATTACTCCAGAGTGTTTGAGTTGGTTTGGACAGGCGGTATGTGTTTCTGTAGCTCGTTTCTAACGCGGAATTATTTTTATTTGGTGGCCAGATCGGCTTTTTCTCTCAGTGTGTTTCAGCTTTTAATAAAACTATCAATCAATCAGGTGCCGTCTCTACAATGAAGGTTGGCTGCATTGGATCTCCAACACTGTCTCTTGCCTTGATTGCACATTCTGACAGACTGCTGTTCGTCCATCTCTTGATGTTATCTTCCCACTTTTATCGTTGTTTACCTTTTGCTCACTTGCCCTCAACTTTACCCTCCAGTATAGTTTTTTTAAGAGTCTTATGTCTTTTAACGTGGCCGAAATATTTCAATTGTCTCTTTTTTTATTTGTCTCATCAACTCTCTTTTCATTCCCAATTTTTAGAACCTAATATTTGATTGTTTTTGTTTCCATGAAATACGACATATTCTTCTGTATATCCACATCTCCAGGGCCTCTTTTCCACTTTCTAATTGCTTGTTCATTGCCCAGACTTCCGAGCCATATAGTGGTGTTGAATATACATAACATTTGACAATTATCATTTGTATTGGGTTGTTAATCTCTCTAGATGTTAATACTGATTGCATACAGCTGAAAGTATTTTTGGCCATCCCTATTCTCTTGTAGATTGTTGTGCTCACTTTTGCCATCTTCTGTTGAATATAGCAATGCATTCCTGCAATATGGTCTACACTACGCGATCGAGTTGAGATGAGCTGTGTGTTGAGTTGAGTTGTGCGTTGAGTTGTGCGTTGAGTTGAGTTGTGTGTTGAGTTGTGTCCTGAGTTAAGCTGAGTTGAGTTTTATGTTGAGTTGTGTGTTGAGTTGAGTTGTGTATTGAGTTGAGTTGTATGTTGAGTTATATTTTGAGTTGTTTGTTGAGTTGAGTTGTGTGTTGAGTTGTATGTTGAATTTATGTTGACTTAAGTTGTATGTTGAGTTAAGTTGTATGTTGAGTTGTGTTGAGTTAAGTTTATGTTGAGTTGTATATTGAGGTGAATTGAGGTGTGTATTGAATTGTGTTGAGTTGTATGTTGAGTTGAATGATGTGTTGAGTTGAGTTGTATGTTGAGTTAAGTTGAGTTGAGTTGTGTGTTGAGATGAGTTAAGCTGAGTGTTCAGGTGAGTCAAGTTTTGTGCTGAGTTGAATTGAGCTGAGTGTCTCGGTCGGTCGGTCGGTCGGTCTGTCTGTCTGTCTATCTATCTGTCTGTCTGACTAGCTAGCTGGCTATCTGTCTGTCTGTCTGTCTGTCTGTATGTCTGTCTGTCTGTCTGTCTGTCTGTCTGTCTGTCCATTCAGCCTGTCTATCTGTTTCTATCTGTCTGTCTGTCCGTCTGTACGTCTGTCTATCAACCATCCTATCTTCATTTAAGGCACCCGCCTGTAAATGTCTCCGTCAGTCTGTCTATCCATCTCTCTGCCAGTGAGTCTATCTATCCATCTCTCCGTCAGTCAATCTATCCGTCTCTCCGTCAGTCAATCTTTCCATCTCTCCGTCAGTCAATCTTTCCATTTCTCCGTCAATCAATCTTTCCATCTCTCCGTCAGTCAATCTATCCATCTCTCCGCCAGTCAATCTTTCCATCTCTCCACCAGTCTATCTACCCATCTCTCCGCCAGCCTATCTATCCACCTCTCCGCCAGTCCATCTATCCATCTCTCCGCCAGTCAGTCTATCTATCCATCTCTCCGCCAGTCAGTCCATCTATCCATCTCTCCGTCAGTCAGTCCATCTATCCATCTCTCCGCCAGTCAGTCTATCTATCCATCTCTCCGCCAGTCAGTCTATCTATCCATCTCTTCGTCAGTCAGTCTATCTATCCATCTCTCCGCCAGTCAGTCTAACTATCCATCTCTCCGCCAGTCAGTCTATCTATCCATCTCTCCGCCAGTCAGTCTATCTATCCATCTCTCCGCCAGTCAGTCTATCTATCCATCTCTCCGCCAGTCAGTCTATCTATCCATCTCTCCGCCAGTCAGTCTATCTATCCATCTCTCCGCCAGTCAGTCCATCTATCCATCTCTCCGCCAGTCAGTCCATCTATCCATCTCTCCGCCAGTCAGTCTATCCTTCCATCTCTCCGCCAGCGAGACCATCATTCCATCTCTGCGTCAGTATATCTATCCATTTTCCACCAGTCTGTCTATCCATCTCTCAGCCAGTCAGTCTATCTATCCATCTCTCCGCCAGTCAGTCTATCTATCCATTTCTCCGCCAGTCAGTCTATCTATCCATCTCTCCGCCAGTTAGTCTATCTATCCATATCTCCGCCAGTCAGTCTATCTATCCATCTCTCAGCCAGTCAGTCCATCTATCCATCTCTCCGCCAGTCAGTCTATCCTTCCATCTCTCCGCCAGCGAGACCATCATTCCATCTCTGCGTCAGTATATCTATCCATTTTCCACCAGTCTATCTATCCATCTCTCAGCCAGTCAGTCTATCTATCCATCTCTCCGCCAGTCAGTCTATATATCCATCTCTCCGCCAGTCAGTCCATCTATCCATCTCTCCGCCAGTCAATCTATCTATCCACCTCTCCGCCAGTCCATCTATCCATCTCTCCGCCAGTCAGTCCATCTATCCATCTCTCCGCCAGTCAGTCTATCCTTCCAGCTCTCCGCCAGCGAGACCATCATTCTATCTCTCCGCCTGTATATCTATCCATTTTCCACCAGTCTATCTATCCATCTCTCAGCCAGTCAGTCTATCTATCCATCTCTCCGTCAGTCTATCTATCCATCGCTCCGCCAGTCTATCTATCTATCCATCTCTCCACCAGTCTGTCTATCCATCTCTCTGCCAGTCTATCTATCCTGCGGGGGGAGTAGGGGGGCGCAGCGTGGTCTCGAAGTATGGTGTCCGCCTCGAGTGCTGGAGGTCCCGGGTTCAAGCCCCGATAAGACCGGGATTTTTTTCACGTGGACTTCCAGTAATAAAATTCCCCCTGGTCTCTGGGTAGTGAGATCGGACGCCCGTGTGTATTGTTGCGCACGTAAAAAATCCCTTGGCAGTTGGAAATCGAAAAAGAGTAGCCTAACGGCGCTACCCGGGCACAAATTTCGAGTTAAAAATCTACCCAAGTATTTCAGGATCCTCGCCGGTGATACGGAGTTCGTGCATTGAGCTGAGTTTCTCCAGACTCAGGTTTGAGTTAGGAGGAGAACGGAGCACTTATGGGTTAAACCGTGTGCCGTGATGTTGATCCATCGACTAAACTAAACTATTATCCATCTCTCTGCCAGTCAGTCTATCTATCCATCTCTCCGCCAGTCCGTCTATCTATCCATCTCTCTGCCAGTCAGTCTATCTATCCATCTCTCCGCCAGTCCATCTATCTATCCGTCTCTCCGCCAGTCAGTCTATCTATTCATCTCTCTGCCAGTCTCTCTATCCATCTCTTTGCCAGCATATCTATCCATCACTCTGCCAGTCTTTCTATCCAGCTCTTTAAGAGTCTATCTATTCATCTCTCTGCCAGTCTATCTATCCATCTCTCTGCCAGTCTATCTGTCCATTTGTCCACCAGTCTAACTATCAATTTCTCCGTCAGTCAGTCTAACTATCAATCTCTCCGTCAGTCAGTCTATCTATCCATCTCTCTACCAGTCTATCTATCCATCTCTCCGTCAGTCAGTCTATCAATCCATCTCTCCACCAGTCTATCTATTCATCTCTCCGCCAATCTAAATTTCCAGCTCTCTGCCAGTCCATCTGTCCATCTCTCCCCCGGTCGCTCACTCCGCCCCCTGCTCTGCTGAAGACTACTCTGCCAAGACATCATACACACATGCCAGAAACGAGCCCAAAAGTCCCACTGATGCCGAGCAAACATGCAAATGAAACAAGACGAGCTCCCAACACCATCCACAGTGAAACGTGTAAAACAAAACCCTCCAGAAGACACTCAGTACTTGGATATTGCGTGACAAGTTCACGTGCAGCATCCGATGACATCAAAATGTTTATGCACCCACTCTCCACCCCCGGCCAATCATCATGCCTAGGATTTCGCGGCTACAGATGGACATACCTAAATCAATAATATATGAAGCGCGGAGACTAACCTCTTAAATTTCTTCCCGGTTCTAAAAAATCACGAGAGGCTGTAAAAACGCGATGCCAAATATGATCTCTGTTTGCGAAATTAGGCAAATGAAATGACTTCACTGAGATATTTGAGTGGTCTGTTCTTGGGAAGCAAATCCGGAAGGTGAGTCAAGTTTGTGGAGAAATAAGATGAAGAAAGAATACTTGTAAATAGTTCTCCTAAGACGGAGATTGTGGTCGTTTCTAAGAAGAAGGAAATACCACAATGTAATATACAGATAAATGAGAATATTCTTAAACCAGTGAATCGGTACAACCATTTCGGAACAACCATAACATCTTATGGGAGGTGCCTTGAAGAGATTAGAACAAGAATCGCTATCGCGAATGTAGCCTTTTGTAAGATGGAAAACATACTGACCAATAAAAATAGTGTTGAAGTGCTACACTGAACCTGTACTTTTGTATGAATGTGAAACGTGGAAAATGATCATACAAGCTGAAAAATATCTGATGGTAGTAGATACGTAGTTTCTTATGAAAATGCAAAGAACACCATATACAGACCCAAAAATATATCAATGAGCAACTCCCACAAGACACAAATTAACATCTTAAACCGTTTCAGAAATTAAACGCAGTCAGTCATAATTTTTGGACACGTTATGAGAAGAAATAAACTAGAGAACTTGTTGGCAACTGACAAGTAAGAGGGGGAAAGATCAAGGGGAAGACAGAGAAGTAAACATCTTGACGACTTGGCAACGCTTTCGGCAAGCCGCCCTGGAGAGACAGACCGAGCCATATGAAGTCAAACCAGGTGGAATTAAATCGATCCTCTCGTCATTAAACCCCTGGCGTGCCCATGGGACTAGCAGAAGTGCCCATTGCTTCTGAAGGCCTATACAAGGGCCCTTTTTTTTTAAAACTCAGTTGCTACCTCACAGATTTGACACCAGAGCAAAAGGACGCGCGAGAAGGAAATGGATCGACAACATGAAAGACATTCTACAAAAAGCCCAGCTACTGAGTTAAGTGCGTGGAGCGACAGTGTGACCTGTGGATTTCATGTTGAGTGCTTTAACATCTGCCCACGTTGTTTGTATCGTGAACTGCATGTTCGGTTGCTGAACTAACTAGGTTTGCCATATGCAGAAATGTGTGGCTACTGGTTTTCTAGTGACTGCCGCTTCCATCCACGATGAACTGTATTTTTCTTGGTGGATGTTTGCGTCGGCATTCTGGTAGCGGCATTATGCATAGTGTACCTGTGCGGGCTGCTTGTTTGTAGAGACTCCTGTCTGTTCTACTTTTCACTTGGGACAGTGAGTAGCATTTTATGTGATATTCACTGGCACAGGAATGGAGCATAATGAGGCCACCCTTTGCCGTGAAATTGGAACCGCGACTAAGTAACTAACTAACTAACTAAGTAACTAAGTAACTAACTAACTAACTAACTAACTAACTAACTAACAATCGCTCGAAATGACACTATCCAGTGCCACCCATCGGGTGCTGAAACAGCATCTATTCCTTCCCCACGACGCTTGACGACAAAAGTGAATAATGATGATGATGACGATAATGATGATTTACATAATTTACTCACTTATTGAACTCTAAAGGCAGTTAATCGAGGAGCCTGAACGGGCAAATTACTGGAAGCAACGCTGATGTGGTTCCAAAGACGAATGTTGTGATTTCCTTGGACTGCCAGAGTAACTAACAACAATTGTCTGAAAGAGGCTAGTGAAACTAGAACACTATATACAACAATAAGAAAGAGACAAACAGCTTTCTTTGGCCATGTGATGAGAAAAGAAACCGGCTCTTTAGCTAAGGGGTTACGGACGCGATTCGTAGTCCTGCATACCGCGCCCGAAACACGGCTGCTGGAGATTTGGCAGCAGACTACTTTACGTAAGTGTTCATACAATGATATGAGTGTCTGTCGCTCAGAAGGCAATGGCAAACTACTGAACGTAAACTTGTCAATAAATAACAAACAGTCATAAAATGATGGGGCTGACAGCGACGTCCTGTAAAGGATATGCAGCTAACTAATGAGACGAGAGGTATAGGAGGACACTGTAACAACTGGAAAGCTCAGTGTGAGAAGAGACAGCTGCGCTAAGAGAAATGATGTTGGATGGACTGAGACCGTGTCATATCATCGGGAGCGTTGATCCAGAACACAAAGGACCGAGATATGTGGAGAGACATCACCTATACCAGTTGGCGGGGCAGGTGATAATGATGATGATGACTTACTTACCCATTTGCAATATAAGCAGGTATATAGAGTACAATATAGATCATGCGAGGGTAAGTTAATAAGTAAGTCACAGATGGCTGTAGAAAAATAACTAAACATGATAACAACTTGAAACCAGTTTATTTTTGTACATACATTGTCCTTTTGTTTCTCAACATAATTTCCACCAACATTGATGCACTTATCCCATCGTTTTATCAGTCCTCCCAAACTGGCTGCATAGAACTGCGTGCTTTGTTTTCATTGACCTACCATCCCAGAACTGTGTGACTTACTTATTGACTCACCCTCGTAACGTTTTCTACCCAGCTATGCACCGCTTTACGGGCCAAACATTTGTCAGCATAAACAGGAAACTCACCTTGGCGGGAGAAATTTCGCGAATGACGCCGAAGTTGAATGTGAAGTGAAAACGTGGTTTAGAAAACAGAGCACACAGTTCTATACAGCCGGTTTGGGAGGACTGATAAAACGATGGGATAAGTTAAGTAGTGTAAAGTGTATGTCGTGACTATAACATATTAATGTAGTGTAAATTGTATGTCGTGATAACAACATATAAATGTAGTGTAAAGAGTACGTGACAACAACATATTAATGTAGTGTAAAGTGTATGTCGTGACAACAACATATTATATGTAGTGTAAAGTGTATGTCGTGACAACAACATATTAATGTAGTGTAAAGTGTATGTCGTGACAACAACATATTATATGTAGTGTAAAGTGTATGTCGTGACAACAACATATTAATGTAGTGTAAAGTGTATGTCGTGACAACAACATATTATATGTAGTGTAAAGTGTATGTCGTGACAACAACATATTAATGTAGTGTAAAGTGTATGTCGTGACAACAACATATTATATGTAGTGTAAAGTGTATGTCGTGACAACAACATATTATATGTAGTGTAAAGTGTATGTCGTGACAACAACATATTAATGTAGTGTAAAGTGTATGTCGTGACAACAACATATTAATGTAGTGTAAAGTGTATGTCGTGACAACAACATATTAATGTAGTGTAAAGTGTATGTCGTGACAACTACATATTAATGTAGTGTAAAGTGTATGTCGTGACAACAACATTCGTTTCCGTTTCTACTTCTCTTCTCGTGGGGTTTTAGGTCTTCCTCTGATTCTTTTGCCCTGTAAGTTACAGACTAAGGCGTTTCTAGTTATTCCTCGACCTTTCAGACACATATAATGGATAGTTCTAGCGATGTGCATAAAATAGATCATTCTAGGGATTTATAAAGTAGATCATTCTATAGGTGTATAAAGTCGATCATTCTAGAGACGTCCAAAGGTGATAATTCTATTAATGTAAAAGGTAGATCATTCTAGAGATATGTAATTCTAGAGATGTATAAAGTACCTAATTCCAGAGATATACAAAGTGGATAATTCCAGAGATGTATAAAGTAGATAATTCTGGAAATGAATAAAATAATTATTTCTAGAGATGTATAAAGTAGAAAATTCTAGAGATAAATTAATTTGATAAATACAATAAATAAACGACAGACAGACAGACAGACAGACAGACAGACAGACAGCGGAGGGATGGACAGACGGAAGGAAGGAAAGAAGGAAGGAAGGACGGAAGGAAGGACAGACAGACAGACAGATAGACAGAATGAAAGAAAGAAAGAAAGAAAGAAAGAAAGAAAGAAAGAAAGAAAGAAAGAAAGAAAGAAAGAAAGAAAGAAAGAAAGAAAGAAAGAAAGAAAGAAAGAAAGAAAGAAAGAAAGCCATGGAACATCTGACACCTTGACATATCTCCTATCCAATACTTACTTTCTAACTAACCAGGAAGGACAGCTCGTGTCACCGCCTAAGAACGATCAATTATGGACGCCTACTAAATGACCGATACACCCGGACATGGTCATCTCTTAAGTGTCCAGACTCGACCGCGTGTGGGGAAGGGTCAAACGATATTTCCTAAAAGGGCCAACATTAGTGAGTGACCGGAAACGATCGTTTAATTATAGAGGTACATCGAGTCTTGATCTGGGGTCCGTTGAGAAAATGGGTGGTCTTTGAAGAATGACATCTTTAAGTGGATTGGGTGGCACTGTTTAGTCAAGCCCTTGGTTCAATGCGTCAGATTTTCGACAAGTATTTTGGGGGTTTTGCTTCCCCTAGCCTTTGATTCTCTCCGGTCTACCTAAAAGGCAGCAGTTTTGTGTCTCACTTCATCTGGTCATTAGCCTTTAACTGCCCCTAGTCTACCTTAAGGGTAGCAAGATTGTGTCTCTCTTCGTCTGAACCCATGCCTTTGACTATCCCCAGTCTACTTACAAGGCAGCAGGTTTGTGTCTCACTTCATCTGGTCCCTAGCCTTTGACTGTCCTCAGTCTACCTACAAGGCAGCAGGTTTGTGTCTCACTTCATCTGGTCCCTAGCCTTTGACTGTCCTCAGTCTACCTACAAGGCAGCAGGTTTGTGTCTCACTTCATCTGGTCCCTAGCCTTTGACTGTCCTCAGTCTACCTACAAGGCAGCAGGTTTGTGTCTCACTTCGTCTGGTCCCTAGCCTGTGTTACAGCTGTGTAACAACTGTCTGAGATAGAAAGCGGTGTTAGATAGAAAGCGGTTTGAGATAGATAAAGTTAATATAACAACTGTCTTAAATAGAAAACGGTGTAAGATAAAGTTAACTGTCTGCGATAGAAAGCGGTGTGAGATAGAAAGCGGTCTGAGAATGATAAAGTTAATATAACAATTACCTTAGATCAGTGTTTCCCAACCTTTTTTGTACCATGCCCCACTTAAGCCTTTCTAAAATTCATATTGCCCCCCTCCCCCGCCCCATGCCCCCCCCCCCTCAACATATACATTATTTTTAATATTCAAAAATTGAAATGTTCACTAAAGAAACTTGAATGATAGGTTTTAGGAAGAAATCACTAGGTAATTATTGAGCAAACACAGTAAGTAAATTTTCAAAACATATAATGGAGAACTGAAATTCAAGTACAAAATAATTTTAATGAAAGATTGTTCTATATTATTTTAATTATTAGTAATTATTTATTATTTAAATTTAGTGAGATCCTTGCGCTTGATGCTTGCTGCAAAGAGATCTTATGTCAGGTTCCAATTTAGTTAACTTCAGTCTCAAGTCTCCCCGTTTTGTTATATTCAGCCGATTTCTTCCATTTTCGAATTGCCCCCCTTAACAGTCAAATTGCCCCCCTGTGGGGCGTGGGCCCCACGTTAGGAAACACTGCCTTAGATAGAAAGCAGTGTGAGATAGATAAAGTTAACATAACACCTGTCTGCGATAGAAAGCAGTGTGAGATAGAAAGTGGTGTGAGATAGATAAAGTTAATATAACAACTGTCTGCGATAGAAAGCAGTGTGAGATAGATAAAGTGAATATAACAACAGTGTGCGATAGAACGCGGTCTGATAGAAAGCGGTGTGAGATAGAAAGTGGTGTGAGATAAAGTTAACATAACTGTCTGCGATAGAAAGCAATGTGAGATAGCGGTGTGAGATAGAAAGCGGTGTGAGATAGATAAAGTTAATATAACAACTGAATGAGATCAAAAGATACAAAGTAACAATTGTGTGAGATAAAATGTTGTCTGAGATATAAAAGGTTAATGTAACAACTAAATGAGATATAAAGATTTAAAATAACAATTGTGTGAAAAAGAAAAGGCTAAATAAACAATTGTCTGAGATAGAAGTGGATGGAATAAAAATAGGTGTGAGATTAAAAAAAAAAAAATAATAAGTTAACATACCAACTGAATTTGTTTTGTTTAATTTAGTCGATGAATCAACATCACGACACACGGGTGTAACCCGTAAGTGCTCCGTTCTACTCCTAACTCAAACCTGAGTCCAGAGAATTCCAGCTCAGTGTACGAACTCCGTAGCATCAGCGAGGATCCTGAAATACTCTGGGTAGATATTTAACTCGAAATTTTGCCCGGGCAGCGCTGTTAGGCTACTCTTTTTCGATTTCCAACTGCCAAGGGATTTTTTTTTACATGCCCAGCAATACATACGGGCGTCCGATCTCACTACCCAGAGACCAGGGGATATTTAATTACTAGAAGTCCACGTGAAAGGGTCCCGGCCTTCACCGGGGCTTGAACCCGGGACCTCCAGCACTCGAAGCGGACACTATACCTCCAGACCACTCAGCCCCCCCCCCCCCCTCTCACATACCAGCATACCAGCTGAATGAGATATGAAGAATTAAAGTAACAACTGTATGAGATAGAGTTACCGTTACAACTGTCTGAAATAGAAAGATGTAAAACATGCCACGTGGTTAAATGAGGTAATTTACCAAGTGTCCAGGCTAAAATTCCATCACTCAAAAACATTACACAGATGACGAAGTAGAAGAATAGGAGTAGGAAATACCGCCCATTTCCCAGCTGTCCTTCTATTACACGTCCTTGAAGCACACTTACCGCTTCCTCTTGTACGTAATCACCTCGCTTTTGTCCATAATTTCAACGATTTCTGATTTTTTGTTTCATCAATTTTCAATTGTTTTTTGTATAGAGTTAAACAAGGCTTCGTTTCTTCGCCGGGTGTCGCACAAACGCCAGCATTCAGAGTGTAAATGAGTTTCGACCCATACACACACACTCTCTCTCTCTCTCTCTCTCTCTCTCTCTCTCTCTCTCTCTCTCTCTCTCTCTCTCTCTCTCTCTCTTGTTGTCTATTGTTCTGGTAAAATCTGCAACTTGAGTACTTCAGGGAGTTATTCTTCGTCTCCTTCTCAAAAATAGCAGTTTCACTTGGACATTTATAAACATTTCTTCTTCTTCTTCTTCTCCTTCTTCTTCAGTTTTTATTTTTTTTATTTTTTTGTTCTTCGTCTGCTACTTCTTCTTCTTCTTCTTCTTCTTCTTCTTCTTCTTCTTCTTCTTCTTCTTCTTCTTCTTCTTCTTCTTCTTCTTCTTCTTCTTCTTCTTCTCTTCCTTCTCCTCTTCCTTCTCCTTCCCCCTTCATCTTCTTCTTCGTCTTCTTCTTCTTCTTCTTCTTCTTCTTCTCCTCCTCCTCCTCCTCCCACTCCCCTCCTTCCTCTTCTGCTTCTTCTTCTTCTTCTTCTTCTTCTTCTTCTTCTCTTCCTCCTCCTCCTCCTCCTCATCCTCTTTCGCCACCTCCCCTCTTCCTTCATAATCCTTCAGAACGTTAATCTGAATATATTCAAAGAAAGCAGCAGTGAGCTTAAGCTTGTTCTAGTCGCCATAGAGTTTGACAACAAAATTGGTGTACCCCAGAATCACAGTCTCCGTTCTACATAGTTGAACACTCGTTAGGAAACGCTGTAACTCTGAATTTTACCAGTCCCCAAATTTATCTGTATCTCCTATCGTTCGTTTATTTATTTATTTATTTATTTGTTTTGCTCGCTGT
>OY992876.1:230932981-231370501 GCA_963921405.1 Cepaea hortensis
AGAATTTCAGCCAGTTGTTCCCGCTGCTCCATTCAGAAGATTGAGAAAACGGCATTTTGTTGAATTCGACGAAAACACAGCATCTCATATGAAACGGAAGTTCGACACAATCTCCGGAAATAACCGATTTGGAGCCTTCGGAAAACGATTTCCTTTAACGGAAAATAACGAAGGTTATTTATTGCAGGATAGCGAATACAATGGCCAGGCGGGTCCTAATATAGTGTGGCATGAGTATCTACCCGCCCACGCCAAGCAGAACTACCCAGTTGTCCACGATGGCTTTGAAAAGCGCCGTTTCGACAAAATATCCGGTTCAGCTTTCAGCGACTTCGGAAAACGGGATCAACAGAATTTGAACTCTGTTAACGACAAAAGAAGATTTGATTCCATAGCAGGAGTTAGTTCCTTTGGCCGATTTGGAAAGCGAGAAGATGAAGAGAAACGAAGATTTGATTCTATATCAGGCCATACTTCATTTGGTTCGTTCGGTAAAAGAGGAGATGTGGAAAAGAGGCGATTTGATTCCATTTCTGGCCTAAGTTCATTTGGTTCTTTTGGTAAAAGAGACGACGGAGAAAAGAGAAAATTTGATTCTATTTCTGGCCTAAGTTCATTTGGTTCTTTTGGTAAAAGAGACGATGGAGAAAAGAGACGATTTGATTCCATTTCTGGCCTAAGTTCATTTGGTTCTTTTGGTAAAAGAGAAGACGAAGAAAAAAGGCGATTTGATTCCATTTCTGGATTAAGTTCATTTGGTTCTTTTGGTAAAAGAGAAGACGAAGAAAAGAGGCGATTCGATTCCATTTCTGGCCTAAGTTCATTTGGTTCTTTTGGTAAAAGAAACGATGGAGAAAAGAGACGATTTGATTCCATTTCTGGCCTTAGTTCATTTGGTTCTTTTGGTAAAAGAGACGATGGAGAAAAGAGACGATTTGATTCAATTTCTGGCCTAAGTTCATTTGGTTCTTTTGGTAAAAGAGACGATGGAGAAAAGAGACGATTTGATTCCATTTCTGGCCTAAGTTCATTTGGTTCTTTTGGTAAAAGAGACGATGGAGAAAAGAGACGATTCGATTCCATTTCTGGCCTAGGTTCATTTGGTTCTTTTGGTAAAAGAGACGATGGAGAAAAGAGACGATTTGATTCCATTTCTGGCCTAAGTTCATTTGGTTCTTTTGGTAAACGAGACGATGGAGAAAAGAGACGATTTGATTCCATTTCTGGCCTAAGTTCATTTGGTTCTTTTGGTAAAAGAGACGATGGAGAAAAGAGGCGATTCGATTCCATTTCTGACCTAAGTTCATTTGGTTCTTTTGGTAAAAGAGACGATGGAGAAAAGAGACGATTTGATTCTATTTCTGGCCTAAGTTCATTTGGTTCTTTTGGTAAAAGAGACGATGGAGAAAAGAGGCGATTCGATTCCATTTCTGGCCTAAGTTCATTTGGTGCTTTTGGTAAAAGAGACGATGGAGAAAAGAGACGATTTGATTCCATTTCTGGCCTAAGTTCATTTGGTTCTTTTGGTAAAAGAGACGATGGAGAAAAAAGACGAGTTGATTCCATTTCTGACCTAAGTTCATTTGGTTCTTTTGGTAAAAGAGACGATGGAGAAAAGAGACGATTTGATTCCATTTCTGGCCTAAGTTCATTTGGTTCTTTTGGTAAAAGAGACGATGGAGAAAAAAGACGGTTTGATTCCATTTCTGGCCTAAGTTCATTTGGTTCTTTTGGTAAAAGAGACGATGGAGAAAAGAGACGATTTGATTCCATTTCTGGCCTAAGTTCATTTGGTTCTTTTGGTAAAAGAGACGATGGAGAAAAGAGACGATTCGATTCCATTTCTGGCCTAAGTTCATTTGGTTCTTTTGGTAAAAGAGAAGACGAAGAAAAGAGACGATTTGATTCAATTTCTGGTCTAAGTTCATTTGGATCTTTTGGTAAAAGAGACGATGAAGAAAAAAGACGATTTGATTCCATTTCTGGCCTAAGTTCATTTGGATCTTTTGGTAAAAGGGATGATGGAGAAAAGAGACGATTTGATTCAATTTCTGGCCTTAGTTCATTTGGTTCTTTTGGTAAAAGAGACGATGGAGAAAAGAGACGATTTGATTCCATTTCTGGCCTAAGTTCATTTGGATCTTTTGGTAAAAGGGATGATGGAGAAAAGAGACGATTTGATTCCATTTCTGGCCTTAGTTCATTTGGATCTTTTGGTAAAAGGGATGATGGAGAAAAGAGACGATTTGATTCCATTTCTGGCCTAAGTTCATTTGGTTCTTTTGGTAAAAGAGAAGATGGAGAAAATAAAAGAAGTGCCTCGATGCATGATTATGTTTCCTCTCCTACACCGGATAAAATGCATGCTAATGAAAAAATAAACAGCGGGGATATGCCTGGAAAAAAGACACAAATTTTTGATAATCCTGCTAGCACAAACTTTCAAAATAAGTTGACAAGAACTAAAAGAGTTGCCAGATATAACAATATTGCCAAACAGAATGCAGCAGAAAATTTGAGACAAGATGCGGCAATAGTAAAACGTAGTGCTGAAGGAGACAATACCGTAGACACGATTAGTATGGACAAAAGTGGTAGTCGTGGGGCTCTGGTCAAACGCAGTGCTGATTCTTTCCACGATATCAGGGATGTTAACGACTTAACTAAAAGGCGGTTTGATAGAATCAGCAGTGTCAGTGACTTCGGGTCATTCGGCAAGCGAGGGGACGAAGATGATGATGATGATAATATCTATCGTGATATCCTTGGATTTCCGGTTTATACAAAGAGGCGATTCGACGCAATAGGAAGTGGGAGCAACTTCGGGATGTTCGGAAAGCGAGACTTGGCCCCGGATCTCGATCAAAATAATGGTTTCTTGACGCAAAGTGATTTGAGCAGTCTTGCAGATGTTAACAAAAGAAGGTTTGACCGTATCAGCAGCGGCATTAACGGATACGGTTCATTCGGTAAACGTCGGTTTGACCGAATAGCAGGCGCTTCTCCATTTGGTGGGTTCGGAAAACGCCACTTTGATAGGATAGCAGGGACGTCTGCATTCGGTGGGTTTGGCAAACGTCGCTTTGACAGGATCACTGATTCATCGAGGTTTCACAGCTTCGGCAGGAAAAGAAATTCGGATGCCCTAGATCATCTTGACACATTTGAGAGCATCATCGGGGATAACGGCTTTCCCGACTCAGGCATGCAAAACGGGGAAAACAACGACATCATGTTGGCTTTTAAAAGACGATTTGATCCAATAGGACACAACAGTGATTTCCGAATTTTCGGGAAGAGAAATTATGTAAATGACGTATCGTCTGTTGATCCAGTAGCCCCGTTTCCTCTGAACGTGGATGATGCTTTAAATCCCTCGAGAAAATGGACGCTGGTTACCGCCGAACGTAGCCCAGAATTATTGAACACTAACGACAGAACATCACAGAACATTCTGGCCGATACAGAATACCGATTCGCTTTACCATTTTCAGAACCATTGCTTTCGAAGCGACACTTTGACTCTATTGATCATGGAAGTATGTTTCGCCGCTTTGGTCGCCCTAGCAGCGATCCTCCTGTGTTTTTGTCTTCAAGAGACGCCAGCGACGAATCTGACTTAGATAATGACGCAAGTTATAACAATGATGATAATGATGATAATAATAATAACGACGAGAGGACCATTAATACTCAACAAGGCGGTGAAGATATTAATTTACAAAGTCGCCCCATGTCTAGAGAACTGTTGCGGAGAATAGCTTTACTGTTGAGGAGACTGTTCGGAGTGCAGACAGACAGCGCGTACTACCAGCAGTAATAGTGTTGCAGTTAGGGTTTTTCATTTAAAACAAAGGCAGTAACAATCAACAAGATATTAACGTGATGCCGTATCAATAGACATACATCAACTTTACTGGAGATAAATAGCGTGTTTACAATGGCAGTTGTTTCTATAGAGAATACTAAACAACAAAAAACATCAACAATAGAGTTTATTACGCTTTATGTCAACAGATACACCAGCTAACTTATACCATGTGTAAGTAGATAGCCCAAGTAACAGAATCCAGTGGCGTAGAGAAGCTAAGGTTTACACATTTAAGTTCGAACAAAGATACAAAATATGTCTAAGAAGCATGGCTGAGCCAGCCAAATACACAGATACAGGCAACCGTTCGACCGAAGTCTTTATTAACAAATAACAAAAACGAAACACTAACAACATTAACGAACGGACAACAGAAAGGATAAGGAGTACTTCCCTTAGTCTGCCTATCAATATACATTTTATATATATATATATATATATATATATATATATATATATATATATATATATATATATATATATATATATATATATATATATATATATATATAAAATGGTCGTCACTAGAAATACCGCAATGTAATGTGCGGGTAAATGGGAATATTCTTAAAGAAGTAAATCGGTACAACTATCTCTCAACAGTCATAGCATCTAGTAGACGGTGTTTTGAAGAGATTATAACAAGAATCGCTATGCTATGGTAAAAGTAGACTTTTGCAAGAAGGAAAACATACTGACCAATAAAATGTCGATTGCTGTGAGAAAAAGAGTGTTGTAGTGTTATATCGAATCTACACTGTTGTATGTGTGTTAAACACTGACACTGAGCAGACAAACTACTGAGTTGAGTTGAGTTGAATTGAGTTGAGTTGAGTGAAGAACCGACATCAGTGCATTCGGGGCTTCCCGTAAGCGCTCAGTCACCATCTTCAAGAGCCAGCGTAGAGTTAAAATACTAATCTGATTTTATGTCCGTCTTGCTTTACCTCTGAGTGACGAATGTCTACCAGATCCGCTGACCACCTTGAGGGGGGGGGGGGGAAGAGAGAGAATTCCCCACCGGTTGAGAACCACTGCTCTAGACCATGATATTCTGTCTGTTCTTCTGCATTGTTCACGCACTCCCAGAGGGCCTTCATCACATCTGCCTTATCATACATCAAATCGCCCCTTAATGATGCGGCACCAACCAATATGTCTGCTTGTTAATTGCCAACCATATCAGAGTGTCCTGGAGAAAAGATCCAGCGAATGCTCGAAACCTGCTACCTCTGAATTGATGCATGCCATTCAGTACTAAGCATGCCAGCGTTCACCCTTGCCTGCTAGCTTTGTGAATCAGTTACAATCACACCATGTGTATACAGTTTGTTCTCCAACCAGTGAAAAGCTGCAGTAACCGCCTCCACCTCCATTCTCAGACTTGAGGTTGTTGTGTTATATGCCAAGCTCTCCTTTACTAAACAGTGGCTGTTGGCTTTTTCTATGAATCCCAGGCACTTTTTTTTTTTACATTTTTTTTAACCTCTTAACTCTTAATACTGAGCCATCGGTACAGATAATCACATCGCCAGGACGAGAGTAGTTCTGAATTAATTGCTGAATTTCTACTTCCGTAGCGCCTGCTTTCCACTCCCACACTCGTGCCCAATGTGATTATAACCCCACAAACTGAGAACATCTAATGGCAGTGAATGTGTGGCTTCTGGTGAAAATACAAAAAATACCATGCACGCACAGAAAACAAATTAAAACAAAGCAATGAGCAAGTCCTACAAGAAACAAAAGAAAACGGTCAACTGATACAAGAAACAAATGAAAACGGTCAACTGATACAAGAAAATCCTAATCTGCTCAATTCGCGGCGACTTCCTGCACCGCAAGGTACTATATACAGTAGATGAGATTTTTTAAATTATTATTTATTATAATTATTCAGCAACACTCACGTTTAAATGAGTGTACTAAATTAACTAGTCATTAGTCATTAGTCGCGGTTCCAACTTCACGGCAATGTGTTGTTCCCATTATGATCCGTTCCTGTGCCAGTGAATGTCACACAACATGCTCCTCATTGCCCTATGTGAAAAATGTAACAGACAGAAGTCTCGACAAACCAACAGCTCACACAGATAAACGAGCATAAAGCCACTGCCAGAATGCCAACACAAAACTCCTCCACGAAAAATACAGTTCATCGTCGATGGAAGCGGCAGTCACTAGAAACCAGCAGCCACACATTACTGCATACGGCAATCCAGTCAGTTCAGAGACAGACCGGCCGCCATCATTCTGAACATGCAGTTCACGCTACAAACAACCGCGGGCAGATGTTAAAGCACTCCACGCGAAATTCACAGCGCACAGGGTCGCTCCACGCACTCAACTCAGTAGCAGGGCGACAGTGCCATGCACTATCAGTCCAACATGAGGAAAATGTGCAAGCAAACCGTAACAAAACCCATAAACACTCCAGAGGCCTTAACCTTTCAAATGCCTATCCTCTGTGTTGGGGACTTGAGGTCTAATCTTATCCTAAACTAGTGAATAATGCAAACAGAATAGTTATATTCAGTGTCAGGGTATTACTGTGTTTCATTCTCTCTCTCGTTCACTTGTGCAACCTCCTAACAGAACTACTTTAGAACATTGCTTGTCCTTTTACAAGATGTTTCTGTCAATCCAAACCTGGAGATCATCGTGACCGAATAGATAAGAGCGATCGCTCTTAAACTTCCGGTGTGCTCAGTCGAGGTAGTGGGTTCAACCCTTATACCGATCAGTTGGACTATAATGTTGACTTCTCATCCTGGACTTGGGGACGTTAATTACGAGTATCTCAGAAGTCGGCGCGGGTTCGCCCTATGGCAAGATACGCTGGTAATAGTGACAGCTAATCCACATGTAAACATCAGTCTAGATGCAACTAATAGAAGTAGTAGTCTTTGTCGAGAGGATCGACTTCATTGCTCCGGGTTTTATCCCATATGGTTCGGTCTCTTTCCGCAGGGCGACCTGCAGGAAGCATTGCACAAAGCACGAACTCCGTAGCTCCGGTGACGACCCCCAGGAGTCTCAGAGAAAAATGCACTCGAGAACCGAAAGACGTAGCCTGGAAACGAACCCACAATTTTCGGGGCGCGAGGCAAACGGCTTGGTCACGGAGACTCCCAGAAGTAGTAGTACATGCATGGACTAAGAGTTGAGTTGAGTTGAGCTAAGAATCGACATCACTGCACTCATGACATTGCCATTGTCCCCTCGTTCAACAGCCACAGAAGAGTCATATTATCAATCGTTCACACCGCTATCTGACTGAAAGTTATCCTGGTCTTCCCTCTCAGTTTTGGGATTCTTCCAGAAACCCTGCCGATCCCCCGCAATCGAATTCTTTCCACATACGGGTTCTCAATATGTTCCCCCGCCTTCTCCACCTGGTCCCCGGGGGGGGGGGGATTTTAGGGTTTCCAAGGGGGGGGGGGGGTGGGGGGATTAAGATTATTTCAAGATCGCGTTAATACAAGAACCGATTACTTGATATTGTTTTTCCCTTCATACTTTACGGTTCCGTACATCTCACCCTTCTAAAATTCATTTTATAAAGTAAGTAGACCCACAAATCACGTTTTATGTGGACGTCTAGACTTGTTTTAATATGTGCTATTAAATTTAGCTTCCATTATTACGTATACTGGGGGGGGAGGGGGGGGTTAGGTAGGAAATACAAAAAGGGGGGGGGGAATGACGTTCTGAAAAATTGGTGAAGGGGGGCACGGGCCAAATTTTTAGGTAGGAAATACGAAGGGGGGGGGGGTGACGTTCTGAAAATATGGTGAAGGGGGGCACAGGCCTTAAAAGGTTTAGAACCACTGCACTAAACCAACTCTCCCTTGGCCAGGGCAAAATATTCATACAATTCTCACAATCTGTGACCTCAGAAGCGAGGGTAGCCATTCCACGCGAAACTTTCCTTTTTCCATATTACTAAGCAAACTCCTTGAGTCCGTAATAAATGCAATGTATGTTGCAGTGGTCTCCTCTAACCAACAGAATGCCGCTGTTACTGCTTCCACCTCCATGCTCATGCCAGAATCTCAATTGTCAAGCATCGTCCTTTAGCCTTCGCGATGAAACCCAACCACACCGTCTGTTTCTCACCAATGACCCATCGGTGATTTCAAAGCGAGCAGATTTTTTTTAAATCTCAAATTTCTTTGATGCTCAGGATTTACTAAGCCATTTTAAGTTCAGTACTTTGCCATTGCTGTCTGACCGAGAAGAGAAGTCTTTAAATATCAAGAATAACAGCGAAGATACACTATACTTTTCCTCTATCCTAAACGTCACACGATATACAACTCTATCCTAAAATCACATCATAAACAACTATATCCTAAAGTCTCATCATAAACAACTCTATCCTAATTCTCATCATAAACAGCTCTATCCTAAAGTCTCATCATAAACAACTCTATCTTAATGTCTCATCAAAAACAACTCTATCATAAAGTCTCATCATAAACAACTCTATCCGAAAGTCTCATCATAAACAACGCTATACTAAAGTCACATCATAACCAATTCTATACTAAAGTCTCATCATGCACAACTCTAACCTAATGTCACATCATAAACAACTCTATCCTAAAGTCTCATCGTAAACAACTCTATCCTAAAGTCTCATCATAAACAACTCTATCCTAAAGTCTCATCATAAACAACTCTATCCTGAAGTCTCATCATAAACAACTCTATCCTAAAGTCTCATCATAAACAACACTATCCTAAAGTCTCATCATAACAACTCTATCCTAAAAGTTACATCATAAACAACTCTATTGTGGGATATGGATTTTAATTCCTGAGAATATTGTTAAGATGTCTAGGGGGTATTATTGATTCTCTGGTCACTGGTTAGAATGCAGGGTGATCCGGGATATTTACCACAAATCCCAGGAGAAAAGAGTTCAATCCTTGAAACAATGGCATCTGTGTGTAGGTTTCCCTTCCCACTTCATCACCCTTTAAATTAACTATAGTGCTAGAAGGATATTGATTGCTCACAACATATAAACAACCACTTGTTGGACACCACATTTACTTGATGTACACAACACTTTTGGACAAACAGTTCAGGTATTAACTCAAGATCTGCAGTTACATATATAGGTGTAATAAACACTATGCATTTTTAGACAGGCATGGGAATTAGTTGCATTGTTACAATATAGTACCCAGTGACCCCAGGAAGAAAAAAAGACAATGTTATTACAAACATCACAACAACCACAAATTGGGTCTACTTTCATTTCCCCTCATAATTAAGGCAAATAATGATCAAAGTACATAGAACCCCAACATATAAACATTTGGTTCTGACACCGTTTACAATGTTCTCATTTAAAAAAATAATGAGCTGGTGTCAAAATACTATACCATCTATATGCCATTGGAAAAAAACTACTGACCTGTTACCTTCAGAAAAAAAAAACCAACACATAAACAGCCTTTTGTATTACTAATTAAACTAATTAATAGAGTCAATTTTCTCGTGGTGTGCGGTTAAGGGTTCATCTTTGCTGTCGATTAGATCATTTTCCCATTATCTGGGTACCGAATTAATGCACTCAGTTATGTAAGTCTCATCATAAATAATTCGATCCTAAAGTCTCATCATAAATAACTCTATCCTAAAGTCTCATCACAAACAATTCGATCCTAAAGTTTCATCATAAACAACTCTATCCTAAAAGTGACATCATAAACAATTCTATCCCAAAAGTTACATCATAAACAACTATATCATAAACGTTACATCATAAACAATCTATTAAGAATTATGTAACACATACCTGGATTCCATCTCTGAACTATCTAATACATACTTCGAGTCTACATAAAAATACTAAAGCAAAATACCCACACACATGGACTCGCAAGTTTGCACAGATGGGACTTCTCCATTGCACAGACGGGACTTCTTCATTGCGCAGACGGGATTTCTCCATTGCAAAGTGACTTTCACTGAATACATCAAAGATTGTAGGCAACGGAGACGTGGTTCCTGAAATGAATGATGCGAATTCCATGGACTACCAGAGTAACTAACGACTGTCTGGAAGAGGCTAATGGGCCTAGAACATATGCGACTATAAGCAGGAGACAGACAGTGTTCTTTGGTTCTGTAATAAGAAGATAGACACTGAAAAATACCGTGACAGCTGGACAGATCAGCGGTAAAAGAATCAAGGGCAGACCGAGACATATGATGATAGATGGACTGAGAGGAAATGGGGGAAATATCATCAGCAGCGTTGATCCAGAACACCAGATCTGTGGAAAGACTTGAATGCCTACTCCATGCGACGAAACGTATGACAATGAATTTTAATGACGTTGTGAATTAAAATACTAGAATTGCTAAACATATACAATCAGTACATTGGTCTATCTTGTCTGCCTGCAAACATGATTTTAAAATAACTAGTCTGTAATATAAACGTTTCGTATAGATAATACAAGGGGGCTTCTAATGAAAACCTTAAAAGTGTGTTAGAAATTACAATAGCCATGCCATAGTCTTGTAACCTGTCAATATTGTTGTTAAGGGTGACAAGGGCGTCATCGCGTGACATCCACTAAAGGCTTTTTTCTGGACAAGAAACGAACAAGTGTATAATTTTTCGATATAGGCACCACTGCGTTCAATATAAGTCCTCCAGCGCCAATAAAATGCTTGGATTCCTGTAGAAAAATCGACTCTGGTGTTACTGTATGCCTGACCTGGTCGTGAACAGTCTGTCACAAAATTCGCGCCAGGTTGAAACTTCCTACTCCTTCATATGCTTGCTGGGCTGACAGGCACACTTCACCATACAATACTTTCATTCACCAATGACTTTCTATTGGTTTCACCCCTTCACTGATCAAAAATTGGATAACAGAACGCTGCTCCTCTTTGGTGCATATCACAAGTAGGGCGGCCACTACTGTCCATGTGACGTCAACGTGTTCGTCTGCACCGTGGTGTCACGTGATGACCTTCTTGACATCCTTAACACAGGACCAATGATAGGTATTACTTAGTCAATTTTGTAAAGAAAGTCGTCAATCAATAATCGTTGTTTTCTCGACATCCTGTGTATAGTTCTTTTGCTACGAGAGCCAATCAATAAATGTGGGTGCGGTTATGGTCTGTCTTAATATCCTCAAGGGTTCTCCAACAGCCGATAGTTGTTTGTTCATGCAAAACTCTGTGGCGCGTGAACATCAACAACTTGGGAATCTCCATGGTGGATTGGTCAAGCCGTCTATGTCGCTTTCTGAGGGCCGTGGGTTTGTTTTCAGACTCACTGCGAATGCAGTTTTTTCGGAAATCCCCGTTTAACATCGCTGGCGCTACAAAATTATGGCTTTTTGCAATGTTCCGGGCAGGCGGCTTGGGATTCTGTTGATAGTGACCGGACCAGATGGCGTAAAACCCACTAGACTGAGGTAGATCCTGGAGATTGTAACCCTGTATGGTTAAACAATGGGGCGTGAAGTTTTGGGCCTGTACATAAACTTGATCAGGCTATATTGTGGCGAGGTGACTACTTCTCTTTCTTGTCCTCTTTAACCCAAAAACAATTCACGGAAAATTCTAAAATTCTGCGATACCCGAAGAAAAGATAATGGTTGTAAAATTAACACTGCCTTTGCCGGGGATTGAAGTCGGACTCCTGTCTTAGCACGCCAGCGAGCTAACTACTAGGCCACAGCGTATCACCACGGAGCATATCATCATCCTGTGTCAGGTTTACTCCACATTATCATCCTGTGGCTGGTTGACTCCATCAAGAGTGTCTAGATCTCTGACCAGGTCCCCCGCCTCGTGCACCCTCATCGCCACATTGTCTGCAGTGTCCTGCACCGCTGCCTCTTCTCCCAGAATCCCCGCCCGCCATCACTGTTCTCTCCCAGCCACTGTGACGCTGAAGTTGTTGCCCAGATATTTGTTTCATTTGCGCTCGCTAGCTTTGAACTCAAGCGCAGTCTGTACACGCTCCTTCTAGGGGCTGGACTGTTTACTAGCGACATGCCAGGACATTAAACCACTTCCACACAGTCTGTCTTAGGAAGTTATTGAAGATTAAATGGCAAGACAAGATCCCAGACAATGAAGTCCTAGAAAGAGCGTCCATGCCCAGTATCCATACTCTGGGCTGATCACTTGACTCGCATGCCAGATCACAGGTTCCCCATATGAATTTTTTTTTTTTTTTTTACGAGCTGCGCTGCGGTAAACGCTCCCAAGGCGGGAAGAAGAAACGCTTTACAGACACTCTAAAGATCTCACTAAAAGCGTTTGGAATTCATTACGACACATGGGAGACTGCTGCCAAAGACCGAAATTCGTGGCGTACATCATTATGCAATTGTGTTGTCACTTGTGAAGCAAACATGACTGCAAGAGCTGTGAAAAAAATAAGAAAAAAAAAAGACTGGACAGAAAAACCACTGCAGGAGATCCTCCTCCCGGAACGTCAAGCATTCTTTGCCCAAATTGTCAAAAACATTTCGAGCCAAAATAGGCCTTATCAGCCATCTTAGAACTCACAGCTGTAAACTTTCAACCTCAATGGATGAAATGAATGGTCATCATCATACTTGATGGACAATCACCAGCACAGAGCTAATTTGTGCATGTGGATTAGCTTTAAGTAAAGCCGGACTCCCTGGTCAAGAGTTTAACGACGTTGTTCGTTATCCCGTATATTCACGTGGGGAAAACAGATGCGCGAGATACGGCAGCGCAGTGCACCGCGCAGGTAACTTACGGGGGTATGTGAGCCGGTCGTTCATAAAGCAATGGCAAACTCTGAACGTAAAACTTGCCTAATACATCAACAGTAGCTGGAAAATTCCGGTGTTGACTGCAATGCCCTGTAAGGGATTTGCAACATTTAAAACAAAATTACCAGTGTCCATCGCCTTCAGGCAAACCCACTCAGACTGTTGAGGTACTTGTAATTTACGTCCACAAGTCAAGGACGAGAAATCAACATTTTAGCCTAACTGACCGTCAGTATCAGCACACCGGATGTTTATGAACGAGCACTGATATCCATTCAACCATGCTGACCTCCTTATGTATGAGCCAGGTTTCTTCCATTTTCAGGTCTGCTAGAATGACAGTATTGTTCTGCCTCTTGGTACAGAAGTTCATATATATATATATATATATATATATATATATATATATATATATATATATATATATATATATATATATATATATATATATACTAGCTGACCCGGCCCGGCTTCGCCCAGGCCGTGGCGGGGATCTATTTATCTGTTTGTCTGTCTGTCTGTCTGTCTGCTTGTCTGTCTGTCTGACCCGGCCCGGCTTCGCCCAGCTCCTGGTGGGGAGCATCTCATTTAATTCGTTTAAGTAGTCATATAAGATCCCGTTCCCGTTCCCGACTATCTGTCTGTCTGTCTGTCTGTCTGTCTGTCTGTCTGTCTGTCTATCTCTCTGTCTGACCCGGCCCGGCTTCACCCAGTCCCTGGTGGGGAGCATCTCATTTAATTCATATAAGTAGTCATATAAGTTCCCGTTCCCGACTGTCTGTCTGTCTGTCTGACCCGGCCCGGCTTCGCCCAGGCCCTGGCGGGGATCTGTCTGTCTGTCTGTCTATCTATCTATCTATCTATCTATCTATCTATCTATCTATCTATCTATCTATCTATCTATCTATCTATCTATCTATCTATCTATCTATCTATCTATCTATCTATCTATCTATCTATCTATCTATCTATGGATGTATGTATGTATGTATCTATCTATCTATCTATCTATCTATCTATCTATTTATCTATAGCCAGGGGACTTAACTTAAGAAATAACAATGCTACTAAAAGTTTTTTAATATTTTCTTATGTTCAGTCATGTGATTACAAAATTAAATTTTAGTAAGGTAATAGCTGATAGCTGATAGATAAAACTATGACAGTTGGTTGCACTGGAATGAGAAGAAGACGTGTAGAAAATTTCATCTCAATCGGATGGACCGTTCGCGAACGCATAAAGAATGGACCCACATACATACATACATACATACATACATACACACACACACACACACACACACACACACACACATACATACATACATACATACATACATACATACATACATACATACATACATACATACATACATACATACATACATACATACATACATACATACATACATACATACATACATACATACATACATACATACATACATACATACATACATACATACATACATACATACATACATACATACATACATACATACATACATACATACATACATACATACATACATACATACATACATACATACATACATACATACATACATACATACATACATACATACATACATACATACATACATACATACATACATACATACATACATACATACATACATACATACATACATACATACATACATACATACATACATACATACATACATACACACACACACACACACACACACACACACACACACACACACACACACACACACACACACACACATACATACATACATACATACATACATACATACACACATCGCCTTTTATTTATATATATATATATATATATATATATATATATATATATATATATATATATATATATATATATATATATATATATATATAAAAACTGGGAACAAGTGTCAATTAGATGAGGAAATAATTTGTCGTCGCCCATAGAGATAAGCCGGTCTACGTGGCAAAGGGGTTGCAGACGCAGTTCGTGATGCCGCATACCCGCGTTCGAAACACAGCTGTGTGCGATTTGGCAGCAGACTTCGTTGCGTTGGTTTTTACGAAATGGTATGGATGCCGGTGGTTCGGAAAGCAATGGCAAACTATTGAATGTAAACTTGCCAAGACATTAACAACAGCAAAAAAATGCTGGTGTTGACTGCAAACGTCCTGTAAAGGATACGCAACTAACTAACTAATATAGAGATAAAAAGAGAAGTACGGCAGGGATGCGTGTTGTCCCCAAGCCTCTTCATCTTATACACAGAAAGAATATTAAAACAAGTCGAACTACCTGGACTAAACGTCAGTGAAAGAATTATAAACAATCTTAGATATGCTGACGATACCGTGTTACTAGCAGAAAGCGAACAAGAGTTACAAGACTTAGTGGAACAAGTAAACAGGCATAGTGCAGAATGTGACTTCGATATTAATATCTAAACAGGTGGGGGAGGGGGAGGGGTGTCATCAATTAGCAACACAGTAAACAGGGAGTTACTAGATTAAGTAACAAGTTTCTCCTATCTTGAACATGTAATAACAGATGATGGTAGAAATGAAACAGGAATCAAAAAAGAGAATAGGAATGGCCTAAAAATGCTTTCAACGGCATGCAATCAGTATTAACATCTAAAGAGATTAAAAACTCATTAAAAATGAAAATTGCCAAGTGTTATGTGTATTCAACACTACTATATGGCGAGGAAGCCTGGACATTGAACAAACAATTAAAAAGTCAAATAGAGGCCCCGGAGATGTGGATATACAGAAGAATATGTCGTAATGCATGGCAACAAAAACAATTAAATACAGAAGTTCTAGAAAAACTGGGAATGAAAAGAGAGTTGATGAAAGGAATACAAGAGAGGCAAGTTAAATATTTCGGACGTGTTAAAATACATAGCACTCTTATAAAAACAATACTGGTGGGTAAGGTTGAAGGCAAGCGAGCAAGAGGTAGGTAATGATACAAACTGGAAATAACATCGAGAGATGGACCAAAAGCAATCTGACAGAATGTACAGTCAAAGCGAGCGACAGACAGTGTTGGAGATCCATTGCAGCCAACCTTCATTGTGGAGACGGCACCTGATTGATTAACTGAAAAGAGTTGCCAGAAATTACAATACTGCCAAAGAGAACGAATCAGAAAAGAATAAGGTGGGACAAGATACGACAACAGTGAAGAGTTTTTTTTCTGAAGGAGGAATTACTGTAAACACGATTAGTAAGGGCAGTTTTTTTTAGATGCTCAGGTCTTATAGAATGACAGTTGTTTTCTTCATCTTAATAGTCACAGTCATTTGTTTTGTTCTTCTTAATAGTCACAGAAAATATGAATGTTGAAGCCTGACGAGCAGAAGGACAACAATACAAGTATAAAGAACACATCTCGACATGAGTCAACAGATGTCTCTCAGATTGTACACGTAGAAAGGGAAAGGGAAGGTGTTGGAGATCCAGTGCAGCTAAACTTCACTGTAACGATGACACTTAATCGATTGATTAATTGATTGATTGATTGATTGATTGATTAATCATCGGCGTAGACCAATGTTTTGGGTTTTGGAATTGTTGTCCACTTCAGGGGATTTAACTGTTTAAACAGTCATTTCCTAATACATTTACTGGTTATATCCCTTTGTCCATAATATCGACATTGCATGAGCTCTAGACAAATGGTCTGTTTAATATAGAAAAGGCTGTTTGTCAACATATCCACACTTCTGGTTATATATCACAAAACGGTTAGTGAACTCATCTGTTCTCCTTTAGTGATGGCTATAAATCCCCCTCAGTGTCAGATTTTCATCGTGTTCACATGACTGCAGGTCCGCTAACTAAGATCTACAAATAAGAAAAAGATATGTGGAAGACAAGGTGAAGCCCATCACATTGTCTGCCCAAGAACTCTTGCAGACACATTTCGAAGTTGGAAAACGACGTTAACGGTTCTGCCAGGACAGCCTCGTCTGGTATGGACTGTCACGAGCCGTCACCAGATGGTCATCAAGACACTGTTAGGAATCAACATTCGAACAGGGTTAAAATGGGCACTTCGAAAGTGAGAACGCTAGCGGACATGCGAAAAGTAGACAATGTAATACCATCATCATCCAGTGCCTTGCCGGCTGGCGTGGGCATTCATGCCTCTCCACAAATTACAATCTCCGACGTCATGGATCAGTTCGTGTGTTGACTCCCTTCAGTGCCATGACACAAGACTGTCAAGAATCTTCTCACGCTGCCTTCCTCTATCTTTCTTTCCTCAAATCTTTCCGGTTGTCACAACATGTTCCAGTTTTTGTCTTCTCATAAAGTGGCAAAAAAGAAATGAAATAAGATGAAGATTAATATCCTAGGAACAGGTGAAATGACGTGGGAAGGATCTGGCAAAATTATGCGGGATACATACACAATAGTATATTAAAGAAGTGGCAAACACATAAAGAGGGAGAAGGTCTAAAGCTTGACGAAGTAGCAGCAAATCGACAAATGGTTGTTGGAGAGGGTTACTCTGGTTAAGGTAGAATGCTAACAAATGTTGGCTGGCTGGTTGTTTGGATGGTTGCTTAGTTGGCTGACTTGCTGGTTCCTTGATTGATTGGCTGGTTGGTTGGATGGCTGTCTGGTTGGATGGCTGGCTGGTTGGATGGTTGAATGGTTGCTTGACTGGCTGGTTGGTTAGATGGCTGGCTGCTTGGCTGGTTGGTTGGTTGGCTGGTTGATTGCTTGACTGACTCATTGGTTGGATGTTGCTTGTCTGGCTGGCTGGCTGGTTGGTCTAATGGTTGCTTAGCTGGTTGACAATCTAGCAGGTTAATTGGTTGGTTGGATGGTTGCTTGGCTAGTTGGCTGGCTGGCTGATTGGTTGTTGTTTTTTTTTTTGTGTGTTTTTTTTTTTGCGCTCGCTCGCTTTGAACTCAAGCGTAGTTCATACACATTATTTATAATAGTGATTGACTGGATTTTGCGTGTGGATTAGCTTTCCCTAGTAACTGTGTCCCTCGCCATCAGGCGAGCCCACTCTGACTTCAAAGGTAGGTTGACTGGTTTGTTGGTTGGTTGGTTGGTTGGTTGGATGGTTGCTTGGCTGGCTGGTTGGTTGATTGATTGGCTGATCTGCCAGTTTGTTGATTGACTGGCTGGCTGGTTGGTTGATTGATTGGCTGACTAGCCGGTTTGTTGATTGATTGTCTGGCTGGTTGGTTGACTGAAAGGCTAACTTGCCGTTTCGTTGATTGATTGGCTGGCTGATTGGTTGGTTGGTTGGTTTGGCTGGTTAGTCGGTTGATACGGTGGTTGGTCGGTTGGCTGATTGACTGATTGGTTGATTAATACGGTGGTAGGCCGGCTGGCTGACTAATTGGTGGTTGATACGGTGGTTTGCCGGCTGGCTGACTGACTAATTGGTTGGTTGATACGGTGGTTGGCCGGCTGGCTGACTGGCTGGTTGGTTGGTTGATATGGTGGTTGGCCGGGTGTCTGACTGGCTGGTTGGTTGGTTGATATGGTGGTTGGCCGGCTGGCTGATTGGCTGGTTGGTTGGTTGGCTGATACGGTGGTTGGCCGGCTGGCTGACTGACTGACTGGCTGGTGGGTTGATACTGTGGTTGGCCGGCTGGCTGACTGGCTTGTTGATTGGTTGATAGGGTGATTGGCCGGTTGGCTGACTGGCTGGTTGGTTGGTTGAAACTCTGGTTGGCCGGCTGGCTGACTGGCTGATTGGTTTGTTGATAAGGTGGTTGGCCGGCTGCTGACTGGCTGGTTGGTTGGTTTGTTGATAAGGTGGTTGGCCGGCTGGCTGACTGGCTGACAGGCTGGTTGGTTGGTTTGTTGATAAAGTGGTTGGCCGGCAGGCTGACTGGCTGACTGGCTAGTTGGTTGGTTGGTTGGTTGGTTGATACGGTGGTTGGCCGGGTGTCTGACTGGCTGGTTGGTTGGTTGATATGGTGGTTGGCCGGCTGGCTGATTGGTTGGTTGGCTGATGCGGTGGTTGGCCGGCTGGCTGACTGACTGACTGGCTGGTGGGTTGATACTGTGGTTGGCCGGCTGGGTGACTGGCTTGTTGATTGGTTGATAGGGTGATTGGCCGGTTGGCTGACTGGCTGGTTGGTTGAATAATACGGTAGATGGCTGGTTGGCTGACTGGCTGGTTGGTTGGTTGAAACTCTGGTTGGCCGGCTGGCTGACTGGCTGATTGGTTTGTTGATAAGGTGGTTGGCCGGCTGGCTGACTGGCTGACAGGCTGGTTGGTTGGTTTGTTGATAAGGTGGTTGGCCGGCTGGCTGACTGGCTGATTGGTTTGTTGATAAGGTGGTTGGCCGGCTGCTGACTGGCTGGTTGGTTGGTTTGTTGATAAGGTGGTTGGCCGGCTGGCTGACTGGCTGACAGGCTGGTTGGTTGGTTTGTTGATAAAGTGGTTGGCCAGCAGGCTGACTGGCTAGTTGGTTGGTTGGTTGGTTGATACGGTGGTTGGCCGGGTGTCTGACTGGCTGGTTGGTTGGTTGATATGGTGGTTGGCCGGCTGGCTGATTGGTTGGTTGGCTGATGCGGTGGTTGGCCGGCTGGCTGACTGACTGACTGGCTGGTGGGTTGATACTGTGGTTGGCCGGCTGGGTGACTGGCTTGTTGATTGGTTGATAGGGTGATTGGCCGGTTGGCTGACTGGCTGGTTGGTTGAATAATACGGTAGATGGCTGGTTGGCTGACTGGCTGGTTGGTTGGTTGAAACTCTGGTTGGCCGGCTGGCTGACTGGCTGATTGGTTTGTTGATAAGGTGGTTGGCCGGCTGGCTGACTGGCTGACAGGCTGGTTGGTTGGTTTGTTGATAAGGTGGTTGGCCGGCTGGCTGACTGGCTGATTGGTTTGTTGATAAGGTGGTTGGCCGGCTGCTGACTGGCTGGTTGGTTGGTTTGTTGATAAGGTGGTTGGCCGGCTGGCTGACTGGCTGACAGGCTGGTTGGTTGGTTTGTTGATAAAGTGGTTGGCCGGCAGGCTGACTGGCTAGTTGGTTGGTTGGTTGGTTGGTTGATACGGTGGTTGGCCGGGTGTCTGACTGGCTGGTTGATATGGTGGTTGGCCGGCTGGCTGATTGGTTGGTTGGCTGATGCGGTGGTTGGCCGGCTGGCTGACTGACTGACTGGCTGGTGGGTTGATACTGTGGTTGGCCGGCTGGGTGACTGGCTTGTTGATTGGTTGATAGGGTGATTGGCTGACTGGCTGGTTGGTTGAATAATACGGTAGATGGCTGGTTGGCTGACTGGCTGGTTGGTTGGTTGAAACTCTGGTTGGCCGGCTGGCTGACTGGCTGATTGGTTTGTTGATAAGGTGGTTGGCCGGCTGGCTGACTGGCTGGTTGGTTGGTTTGTTGATAAGGTGGTTGGCCGGCTGGCTGACTGGTTGACAGGCTAGTTGGTTGGTTGGTTGATACGGTGGATAGCCGGCTGGCTGACTGGTTGACAGGCTAGTTGGTTGGTTGGTTGATACGGTGGATAGCCGGCTGGCTGACTGGTTGACAGGCTAGTTGGTTGGTTGGTTGATACGGTGGATAGCTGGCTGGCTGACTGGTTGACAGGCTAGTTGGTTGGTTGGTTGATACGGTGGATAGCCGGCTGGCTGACTGGCTGACAGGCTGGTTGGTTGGTTGGTTGATACGGTGGATAGCTGGTTGGCTGACTGGTTGACAGGCTAGTTGGTTGGTTGGTTGATACGGTGGATAGCCGGCTGGCTGACTGGTTGACAGGCTAGTTGGTTGGTTGGTTGATACGGTGGATAGCCGGCTGGCTGACTGGTTGACAGGCTAGTTGGTTGGTTGGTTGATACGGTGGATAGCTGGCTGGCTGACTGGTTGACAGGCTAGTTGGTTGGTTGGTTGATACGGTGGATAGCTGGCTGGCTGACTGGTTGACAGGCTAGTTGGTTGGTTGGTTGATACGGTGGATAGCTGGCTGGCTGACTGGTTGACAGGCTAGTTGGTTGGTTGGTTGATACGGTGGATAGCTGGCTGGCTGACTGGTTGACAGGCTAGTTGGTTGGTTGGTTGATACGGTGGATAGCCGGCTGGCTGACTGGTTGACAGGCTAGTTGGTTGGTTGGTTGATACGGTGGATAGCCGGCTGGCTGACTGGTTGACAGGCTAGTTGGTTGGTTGGTTGATACGGTGGATAGCTGGCTGGCTGACTGGTTGACAGGCTAGTTGGTTGGTTGGTTGATACGGTGGATAGCCGGCTGGCTGACTGGTTGACAGGCTAGTTGGTTGGTTGGTTGATACGGTGGATAGCTGGCTGGCTGACTGGTTGACAGGCTAGTTGGTTGGTTGGTTGATACGGTGGATAGCCGGCTGGCTGGCTGGTTCGATCCAACTATTACACTAGTATATGCACCAACAAGATGTCGCCGTAGCCAAGTGGTTACGCCGCCTGTCTCGCCACCCGAAGGTCGTCGGTTCGATTCCAGGCCACGTTTCCTTTCCATAGGCCGGCCTGCGGAAAGAGGCTGAGTCGTATTGGATAAAACGCAGTGCAATGATGTCGACCTTCTTGCCTTTTTAATCCCTGTAGACCTAGTTATGCACCTCAAAGGTGTTCGACTTCGGCATACATATATGTAAGATGTGCTTCCTGTCTTCTTCTTAGGTTCGCTTTAAAAGTGTCTATAACTACAATGTTGTCCTTTGTATGAATTTAACTGTATTTTTTAAGTTCACTCGGTGATGCATAGAATTTGCTTCCCCAAAACAGATTCCACCCAAGGCACCGGGCTCTATCTACCCGTGTGTAGCCTTTACGTCCCTAACGATGTTGCCATGGTAGCCTCTTAAAGACCTGCTTCTTTGCCTGGGGTTTACTAGTAAAACATTCACCATGTGCCGTGCCGATAAGCATCTCACACGATTACCAGACACGTGGATCGGCTCCGTGTTCCTGTCTCGACGATGCCACGTAGCCAAACCATCCAGATATTTACTTCTTTGCCTTCTCCTTGTTCTTTCCCCCTCATTCTTTCCAGTTGTCATCAAATTATCTACTTTATTTCTTCTTATAACGTGTCCAACACATTTTGACTTTTTACGTCTAATTTCTTTAATCGGTTTACTGGACTATCTACGTCTAATTTTTCTAATCAGTTTACGGTTTTCATTTATTTCTTGCTCATTGGTTTTTCTGTCTGTCCATGGTATTCTTTTCATTTTTCTCAGAAACCACATTTCCGCCGCCATTAGTTGTTTTTCAGCACTTCAACACTATTTTTCTCGTTACAATTAACATCTTTTTATTGGTCATTATGTTTTGTCTGCAATCAATACTGTATCATCCGCAAATTTAATATAATTGATGTTACCTCTGCTAATGATGATTCCTCTCATATCTTCTAAAATTTTAAACAATATTTTCACTTTATACTTTATAGGGAAAATAGATCTGGAGACATTACTGTTTTACACATCCCTGTCTCAACCTCTCTTAATGGCTGATATTGACTTGAACTACTTCAGTTATTAATCTTGTTGTTTCCAATATATGTTTTACCAGTCTAGGGTCTTTCCCATCAATTTGTAGATCTGCAAGCATCTTCATCGTGTTGACATGTCTTACTTTATTGAAAAGCTTCTCTTAACAGGTTGATATAACAAGAAGAAGACAATTGTGAAGAACGGAAACGTCCTTGTCCAATGACGTCACTGCCAAGAGAACTTCCTTTTATGGCAGACGTCTGCCGTCGACTGGAGATCATCCTTGTCCGTTGTTTCTCAATTCTATCTTTCTGACCACACACTGGACACCACCTTCTGCCTTACAATCATTCAGCTGGACTCATTCTGACAGTCTCTGCCGGAATCTTGTGCAGACAGGCGTAGGTTTGTGGAAATATTGTACTTCGGTGAGTCATAAGAAGGAGAAAGATTTGATTATGATTTGTTCTTATGTTCTACTTCACTCTTATTATGCTGTTAAACTTGAAAGTTTCTTCAAGACGTTTCAAGTTACTTGAAAGTGTAGTAATTTAACATGTACAGTACAGAAATTACAGGTCCGATTGTTGATTAAGGTATCTAGTTTAAGTTATGGCATAAGTTGTATCTGTAGAACTGTAGTTTGCGAGTTCAGTAAAAATCATGTTTGCGTACTTTACAACTGTGGCAGTTAGTCAACAGATCATCCTCATTGCACATCGAACCATTCAGTCCATAAGTGCTCGGATCCCCTCCTCAGCAAATCCCGCAGCGTGTAGCGGCTAACGACACCAGTTCTGTGTTGGTTTATCAATCTTCTTTGGCTTCCTGTGTAGTGTTCTTATTTGGCCACACCTCTTTTGACTTGCTGTTCTCGCAGTCTGACCATGGTTGTAGATTCGCAGTCATCACTTGGTTCACGCAAAAGTCTTACTTCTCCACAGTAGCTTTACCTGCGAGCTTGTCAGCCCGCTCATTTCCTTGTACTCTCGCAGTCTCGCATGCCCTGGCACAAAGATGAAACTAATCTTTAGTGGGCCTTAAAATTTTTTTTTAGAGTTTTCAAGAACGACATCACAGCACTCTGGACATTTCCATAGTGCTCCGTCCTCATCTTCAACAGCCAATGAAGAGACCTAATACTGTTTGTACCAGTTGCAGTCTGATTATGTGTCTGTCTGGCCATTCCTCGAGACTGTTCAAATCCTCTGGTCACTCCCTGCCTCATCTTTCTCTCCAGACGTCATTTAAGAACACACGTTCTTATCCACTCGGCCAGGCTGACCTCCAGATTGAACAGTTCTTACATACTATACACATTACTTGAGGGCCCTGACCATCATGTTTGACTTATTGTGCCCCAGAATTCGATGTGGGGGGAATCCGTTCATCTTCGGAGAAAGAACTAGAATATAGAAAGCTGAAGTTGGAAGTAGCATAAAGTCCAGACTTGTTAAAATGCATTGTTTGAAATACTTTCATGTCATTCAGTATGTAAATTAGTTTAATAAATCCCTCTATTTTTGTAAACCTGTGGTACCACTGCTGGTAGTCGTAGGTAGACAGAGTTAAGTTGAGTTGAGATCAGTCAAGAACCAACATCACCGCACTCAAGACATTCCCATGCATGCTCTGTGCTCATCTTCAACAGCAAGCGAAGAGTCTGGTTATGCGTCCTCTTGACCTTTCTCAGGAGTCCTGACTGCCGGCGAGATCCTCTGGTAGAGCTAATAAATTGACAACCAACTAATTAGAGAGAGCTAATAAATTGTTATCCAACTAATTAGAGCTAATAAATTGTTATCCAACAAATAGGAGAAGAACAATGTGGGACAGTAAATGCTGTGTATATACTGAGAACAGTAATTTAATATTCTATAGAAGTAAACAAAGATCTATATCTTTGATTTATTGACTACACAAAGGCTTTTGATAAAGTGAGACATGTCGACATGATAAGGATGCTTGAACATCTACAAATTGATGGAAAAGACCTTAGACTTGTACAAAACATATTGGAAACAACAAGCTGCCATCAGAATTGATAATGATGTAGGTCTTCTTCTTCTTTTCGTTCATCCGGAGTGTTTTTTCAGATGTGATTGCGGTGTGTCTGTTATGCGCCCTTGGGCCGAAACCCGTAGGCCAACACATCCGACAATAGTGTGCTTTTTTGACCAGGTAGCATTCCTGGTAGACTCTCACTTTTGTGGTGCCATCTACAACCCAGCTGGCCAAGGTTGAACAGTCGAATGACAACGGTCATCCCTCAAAGGAAGGCAGGGACAGTCCATAGCATTTTCCGCCATCCAAGGTTGCTTCCATAGTTGCAGGGCCGACACATAGCGCCCTGGTTCTGGGCTCACTGAGGGAAATCGTCACGTCCTGCTCATGGCTGCTTTAAATCCTCACTTCAATATATTGGTCATTTCGTTTGCCCCAGACCATTCCCGCACAAACCAGACAGGTTTGCAGACGGCATCCACTCAGCGAGTTTTCGGACATGTGCTTGTCGTTGCGCCCGTCAGAGCTGTTCCAGGAATGACAGACATTCGGAGAACTACCTAGTCAGAGCTGTTCCGAACAAGAGCGGCATTCGGAAACTAGGTAGTCAGAGCTGTTCCTAGCACGAGAGACATTTGGACGAGACATTTCACTCGGACGTAATTGCGTAGTGTCAATTTTTAGTTTGCCACCCGTAGGACGACACTTCCGGCTTCTGGCAGGCATTTTTTAATGAGGTTAGCCTTCCTCTGGTTTTGAGGCACGTTAGACTTATTGTGATGTCGCCAACATCTCAGCTGGTCAAGATAGAACGATCAACGACATCGCGGTCGGCCCTCAAGGGAAGGCAGGGGCAGACCATGGGCATTCCCTCGCTATCCAAGGAGGCTTCCATAATTGCAGAGCCGGCACATATTGCTCTGATCCCGGGCTCACCCGAGGAGTTGCCAGTCCTGCTCATGGCTGCTTTAGTTCCTCCCTTCCCTGTGTTGGGCATCTCGCTTGCCACCGATCGCTCAAGCACACACCAGGAGCAGTCAGACTGCGAGCGACATCCACTCGGTACGCTTTTGCTTTTGACTTCAGACCACGCAATACGTTCGCTCGCCGTGCGTTCCATTTCGCGTCATTGAGACGTTCTTCCACTTTTGTCTACACTCTCTATGAGTTAGATACAGACAGTTTTCGTAACCATTTCTTTCGACTGGAGCACTTTTCTGACTTTTTGTACTCGCTCACAAGGTAGGCTACATGTGCTGCCGGCTCAGCACCTTACCTTCGTGCAGCAGTGAACGAGAAACGGCCTGGCCCTCTCATCCGGGAATCTCTCATATCCCTCAGCTGAGAGCCTTTGAACATGTATCAGACCTGAGCATGTAGCTTGCTCAGTATCACGCCTCTATTTTTCGGTTGGTGGGTATCGGCCCGGCTCTCAGATCCAAGGGTTTGTGGCTTAGTGGCGTTCAGCCACAGCCCTCGACAGGGAGCCTTAAGAGTTTTGTCCGGACCAAGAACTTCTGCCTTCGTGCACCTGATTTAAATTTTTTACTGCTATCCTCAGTCTTACCTGCAGAGCAGCAGGTTGTGTCTCTCTTAGTCTGGTCCCTATCCCATAAGCTGTCCGATATGTAGTTTTTCATCCATCGGCAGGCAAATGGGGTCGATGGGACACGCAAGCTCCCCCACCACGTCAAGGTGGAGACACATCGGGGGAGATGATGTAGGTCAATATCAGCCTATTAAAAGAGGTGTGAGATAGGGATGTGTAATGTCTCCAGATAATTTTTCCCTGTACAGTGAAAATATTTTCAGAAATATAGAAGATATGGAAGGAATCAACATTGGGGGAACATACATCAATAACATTAGATATGCAGATGATAAGTCTTGATTGCAGACAATGAACAGGACCTGTGACATTTAGTAGATGTGGTTGTTGAACACAGTGAGCAACTAGGGTTAGAATTGAATAGTAAGAAGACGCAGATTATGGTCATCACTGGGAAGAAGGAAATAACACAATGTGATATACGAGTAAATGGGCATATTCTTAAGCAAGTTAATCGGTACAGTTATCTCGGAACAGTCATAACATCTGATGGGAGATACCTAGAAGATATTAGAACAAGAATTGCCATTGCGAAGGTAGCCTTTTTGCAAAATGAAAAACATATTGACCAATAAAAAGATATCAATTGAAACGAGAAAAAGAGTGTTGAAGTGCTACTTTTGTATGGATGTGAAGCGTGGACAATGAGCAGTCAAGCTGAAAAACGTCTGGTGGCTGTAGAAATGTGGTTTCTGGGGAAAATACAAAGAACACCATGGACAGGCAGAAAAACCAATGAATAAGTTCTTCAAGAAACAAATGAAGATCGTAAACTGATTAGAGTCATTAGACGTAGACAGTCAAATTATTTTGGGCATGTTATGAGAAGAAATTACTTGGAGAACTTGGTGACAACTGGCCAGATCAAAGGAAAGAGACCAAGGGGAAGACTGAGAAATAAATATCTGGATTGCTTGGCCACATGGCATGGTCGAGACAGAAACACGGAGCTGATCCACGACTGTGGTGATCGAGTGAGATGCCAAAACATGACCGTCCACGCTTATCGGCATGGCACATAATGGATGGAATACATTGTTATCCAACTAATTAGAGAGAGCTTGTAAATTGTTACAGCTGCGTGAGATTTGGCAGTGGATCGCATCACACTGGTTATATACGGAGGTATGTGAGCCGGTCGTTCAGACAGCAATGGCAAACTACTGAACATAAAACTTGCAAAGACATCAACAACAGCTGAAGCATGCTGGTGTTGACTGCAATGTCTTGTAAAGCAGGGGTGGCCAACACGAGACCCGTGGGCCGCATGCGGCCCGCCGGACGTCATGTTGTGGCCCGCGGAGTGGGAAGCGATGATGTGGTCGAGGCTGTAGCATGCTTGCTTGTTTACTTTAATTAACAAACAAAAAAATTAGGTGCGTGGCCCGGCAGAAAATATTTCTGAAATTTGGCCCGCCAGCTGAAAAGGTTGTCCACCCCTGCTGTAAAGGATATGGGGCCAAAAAAATAAATTGTTATCCAACTAATTAGAGAGAGCTAATAAATTGTTGTCCAACTAATTAGAGAGAGCTAATAAATTGTTGTCCAACTAATTAGAGAAAGCTCATAAATTGTCATCCGACAAGAGTTACATCATAAATCTCAAGATGAATTTTAAGTGAAGATATTTATTATTTTTTGGTATTTTAACTTTCTTGAAAAATCATGAACATCTGTTTAAGTTGAAAAAACAACAGCCAGCCTGATTTTTTTAAAAAAAACATTAGGTAGGATCTACTGTGTGGCTTAGATGCACTCCTCACTGGCAGTCGTATTTCTCTGTACATAAACAAATGCCTAACAGAATTACACATGGAAACTAAACAGTGCATACATTGTTATAGTGGTTAATGTCCTGCCTTGCCAAGCTTCTGTGTTTACATTCACTATGGGAATACATTGTGTGGAATTTCATCTTTGAATGTTTCATCGGCTGGGTTTAATCCCCCAGCCAAGGCAGGGTTATTTTTGTGACCAGGACAGCTCTGTGGTCGATCCAGATGAAAATAGGCACCGGACAATTTCCAGAATTATCTGGAAAGGAGAGGTGGCAAGGAAATGAACCTCATATGTTATGCCCTAGAATACGTGATGATCTGACACATCACAACTGACGACAGTATCTGCTGAGGGACTACTTTTATACATTACTGGAAAAGTGCTAGTACTAACAAAATGTGAAACATCAGCTGAAATTGATGCAGAATTCAAATATCCACTGAAATCTTTCATCCTACAAGGTTATTTCAGATACCCATTGCATAGCAAAAATTATAGGTAGAGAAATCTCAATATAACTCAGGAGCCAGCCCCTTTTTCTTAGGAGCCAGCACCTTTTCTCTGAGTCAGCCCCTTTTTCTCCGGAGCCAGGCTCTGTTTTCTCAGGAGCCAGCCCCTGTTTTCTCAGGAGCCAGCCCCTGTTTTCTCAGGAGCCAGCATATTATTATTATTTTTTGTTTTGTTTGTTGCAAATACGGGCTAAGAAAACAATTGAAAAATCAGGCACCAGATGTAAAATTCCAGGCACTACGACAAAATGGGCGACACAGATTTTTCGACACCTGGTAATAACAATAAAGATTACATCACAAATATATAACTTTCAAAGAGTAGGTCAACATAAGCTAACAGTGGAATGGGTCAGCTTATATAACTTTTAACCAACTCTAGCTGCCAATGCCAAACTTGAACAATGACAGAAAAAGAGAAAGCAAACATCACAACAACAGAAACGAGATTCCTGAGAATACTCAATTATCAAGAAGAGTGAAAATCTGAAATGAAGAAATCAGGACTATAATGGGATTTGTAGCAGCGCTAGTTTTTATTATAAGGCAGCAAGTCAAATGGTTTGTCTATGCAACTAGGTTACCAACCAACAGTATGGCACAACAAGCAATGGTGTACAGACCAAGTGGAAGCAGAAGAAGAGACTGACCATGTAAACGATGAACAGAGGGGATAGCAGAGTCCATGGTAATCTCAATATGTGAATCCCATAAACGGGTACTCTCCCGCTGCTTATACTTCACCTCAACACTGCAAGGTATAAAAGGAATGAGATGAGATGATGGACTGTTTATAATTCACCTTGACATTGCAAGGTACGGTACAAGAGGAACAAGATGAGATGAAATGTAACTTTCAAAGAGTAAGCCAACAAAAGCTGAAAGTGGAATTGGTCAGATTTTCAAGAACACGATCACAAATGACAGAATGAATGTTGTGGATAGAAAGCCTTCATCGGTACACAAAAACAAAAAGACACCTTTACAACACCCAATAAAATACGGCCATAACGTAAACAAAGGGAAAGCTTTTCGTACACTGTAATCGAGGAACAATAAACGGTTGCTGATATATGGTGAGGCATTAGCAGTTAGGCGGTTGCAGTCTGTTGTATGAAAACAGAATGAGTTTGTTGTAAACGTGAAATGACTGAAGGGATAACAAGATGTTCCACATTTGAACAATATATGTGGCGATGTGTTTTAATTGTTTCAGCTGAAGTATTATTCATTTATTCACTTCATGTGATATATAGCTCTGCAGCATGCACCTGACAAGTTGCAGTAAAATATGCCAGGCAATAAATCGTGCAATATATTGTTTGTGGTTTGTGTGTTTAAATTCCCTAAGGGAATATGTTGTTTTGAATTTCATCTTTTAATGTTTCATCATCATCTTCATTATCATCATCTTCCACTTTTGCCATCCAGCGTCATGGGGAGGGATAATTGGTGCGTCAGCACCAATGGGTGGCACACTGGATAGTGTTATTCCATGTGATTACAAAATTTGTTAAAGGTTATTAATCCATTTTCTTTTATAGCAGTGGTTCTCAACCAGTGGGGTGGGGGGGGGGGGGGGGGGGGGAGGGGGGGGGATAAAGATTATTTCAAGATCGCGTTAATACAAGAACCGATTACTTGATATTGGGTTTTCTTCCATACATAACGGTTCTGTACTTCTCGCCCTTCTGAAATTTGTTTTATAACGTAAGTAGACCCCGTAAATCAAGTTTTATGTAGACGTCTAGACTTGTTATAATATGTGTTATTAAATTTAGCTTCCATTTTTATGTATACTGTGTGGGGGGGGGGGAAGATTTATAGGGAGGAAATACCAGGGGGTGGGGGGAGGGAATGACATTCTGAACATATGGTGAAGGGGTGTATGGGCCAAAAAACGTTGAGAACCACTGTCTATAATGTCCTCATGCTCTCATAGCACATGTAGTAGTTGATGGTGTTGCATTCTAATGAGGTGGCCAAACCATTTGATCTTCTGTTTTTCAATTTTCTTTGCACCACAAGGTGTTGATCCCACTGTCTGTCTGATAACATCATTTCTCATTCAATCTCGTATATTTAAGTTCACAGCTCTCCAAAAGCATCTCGTCTCACAGGGGTTGAGTTTGCTTAAGTGTGATTTGAATTATGTCCTAGTTTGACATTGGTAGCATAGGGTTGGTGTGAAATTGCTATTTATTATCTGTCGTTTTGCAGACCTAGGTATATTTGAATGTTTCAATATGGGTGATAGTTGATATATAAGTGCAATTACTTTTTGACATCTGATTTTGATTTCTCTGTCTATTCTGCCATCTTCTGTGATCATACTTCCTATATATTTGAATTCTTAGATTTGTTTCATGACTGAAATACATCATCCCTTGCTGCTCTTTATCCATTCATTCCTCTTTTACACCTTTCTCTCCCATGTTATAATGTGCAACAGCGTAGCATTCTTTAGGCAGAGTCATAGACAAGCCTCATCTCCCATCACTGTTTGTAGCATTCTTTAGCCAGACTCACAAACTAAACACTGAAGACAATTATGTTTGTATGTAGACAGTACTATCTGCGTGTGCTGTCAAGTGATTCTACTTGTAAGTGGCAGGGTATAAATCTCGGCTGTAGTTTTCTTCAACATCTGTTACAGTCTTGTGATATTTGTTTTCTACTTAGCGACAGCGAGAGTTCGGCTGGTTGTCACTTCAACATATCCTGCCAGACACTCAGACGGGAAATTTTGATGTCCTGTTTGTGTTTTCTCTGTGTTGTATATTTTCATCTTCACTGGCAGCTCCCTGCGGAGTTAACGTCATTATTATCCTTCTTCCCACTGTCAAAGAGAGTGCGTGTTACTTGGTTTTGTGCTCCAAATGTCAGTGTGTCTGACTGCGGCATATATTTATGTACAGTTTGCTTCCTCTAGACAGATTCCTTACATATCTTGTTGTTGTTTGTCCCATTACATCTCTGATGCCCTCTAGCTCTTTTTCCCTATGTGAGGGAGTGTAATTCTGTGTTATTGAGTGGTGTATGTATGTGTGTGTGTGTGAGGGAGTGTGTATTTCTGTTATTGCATGGGTGTGTGTGAGGGAGTGTGTAATTATGTTATTGAGTGGGTGTATGTATGTGTGTGTGAGGGAGTGTGTAATTCTGTGTTATTGAGTGGGTGTATCTATGTGTGTGTGAGGGAGTGTGTAATTCTGTTATTGCATGGGTGTGTGAGAGGGAGTGTGTAATTATGTTATTGAGTGGATGTATGTATGTGTGTGTCAAGGAGTGTGTAATTCTGTGTTATTGAGTGGGTGTATCTATATGTGTGTCAGGGAGTGTGTATTTCTGTTATTGAGTGGGTGTAAGCATGTGTGTGAGTGAGTGTGTATTTCTGTTATTGCATGGGTGTGTGTGAGGGAGTGTATGTATGTGTGTGTGTGAGGGAGTGTGTAATTCTGTGTTTTTTGAGTGTGTGTGTGTGTGTGCGCATGTGTATGGGGGTAGGGGAGGAGGGGGGTGTGTGTGATTATTATTGAGTTGGTGTATGTATGTGTATGTGAAGTAGTGTATTTTTGTGTTATTGAGTGGGTGTATATATGTGTGTCTGAGGGAGTGTGTATTTCTGTGTTTTTGAGAGGGTGTATGTATGTGTATGTGAGGGTGTGTGTAATTATGTGTTGTTGAGTGGGTGAATGTATGTGTGTGTGAGGGTGTGTATACTTCTGTTATTTAGTAGGTGTATGTATGTGTATATGAGGGAGTGCATTTCTGTGTTATTGAGTGGGTGTATGTGTGTGAGAGGGTGTGTGTGTTTCTGTGTTATTGAGTGGGTGTATAACAGAGAGAGTTTGTGTAAATGATGTAGGTATTATGTGTGTGTATGTATGTATGTATGTGTGTACACATGTGTGAATGTCTATGTGTGTGTGTCTTTCTGCCTGCCTGCCTGTCTCATAACATGGTAATATGCATTGTGTTCACAATATTTATTTGACAATGTTTTTTTCTATGTGAATGTAACATGTGCAATAGATAATTGATGATAATTGAGTGGTTGGAATGTAAGATGGGCCTGCATGTCCAATTTGTGACCCTTTGAAAATAAAGTTTGTTCATTCATTCCCTCAACCTGTCCTTCAATAAGCTTTTCATGAGATTATTATGTCTTCTGGTGTGACCATGGTGTCTAGTGGCAATCTGGTAGTGCAGTGGCTAGCAAGCTTGCCTGCCAGCCTGAGGGTCATCAGTTCAAATCCCTTCAAGGTGTAATTTTTGTCATTGACCTTGGCTCCTGGTGGGTCCAGCCAACGCGGGGTACCAGGACCTGATCTGGGAAGGGCAGGAGGCTGGTGTGATATTGTCCACATCACAGTCAAGTGCCGATCAGTCTACAAGATGGCACTAGCTCCATGTAACTTGAGTACTGTGCTTCATTGGGGGGGGGGGGGGGGGCAAGGAGAAGAAATGTCCACTATACCTCATGTTGTTTAAAGTGGTCCTTTTTATTTGTGTCTCCTCTCTTTTCCACCAGGGCGGCGTTGATGTGCTTGACCAGACTTTACTCCCTTATTGTGCAGTCGGGCTAGAGTCAGTGTCTCATCAGTATTTCACTATTTGTGTCAGTGCTGGGGGAATGAACAGGCTGATAGGCTGGCAGGGAGTGCACCTCTTGGTGGTTGATTACCTACGGACAAGGGGGAGGTGGTTGTGGGCCTGTGAGACCAGTTGGAGAAGGTGGGGAAACAGATTAAGAACCTGTATGTGGAAAGAATGAGATTGCAGGATGTCGGCAGGAGTTCTGGAATAATCTCAAAACTGAGAGGGAAGATCAGGAAAACTTTCAATCATATAGTGGTGGAAATGATTAGTGATATGACTCTTCGCTGGCTGTTAAATGAGGGGACGGAGCATGTATGGGAATGTCCTGAGTGCAGTGATGTCGGTTCTTAGGTCAACTCAACTCAGCTTGGATCAGTGGAATGCATTTGATTTTATAATGCCACAAATCCAGTCAGTTCATCAATGAATACTTTTATTTTAACTAAATAGCTCTGCTGTACCATGTGGTTCATTTGTGTTTTTTTTTTCTAGATCACACCAACATGGCATATCAAAATGTAGACCAGCACTTTGGCCAAATGCGCACCACCCAGAAGATCCCTCCGGCGACATCACCGAAACCATACACTCAGTCGCCTCAGACGTTTCACCATGGTAAGTGTGTGTTTCTTCTGTGTGTTATGTTCATTTCTTTTATATTGTTAAGTCATCATCAAAATATTTCTCTTGCCTCTTTTTTATTTCTTTCATCAAGGAGAGTTAATGACAGAAATAAAAAAGAGGCAAGTGAAATATTTTGGTCAGGTTAAAAGACATAACACTCTCATGAAAACCATACTGGAGGGCAAGGTTGAAGGCAAGCGAGCAAGAGGTAGACAATGATACAACTGGGAAGATCACATCAAGAGAGGGACGAACAGCAACCTTACAGAATGTACAATCAGGGCGCGAGACTGTGTTGGAGATCCATTGCAGCCAACCTTCATTGTGGAGACGGCACCTGATTGATTGATTGATTGAATCATCATTGTGTGTCTTAGCAATAATTAGTTCATCTGTCTAGTTGTGCTATTCTTTGCATTTACCCCAGAAAATGTATTTCCACGTTTCTTTGCTTGATCGCTCCATCCTTGGAATGTAGGCAGGAATCCTTGGTAGGCAGCACCACAGAAAGATGCTCCTGATTTTGGTCTTGGACCTCTGCAGCTCAAGGAGTTAGATCAAAAGTGAATTATTCCCAAGGAGTTGACATCAGAAGTGAATCTTTCCCAAGGAGTTAAAATCAGAAGTGAATCAATAAACTATGGACCACTGAGTGGAATAAAAAAGACAGTTACATTCATACAAAAGACAACATTGCCGTTATAAACAAATTTCAAGTGAACGAAAGTAAAAGAGGAAGTGAATCATTCCCAAAGAGTCATCAGAAGTGAATCATTCCCAAGGAGTTAACATTGCCCACATGTTATCAGGGTTTCAATGGGGAAGCAAAGAATAGTAAGACCTCCTGTGCATGTCCTCAAAGGCTATTAAAGAGGGTTAGTCTGTGTGTAGCTATCTCGCACCATAGAAAAGGGTCAGCCAACGTCCAACCAGCCATGAACTGGCCTACAAGGGGGTGTTTGTGGGACTCCCTTCCACTTGTAGTTTCCAAGGTAAAAGAAGAAGGAGGAGTTAAGATAAGAAGTTAACAATTCCTGTTTTCATTGTTTAATATTAGCCAATGTTTAAATTTAGACAGTCTCAAATGTCACAATTTTTTGCAGGCGTCCAGGCTTATCACCCCGTCAACATTGAGCATTATACCAAGGATTCCGGGTCATTCCCCCCGCCTCCTCCAGATGTGGGTCACAAAGGTTACAACTTTGATCGTGATGATGATTTCCCCCCACCCCCTCCACCTGCTCCACCCCAGGCTTACGGTGAGAGTGACAGCCACACCTATGGCAACATCTACAGCGGTGAGGCGCGGTACATGAGAGCTGAAGATTACAGGCCCCAGGAGTATGGATCCCCCCTGCCCCGGGCCAAGCCTGGACTCAGCGATAGTGGACCAGGTAAGTTGTCATCAGATACTAAAGTGCTGTTTCTTGGGGGGGGGGGGGGGGTCTCTGGTGATGTGGTTAAGCACATGCCTCATGCTGTGAAGGTTATGGTTTGATTTCAAGTTTCGGCATTAAATTCACGGGGGGATGGACTTTTCCCAGAACTGGAGCTTTTTTTTTTTGTGTTTGCTCGCTGTGAACTCAAGCGTAATCAATATACTTTTAGTGCACTGGATTGATATTTGCATGTGGATTATCTTTCCCTATTACCAGTGTCGCTCGCCATCAGGCGAACCCACTCCGACTTCTGACGTACTTGTAATTTACATCCCCAAGTCAAGGACGAGAAGTCAACCAACTAACCGATGTAGGGGTTGAACCCGTTAACTCAGCATCAGCACACTGGATGTTTAAACACTAGCGCTCTTATCCATTCTGCCATGCTGACCTCCCACTGGAGCTTTTGAGTTTCTGCAGGCTGTTATACAGAAAGAAGACCGTGCCATTGGGATGGAACCTGGTGCAATGAAGTAAATCCTCTTGTCTTACAAAAATTATAGCCATAGAGATAGGATATCTGGCTTATGAGAGAGAGAGGAATTTCAAAAGACTGCTCTAGGGGCAGAGTTTGGCACAGGACAAGCCACAGGACCGTGATGATAATTGCTCCCTGTTAGGTTTTTTTCTGCTCAGTTTGGATCAGTATTTAAGAAAAAACATAACATTTCAACCTCGTTTAACCTGCTTCGATATTTTCAGTTATAATTGAGGTCAGTTGTTTTTGTGGATTTTGATTATCTTTCTTTTCTTTGCTCTCTTTTCAGTTAGTCCTCAAAAATGTTCTGCGCTGTTCTTAATCATGTATACATGATTGCATATTTTCAGTGTGCGCTTGTTCTCTCATCTAGGTTCTTATCCATCAGGTTATCCAAAAGAATCCAGCTATGCCAACATTCAGATCAACATTGCTCCCCCGACACCGACGAACAAAGATTTTGGATATGGGGATGTTCGTTATGATCAAGGTAATGCTGTCTGTGTGCAGTCTTCATCATGTTTTTGTTGTTGTTGTTTGAAATCTGGTGTATCCAGTTATTCGGGATTGTAGAAAATGATGAGTTGAGCCAAGAACCATCATAACAGTGCTCGGAACATTCCCATGAGCACTCCATCTCCTGTCTTATCGTGCACCGGTACCCCACCCGAATGTGCAGATCCAGCCAATCAGGTCATCTGTCCATTCCCCCCCCCTACACCAGCATGCCGTGGAGAAAAGATCCAACAGGTGCTCTCTTACATTGATGCCTGCCACTCTGCAAGAAGCCTGTCTGTCTTAACCCTTCTCAGCATACACACAACATGTGTCTGCTATCTGTCCTACAACCTTCGCAACGTTATGCCATCAGCAATGGGTAATAGCCAGAATCTATCCTGGCCAACAAGCAACACACAGATCTTGTACCAAGGTATTCAATGTTTTAAAAAAAAAATGATGAAATCAGCAACATGGATCTGTCCTGGCCTAAAAGCAACACTCGGGACTGGTATGAAGATATTCAGTGTTTTAAAAATATGATGAAATCAGCATCGCTGATGTTCATCGCTGAAGCTACGGAGTTCATGTTTTGTTCGAAGCTTTCGGCATGCCACCCTGTAGAAAGAAACTGAGCCATATTAGATGTTAAGTTGAATTGAGCTAAGAACTGACATCACTGCACTCAGGACATTCCCATACGTGCTCTGTCCCCTCGTTCAACAGCCAGCGAAGAGTCACACTAGTAATCGTTCCCACCGCTATTTGATTGAAAGTTCTCCTGGTCTTCCCTCTCAGTTTTGAGATTCTATCAGAACCCCTGCCAATCCCCCGCACTCTCATCCTTTCCACATTCAGGTTCTTAATCTGTTTCCCCACCTTCTCCATCTGGTCCCATAAATGCACGACCACCTCTCCCTTGTCCATATTAGATAAAACCCAGTGCAATAAAGTTGAGCATGGCCTGTCATGCTTCAACCTCCTTTCATGCCACACACAGGAACTGTTGTACCAAGTTGTTTAGCGTTGTAGAAACAGATGGAATCAGCAACTGGCAATAGGTAGCATGGATCCGTCCAGGTGGACAAACCAGCACACTCATTCTGTTCTTGCTTGTGAGCTCGCCTTACAAGGTGTGTAAGACATAGGTGCTGATTGTCAACCATCTTCTTGGGAATTACTAAGACTCTTGCAATGTGCAGAATATGAAGCCAAAAAATTATCTTGGTTGTATTTAAGCTTACTGCGTCAATTAGAACCAGATTTCAGTTGTGTGTACAGCAGTTTTGAAGCATGATTATTTTGGGAAAATACAGCGATGGTTTCCCCTTGCCATCCTCCGATTTGTGTATGGTTGACTCCACTAATCTTTGCCTTAAAAGACAGAGCCTTCATCAGGGGTGAGAAGTTATGTGTGACGCCTCTTGCCCAACCATGGCCACGTCTTAGAGTTTTGAGGTATTTTATAGAGATAGCTGCCCCACCAACTAACTCGCCTCCTCCCAGTGACCACCACCTGTGTTGGTCTACGGTTACTTATTCAACATATTCACAGCTAACCCCTAGACAAAATATCTAGAGGCCAGTGTACCATCCACCACCATGTGGACACACCTAGTAGTAGGACAGTGTACCACCCGCCACCATGTGGACGCACCTAGTAGTAGGACAGGCTCCTACCCCAGCACTTTGTGGAGAAGCATGATCATCCATGGCAGCCCTCAAAGCACTTGATGATGTACATCATTGTCCAAAGAGTTTGATGATGTACATCATTGTCCAAAGAGTTTGATGATGTACATCATTGTCCAAAGAGTTTGATGATGTACACCATTGTCCAAAGAGTGTATGTAGAGCAGTTAACAAAAAAAGGGCAGCAGACAAGGTTGTGTAATGTCTCCTGATTTGTTTTCTTTGAACAGTGATCATATAATGAGATCTACAGAAATATGTCAGGGATCCTGGTTGGTGGACATAATATAAATAACTTACGTTATGCTGATGACACCTTCTTGATAACAACAAGTCAGAAGGAACTACAAAAAATGATAGATGCAGTGGTTGTAGAAAGTGAACAAATGGGCCTTAGTTTGAACAATAGAAAGACAGAAGTTATGGTGATATGAAAGAAACAGATTGTGCACCTTGTGTGATCTGTGGGAGGAGACTGGAGCACTTCTGGAGATATCCATGTACTGAAAGTCATTCTTTACAAACCATTGCTGAAATCATACAGCCCTGCAAGTGCCAATAAGTACTATTTGTTTTTACACATAACAGCGCCAAGAAGCCCAAACTCCTCCGAGTTGTACCGTGTGAATCGGGGTCAGGTGGTCAGACCCGCCATGGGAGAAAGGCCTCAGCCAGGGCCGATGGTGCCTCCAGGCAGCAAGGTCAGTCACTGGGATCTTAATGGGAATTCTCTTCTTATTCATTCTGCCTTTCTTTTATCTGGTGTGTCTCTCTCTCTCTCATCTGACTCTCATCTCTCTACCTCTCTTCTTTCTATCTCAGTTCACTTTATGTCATCTTACTGTTTCATCTGTCTACCTCTCTTCTTTCTATCTCAATTCACTTCCTGTTATCTGTTTCATTCTTCTCATTTCTCTCTCACTCTCACTCTTATTTCCCTCACACTGACTCATCTCCCTCTCACTCTCTCATCTCTCTCTCTCTCTCTCTATATATATATATATACTTTTCACTTCTTCTGAAATATGCCTTTCGTGATCAGGATGACGGTATATACATTCACTCACGCTCCGATGGTGGCCTCTATAATGCTCAGAGATTGAAGGCCAGGACCAAAATTAGGAGGGTACTAATCAGAGATTTGCTTTTTGCGGATGATGCTGCGATTACGACCCACTCTCTGAGGAAGAATTACTACATCTACTATCTGCCTTCTCCAATGCTTGTTCTGAATTTGGTTTAACAATTAACAAAAAGAAGACACAGATTATTTCACAAGGTGCACATGGTGTACCATCAATCTTTATTGACGACGCCGAACTGGAGATAGTAGACCATTTTACATATCTAGGATCAGAGGTAAATAGTAAATTATCCCTCGATCAGGAAATCAACATCAGGATGGGCAAGGCAGCAACAACAATGAACATGTTAGCAAAAAGAGTCTGGGAGAACAGGAAGCTTACTGCTAAAACAAAAGTCCTCGTCTACCAAGCCTGTGTCCTTAGTACTCTTCTTTATGGCAGTGAAACCTGGACAACTTACTCACGCCAAGAGAAACGTTTAAACAGCTTTCATATGCGGTGTCTGCGAAGAATACTTGATATTAAATGGCAAGGCAAAATCACAAATACTGAAGTATTGGAAAGATCAGGTTGTGTGACGGTTTATTCCATGCTCAGTCTTCGTAGACTTAGATGGATAGGACATGTTAGGAGGATGGATGATGGTAGAATACCAAAGGACATCTTTTTTGGTGAATTACAGACGGGTAGGAGATCTCAGGGTCGGCCTCTACTACGATACAAAGATGTGTGTAAGCGGGACATGATTGATACAGACATTGATAATGCACATTGGGAGCAAGTCGCCACTGAACGTGTTGCATGGAGGGCAACTATCAGAAATGGAATAAAGACAAAGGAGAAAATGATTGCAGATAAAGCACACACACAGCGTGAGAGACGTAAGATGGTGCAAAATGATGGAAATGACCATGTTTTCACATGCATCTACTGTGGGCAAACATTTGCAGCAAGAATTGGCCTTACCAGCCACACTCGCCACCGCCATGGGTCGTAGTTATTAAGCCTTTTTGAAGCACAATGTACCAAACTATCGTCTGTCAAGACGGAAAGGTGCCAATGAAATGATGATTAAATGATGATATATATACACACACACACACACACACACATATATATATATATATATATACATACATACATACATACATACATACATATATATATATATATATATATATATATATATATATATATATATATATATATATATATATATATAACAGATTGTATGTATGTGGGTGGGTGTGTGGGGATGTATTTGATGCGTTCGATAACGGTCCATCCGATTGAGATGGAATTTTCTACATGTTTTCTTTTCATTCCCGTGCAGCCAACTGTCATAGTTTGGTACTGTACTATCATCTATTTACTTACTAAAATTTAATTTTGTAATTACCTGACTTAATATAAGAAAATTTATATAAAGGGACATAACTTTTAGTAGCATTGCTATATCTTAGGTTAAGTCCCCTGGCTATAGATAGATAGATAGATAGATAGATAGATAGATAGATAGATCTGACCTGATAGATAGAGAGGGTGGGAGAGACGGATGGACGGGCATGCAGGCAGATAGATAGATAGATAGACAGACAGACGGGCCGGGTCGTCAGACAGACAGACAGTCGGGAACGGGAACTAATATGACTACTTATATGAATTAAATGAGATGCTCCCCATCAGGGGCTGGGCGAAGCCGGATCAGACAGATAGATAGATAGTCAGGAACGGGAGCTTATGTGACTACTTATATGAATTTAATTAGATGCTCCCCACCAGGGACTGGGTGAAGCTGGGCCGGGTCAGACAGACAGATAGACAGACAGACAGATAGTAAGGAACGGGAGCTTATATGACTACTTATATGAATTAAATTAGATGCTCCCCACCAGGGACTGAGTGAAGCCGGGCCGGTCAGACAGACAGATAGACAGACAGACAGATAGTCGGGAACGGGAGCTTATATGACTACTTATATGAATTAAATGAGATGCTCCCCACCAGGAGCTGGGCAAAGCCCAGATAGATAGATAGATAGATAGATAGATAGATAGATAGATAGATTAGACAAGACAGACAGACAAGCAGACAGATAGATAATAGATCCCTGCCAGGGCCTGGGTGAAGCCGGCCCGGGTCAGCTAGTATATATATATATATATCTTCTTCTTCTTCAGCGTTCCGAGCCATGTATATGTATTATCTCTCCACCGCCTTCTTGGTCTACCTCGGGGTCTACGGTCATTTATTTCCTGAGTGTAAGCGGGTTTTGTTTCCCTATTATCTTCCATTCTTTCTATATGCCCCAGCCATTGTAGTCTATTAGCCTTCATGATACCAGTGATTAGCGGGGACTTAAACAGATCATAAATGTATTTGTTACTTCTTCTTTTCCACTCTCCACTTTGTGTATCCCTAATGGGTCCAAAGATGCATCTTAAAATTTTGTTCTCAAAGGTTTGTAACAAGGCTTCGTCTCCTTTCATTGTACTCCAGGTTTCAGAGCCATACAGCACAACTGGTCTGATCAGTGTTTTGTATATTGTGATTTTGGTGTTACAAGATAGCGCATTTGATTTTAGTAGATGTTGTAGTGCATAGTATATCTTATTTCCAGAGTTGATTCTAGTTTGTATTTCTTCCCTTATGATGTTGGAGCAGTTGAAGATTGTACCCAGGTATTTGTATGTTTCCGTTCTTTTAATGGTCATATTATCTATTTGTATGTGGCCAGAGTTTTTAGCCATTCCATCTCTTGAAATTACCATATATTCTGTCTTATCTTGGTTGATAACCAGCCCCATCTGTTGGGCTTTTTCCTTTAAGTGAGTCAATATTTCCAATGTCTTTTGTTCACTTTGCCCTATAATATCTATATCATCTGCATAACCAAGCAGCTTGGATGTTCCTCCAATATCACATTCCTCCTTTACCTTCCTTACAACTTTCTCTAGAGCCAGATTGAAGAGTAGAGGCGATAGTGAATCACCCTGTTTCAAGCCAGATGTTATTTGGAAAGGGTCTGATTTCCTGCCTTTATATGTTACTATATTATAAGTATCTTCCATGCATAGTCTGGTCATGTTGATTAACTTCCTTGGTATTCCAAATTCCTGCATAGCATTCCATAGACTATTCCTATGGACACTATCATAAGCCTTTTTAAAATCCACAAAAATGTTATGGAGATCTCTTTTATATTCCCAATTTTTCTCGGCTATTTGTCGTTAGATAAAATATCTGATCTATTGTTGATCTGTTTTGTCTAAAACCCGCCTGGTAGTCACCTAATATGTCTTCTGAATATGGTTTTAGTCTATTTAGTAATACTGCGGATAGTATCTTATACCGGGAAGGTTAACCCGGTCAACAAATGCCCGCAGAAGTCGGATGTGTCGGCCTAACGGCGCAAGAACGCAGCTCTGCTGTAAACAGGCACAACGCAGTCACATCCGGGAAAAAAATCCGGGTGAACACAGAAGAAGAAGAAGAAGTATCTTATAGCTTGTGGACAATAGTGATATTCCTCTATAATTTTCACATTAGAACTTGTCTCCTTTCTTAAAGATAGGTATCAATAATGACGCTTTCCAGTCATGGGGTAATTCTTCTGTCCTCCAGATTTTTATTATTAGTTCGTATAGCTTTAGATGTAATGCATGGCCACCTGCCTTTATAAATTCAGCAGCAATTCCATCAGTCCCAGTTGCCTTATTGTTTTTAAGTCGTGTGATTACATATAGGATTTCTTCAAATGTAGGTTCTTCAATTTGTGGTTCACATGTTAGAACCTCTTCCTGTGGGAAAGTGTTACTTGGAGCTTCACAATTTAGTAATTCAACAAAATATTCTTTCCATGTATTGCACATTTCCTCATTGGTATTTATCATATTCCCATTTTTGTCTTTTAAACCATATGTGTTTTGTTGGTGCCCTCGTTTCATTGACTTCAGTTCTTTAAAAAACTTTCTGGATTCATTTTTCTGGTGATTAGTTTCCATATCTTTGATTATATTACTCATATATTCTCGCTTCTGCTGTCGGACTATTTTTGTAGCCTCTTTACATTCATTTCTATAATGCTCTTCCTTTTGGATGTTGTTGATGTCATTTAACCATAAATGTCTGGCATTCTTTTTCCTAATGACCGCTTCTTCACATTTTTGATTGAACCATCTGTTCTTTCTATGCGTGGTTCACAGACCGAGACATTCTTCTGCGGTAGATTGAATTGTATTCTTGATGTTCAACCAAGTTTGATCAACGCTTTCCTCCAAAGGGTTTTGCAGAGTTTCAAGTTTACATTTTATTTCATCTGTAAATTTCTCTTTGACTGTAATTTCTTGTAGTTTTTCTCTGTTATATGTTGGGTGTAACCTTTGTAATTTAGTATAGAAAGCTCTCTTAAGTTTTACTTTAAATTTTGCTCCAACGAGGAAGTGGTCACTGTGGCACTCAGCTCCTCTATAACTTCTAACTTGCTGTATGTTTGATGCATTTCTGTTGTTAATTAAAATGTGATCTATTTGATTATAGGTTCTCTTGTCACATGATTTCCAAGTTTGTTTGTGTATATCCTTTCTTTGTAGTCTGGTACTGCTAATCTGCAGTCCTTTGGCTTCTGCCAGGTTGATGACTCTCCATCCATTATCATTTGAAGTTGTATGTAGGCTTTCCATACCGGCCACTTTTTTATTAGTTTGTTCTCTACCTATTTTTGCATTGAAGTCTCCCAGCACAATCAGGATGTCCTGTTTGAGGGTTTCTTCTATGACATCTTCCAGATCATTATAAAAGTCTTCTTTAATATCATCTTGTTTCTCTTCAGTAGGTGCATGTACATTAATCATCGTTATATTTTTCCATTTACCTTTTATTCGTAATTTACTAATCCTGTCATTAACAGCTTTAAAATTTAAAACGTTCCCCCATAACTCTTTTTTGATGGCAAATCCTGTTCCTAATTCATGTTTATTTTGGGTGTTTCCTCCATATATTATAATCATTCCATTTTGCTCTAAAGTAACCTCTCCTGGCCACCTTATTTCTTGAATTGCTGTTATATCCATTTGATATTCAACCAGCTCCCGGGTTAGTTCTTCGGCTGCTCCAGCTCGATATAGTGTCCGTACATTCCATGTTCCAAATCTCAAAAGTCCTTTGACGTTCCAAGGTCGTTGTCCAGATAAGTCAGTCCAAAATCTAGGCTCTTGAATGGTTTTTACAAAGGTGGGGATGTTAACCCCACGCTTCAACCCCCAACCTGGAGGACCAGGGTGTTTCTCTTTGTCTGTTCTCTACCCTTTGACCTGTCCGGCTTGGGAGGCCCTGCTGGTAGCTACGCTACCGCCGGCATAGCTCTCAGGGTCATTGAGAAACTCAAGCTCCCCCACTACAACAAGGTGGAAACACCATCGGGGGAGATATATATATATATATATATATATATATATATATATATATATATATATATATATATATGGGAGTCTCTGTGGCGAAGTGGTCAAGCCATTTGACTCGGGCTCCGAAGGTTGTGGGTTCGATTCCGGGCTGCATCCTTCGGTTCACGAGTTAAATTTTTCGTAGACTCCCGTGGGTCGTCACTAGAGCTACGGAGTTCGTGCTTTGTGCGACGCTTTCCGCGCTGCGGAAAGAGACTGGGCCATATGGGATAAAACCCGATGCAATGACATCGACCCTGTCAACTTTTAAGCGACTTTATATATATATATATATATATATATATATATATATATATATATATATATATATATATATATATATATATATATATATGTGTGTGTGGTTAGGAGGTTTAGAGAGAGGGGGGCATCATCAGATGAATTTGTGGTCAACATGGCAGAATGAATAAGTGTGAATTCTTAATCATCTGAAGTGCTGTTGCTAAGGTAGGAAATTCAACCCCTACACCAGTCATTTGGACTAAATTGTTGACTTCTCATCCTTGACCAGGGACCGTAAATTACCTCAGAAGTTGGAGTAGGTTCTAATGGCGAGGGACACTGGTAATAGGGAAAGCTAGCTCACATGCAAACATTAGTCCAGCATGGACTATGCTCGAGTTCAAGGCTAGCGAGCTGAAAAAATAATGGACGACCCAGAAAGACTTGGCTAGATGGAGTAAAAGAGACATTGAAGAAATCACATATGATGGCTGTACAAGCAACAAGATCAGCGAAACACAGAAAATTACATCTGTCTCCTCTCTGAGACATTTCACAGCAAAAGCAGTCAAAAAGAAAAATAAGGCTAATTACTTGCAAGCTTAGCCATATGTTAAAGCTTGTTTAAGTAACATGCAAGAATTCTTGTTCTAACCTCCAATGTCATGAATTTGTGGCAAAAGATGTTCTTAATTTTATAAAATACATTTTATGTATATATTTTTCCCAGATGGTACATGGCAGCACGGCTCCTGTTGTTGCACCCCAGAGCAAGTTGGAGAAGGAGGCGGAAGTTGATGCCTTGACTGACCTACTTGTGAAGAACATGACGTCGGCTGCAGAAGACAAGGATTATTTAGGTACTGGCGTAAATCTTTCTGGAGTATGAAAGCTCATTTGTGTGTGCGTCACAGAGGCCCCTTAAGGAAGCAAAGAATAATCATCCAGTGCCTTGCCGGCTGGCATGGGCAGTCATGCCCCTCCATACATTGCGATCTCCAATGGCATGGATCAATTCGCCCGGGAAGGTTAACCTAGTCAACAAATGCCCGCAGAAGTCGGATGTGTGGGCGTAACGGCGCAAGAATGCAGCTCTGCTGTAAACAGGCATGAGGAAATCACGTCCGGGGAAAAAAAACTCAGGATGAACGCAGAAGAAGAAGAGAAGGATCAATTTGTGTGTTCCCTTCCATGCCATGACACAAGAATTTTCACAAACTGTCTTCCTTTATCTCTCTTTCCGCAAATCTTTCCGGTTGTCACAATATGTTCCAGTTTTTGTCTTCTGATAATGTGGCCAAAAAAATGATGCCTACTTCCTTGTGATGTTTATGATAAGTTGTCTTTGTTATTTAGCTTCACTCAAATATCCAGATAGCTCATTTTAGTGTCCAATAAATGTTCAGCATTCTTCTACAAAACCACATCTCCAAGGCTTCCAGGGATTTTATCACCTGTTTACTGATTGTCCAGATCTCGCAGCTGTATGTTAAAACTGGTTCTATGTAACATGCAAGAACTCTTTTTCTAACATTCAAGGACAATTAGTTATTGCACAAAACGTTCTTCATTTGATAGAATGCAGTTTTTGCTTTTCCTATTCTCTTCTTTATCTCAGGGATGCATCTTCCATGTGCCTAGATATCTGAATTTCTGCACTTGGTCCAAAGTGAGCAAAGATTAGTAACACTGCAACCTCTCGTACATCTTGTAGGGGCTGTCTAAGGGAGGGTTGGCAAGACTAGCTCACCCCGAAGAAAACGTTTAGCTATACAGTGCAGCCAATCATGAACACAAGTCTACAGTAGGCATGGTGTATATCTTTACTTCCTTCTTGTACTTCTGTCAGTGCCAAATGATACATGCATGTTTATTTATGAACTGTCCCAATGGCCTCAAAGGGGTTCCCCAATTAATAGTTATGTGTACCCCGGAGAGGTTAACCCGGTCAACAAATGCTCGCAAAAGTTGGATGTGTCGGCCTAACGGTGCAAGAACACGGCTGTGCTGTAAACAGGCACAACGCAATCTGTCCGAAAAAACTCTCTGGATGAACACAGAAGACGAAATGTTTACAACATTGGAACCGACCAATCATTTCTCTTGTTTAAATGTTCTGTAATATACTGAACACAGCATTACAGTCTGATGTGTTTGTGTGTTCGCTGTTTGACCTATGCTGGGTTAATATACAATTCTGAAACCTGTGATGCTACTTCAATGGTTAGATATAAATTCTGCCCATATTCCATAGCTGTGGGTTTATGTGGATGATAGACCTGGCTAATGAAGACACCTTTTTAGGGGTGTCTAGTTGGTTATGCATCGAAGTACACTTGTTCCTGCATCGAGGCACTGTCATCACTTGAAGTTGACAGGTCCGAACCCCGGTCGGTAACTGTAGCTTTCAATTTGTATGTTGTCTAGTGTGTCCTCTAATCTCTACTTCTTTCTTCTACTTCTCTGAGTGCCAAACAATTTATTCATCACGTGCCGTGCCAATAAGCATGGACAGTCATGTTTCGCCATCTCACTCTATCACCAGTTGTGTATCAGTTCATTGTACTTGTCTTGACCATACCACGTGGCCAAGCTATCCAGATATTTACGTTTCTGCCTTTCCCTTATTCTCTTCCCCTCGATCTTGCCAGTTGTCTGACATTCTGTGATTTTACGAATCATTATAAACTAAGCATTTTTAAAGAAGGTAGTTTGCCATAGCTTTCCTTCCTGGCAGTGGCATACTGGCCAGTGACTTTAGCCATTGTCCCGTTTAAGAGATCCTCTGCCTACCATCGGGAAACTTGAAACCATAACCAACAACTATCCGTCGGCTGCCCTCAAAATTCCAACCACCATTTGCCTTCCATGGTTTCTTGTGAAAAACATTCCTAAAACGGTTATAAAAAACATCACATCCTCCCCAGAAAAACACTGCGAAAAAACAGTTATTCTGTCACCATTTCATCTCCTCAATGGTTAAAAACATGAGCCAGTGTTTATTTATTAAATGGTGTGAGCTGGTTGAGGGCTATGTAAGATGAAGGGCAGAAGAAGAAAAGGAATAAAAGCTCATGGTTCTGGTTGTGTAGAGGAGAATTCTAACTTATCCTGCCTCGGTGGAATAAACAAAGTAGTGACTTTCATATGTGTGTGTCCGGGAAGGTTAACCCGGTCAACAAATGCCCGCAGAAGTCGGATGTGTCGGCCTAACGGCGCAAGAACGCAGCTCTGCTGTAAACAGGCACAACGCAATCACATCCGGAAAAAAAACTTCGGATGAACGAAGAAGAAGAAGAAGATATGTGTGTGTGAGGGAGAGAGAGAGAGAGAGATATCCACTATTACAATGTAACAATCATTTGTCTTAGAGATGTGTTATTTGTTATAAATTCAGGGATTCATTATTACAGGCTAACGGTTATTTGTTACAAATGTGTATTATTTATTATAAATTCAAGGGTCCAATATTAAAGGCAATATTATAAAGTCCAATATTATTATTTGTGACAGGGATGTGCGGTCGCTGCGGCAATGCTGTATCTGGCAGTATTAACGCCTGCACGGCTCTGGAGAATGTCTACCACATTGGCTGTTTCACGTGTGTTGGCTGCAGTAAGTAGCATCTCATTTTACCATTTATGCTGTAAATATGGTTATTTGCAGTATTTAACTGGTCTACCTTCTTTATCATAAACTGTTTGAATATTCAGCTTTGTAGGCAAAACGGTTACTTGCAGTGTTTAACCTGTCTACCTTCTTTATCATATACTGTTTGAATATTCGCTTCTGTATGCAAAACGGTTACTTGCCATGTTTAACCGGTCTACCTTCTTTATCATATACTGTTTGAATATTCAGCTTCTGTGGGCAAAACGTTCTTGCAGTGTTTAGCCGGTCTACCTTCTTTATCATATACTGTTTGAATTTTCTGTAGGCACAAGAGGTCTAGTCTCCCACTCCGTGTATGACATGCTAAAACAGTTAGGCATCAAAGGACAAGCAAGAACATGGGCACAAAAGACAAAAAACAGCTTGGTGAGGCAGCCAAAAAGGCCTCGTGCTGGCTACGGAACAACTGGAGCATAGAGAGGGACAAGTCTCAGCAGTAATATTGTTAACGTTTCTGTCTGTAATTGTAGGGCAATCAACATCGATCTCTCAATTAAGAGCTAGAACTTGTACTGTCTCGTGTCGACTCTCTAAAGCCTTCCCTCTGAGCGAGGGCAGTGCATCTGAGAGCAGGGCTGTTCAGTGGGGCAAATTACCACAAGGTAGCAGTTGCCAAGTCAGGCAAATGTCAGCCGAAGTCCAACCTCTATGCCATGATAGAAGTCCTCTTGTGAGATCCACACTCCACAGTAGAGACCAAGAGAGGGGTCGAGGAACCCAGAGGAAGAGCCGACTTCCCAGAGTGCAGTGCCATGAGCTGGGTATGAAGAAGAAACTTGGCAATGGCCAGGGAAGAAGCTGGCTTCCCACGGCCACAGGTACTAGGACGTGTTTGAGGCCACAAGGCACCGCGTGCAGAAGGCTTTCCTCCCAGAGGGAAGGGAGGATTGGGAGCAGACATTTTTCGCAGGTATGGGACAAACGGAACAACGCAAGGACAATGCAAACAACCAAACGTCTGGCACGGCAGTAGAAAGAAACCCGAAGTCATGACCTGGGCAGGCCCACCCCCACGGAGTGTCAAGAAGGTAAAAGGCTGAAACATTCTGGGAAGGGAGACAACTTCTAATGATCAAAATACCCCTGCCGCGCTTGCTCCGCGGCAGAGTTTTTAATCACAGCTTCTTTGAGCAGAATGTTACTTACAGTGATTAACCAGTTTGCTTAGGGTTTGCCTACCAAGGCAGAGATCCAGGGTTCAATCCCTAGCATAAGCAGGACCTGTACAGCTCCGGGGTCATCCCAGCCTTATAAACATTTGTTCTAGACAATATTCTGAATAGTCTGGAAAGGAACTTCTCGCCCCATCTCATGACATGATCTAGAATATGTAAAGGCCTTACGCTTATCAACCTAATGACCGTATCATCTTTGGAACCACCTGTACCGAACCGGTTTGTCTCCTTTAACACATACTGTTTGAATATTCAGCTTTATGTGTAGGCAACATGGTTATGTACAGTGTTCAACTGTGTATGCTGTCAGCGGATACTGGTGGCTCTTGTAAACATTCCCAACCCTGGTATTAGAGTACCCAGACGCTGCAGCCTCCTGGCCACACCTCCTCCTCCTCCACACAGTATGTTTTGTACCAGGCGTATTGCTTGGTCAGTGAGTCCTCAGGAAAGACTAAGTGTTAACTCTTTTGGTATTATGCGTTAGTGTTAACTTCATCGGAGCCCTAGAAAAGGCCTGTATCTGTTGAAGTAGAGTTCTGTCTTGACATGGCACCGCAGTACCTTCCCCATGGGGCTGTGTTACAGAGCTCTCCCTCCCATCTCCCAGCTCGGAAACCCATGAGGTGTACAACACCTCAGTAAATGCTGTTTGCACGCTCACTATAATCTAAATTACTCTTATGCAAAATCAGCACCTATGAGATGAGATGCTTAAGGAGAACTGCCAACTTAACTATCCTAGACAGAGCAAGAAATGATGTTATCAGAAAAACTGTAGAACCTTGTGCCACATATATTGAAAGGCAGAAGGTCAAATGGTTTGGCCATCTCGTTAGAATGCAGCACCATCAACTACCATCACAGGCGCTACACCAAAGAATTATTGTTATTTTTCACAGACGTTAACCAGTTTCCTTCCTTCCACAGATGCTCCACTTCAGGGTAAATCATTCTTCGCCATGGAAACGAAGCCATTCTGTGAAGTTTGCTACATTGTAAGTGTTTTGTCATCATTTGTAGATGTTTGTGCCAGCTGCTTGTAGCTAAAGCTGATCCTGTTGAAGTTAATTGTGGTGCGACTTTATGGTTTGTAATCTGTCACAATGCAACCACCACCCGATACCAGACGAATAAAAAAGTTTGCTTTCTTAAACACTCATGCGCACAGACTACATGCTGCAGCCTGCCCATGATTGGCTACTTTAGGTTGATACAGTTATTACATAATTAATACGGCACAGACTAGAAATTCTTATAAACTACAATCATTCATTCATTGGTGTAATTAATTGCAGATCCTTTACAGGATGTCATAGTCAATCCCAGAATATTTTGGCTGTTTGCGATTTCTTGGTAAGTTTACATGCAGTATTTTGCCATTGATTTCTAAACAACCGGCACTCATACTATTGTATGAAATACCAACGCAAGGCGGTCTGCTGCCAAATCGCCCACAGTTGTGTTTTGAACGTGGTGTGCAGAATTACAAATTGCTTCCTTAACCCCTTCGCTACACAGTCGACTAAGTCAGTGGTGCCTGCGCAAAATAGTGGGACTAAAGATGGTGAGACAGAATCATCAATGTAGAGCATGGAGAGAACTAAACAAACTCCAGTGAACCAAGGAAAAGATGCTGGCACTGGGTAGGAAACACACACTGAGAACACCTGAGAACAATATAACTAGACAATCTCTTGTCTGGAACCCACAGGTGAACAAAATAGTGGAAGGCTGTGCTTTCTTTGCCTGGTATTGTCCCTCTTAAAGCTCCTTTTTCTTTTCCACCTCTTTTCTTGACTTGCCCCATAATTGTCATTTATATTTTCCTGTTGGTTTTGATGAGCAGTCTAGTAATACCTGCAGCTGTCACTACCTTGGCATCTCTCTCTTCTCTGTCCATGGTATTCTCAACTTGCTTCTTCAAAACCACATCTCCACTGCCTCGTTTTCTTTCACCACTTTATTACTCATTGTCCAGTGTTCGTACCTCACAGTTGTCTCCACACCAAAGTGGGTCAGCTGCATGCCTTGAGTTCTGAGATTGTGTGTTTGATTCTGGAGTCCGTCTTTCAGCTCACCGGTGCAGTTTTCTCGGCGACCTGAAGGTCATCACTGGAGCTACAGAGTCTGTGCTTTGTGCGATGCTTTCAGCAGGCCACTCTACGAAAAGAGACAGATCCATGTGGGATGAGACCCGGTGCAATGAAGCCGATCTCTCACTTTTAAACCTCAAAGAAGAACAGACCATGTGTAACAGAATATGTTTTTCTCATTAGTTTGTTTGTTTTTTTTTTCATTCTGTTTAGTGTTTTTTTTTTTAAATTATTATTATTGTTGTTTGCTCGCTTTGAACTCAAGCATGGTCTATACACGTGCTACTACTTGTTAGTGCACTGGACTGATTTTTGCGTGTGGATTAGCTTTCCCTAATACCAGTGCCCTTCTCCATCAGGTGAACCCCCTCCAACCTCAGAGGTACTTGTAATTTACATTCCCAAATCAAGGACGATAGGTCAACATTTTAGTCCAACTGACCGGTGTAGAGGTTGAACCCCTAACCTCAGCATCAGCACACCGGATGTTTAAAAACAAATGTTCTTATCCATTCAGCCACGCTGACCTCCTAAAGTATGTTTGAATACATTGATTCTTGTTATTTCTGTGTGGCATCTTCCATTGAACGTCATTATTACACTTTATGCGTGTGCCATTGTGTCATGTTTCTGTGTTTGTATTTGATATGTTTGACGTTTGTTTGCAGAACACCCTTGAACGATGCTCTGTGTGTTCCAAGCCAATCACGGACAGGGTAGGATTTCACATTATATCTATAACAGTGCAGAATGGAACGATGACTAACGAGTCTTGTAGTAATTATAAATCAGCTTTATTAAACGTTATGGCCGATACAAAGTCATGGTAGAATACAGACATGTTGACAGCCTGCCTTCTAGGGCTAGGTTCAGATGTAAACTAAAACTTGACAACAAACTACGTCACGACTTGAGCATCTCTCCTCCCATTCCATCTCGATGCTCAATCGTGCTGTAGCCTTTTCCCACCTAACACTAATACCCAACTTCTGTTACACCTCTCTATGTTTTCTAAAGAATTTTTCTTGTAAAGGAAAAAGTCTTTACTCCCAATCCCCTTACTCTATTCCCTCTCTTTCCTTACCTCCCACAGTTCCTCTAATCTTCCCCAACCAACTCCAATTTAAGTAAATATTCTATTCTTTAACTCTTTCCCCTGCCATATAGTAATCCACTATATATTTCTGGCTCGTTCCTGGCTCCTCACAGTTCCTGTATAAAATATACATATCATAAGAATAGCTCGTATAATCGTTATTGTACACTTGACATTACGAAATTCCTCACTCTTTCACAACACTGGACAAACAGAAATAACGTAGTTAGAAAAAGTAAAGAAGGGGTGCGCACCCAGTGAAAAGCATAAAGGATGAATAGTCAACATGATCACATAAAGTAATGCATAGTCCACACAATCACATTTACCTTCCTTGTCAATAAAAAAAATTTTGTACAATAATTTTTTAAAATACATCTTATGAAATAGATCCTTGTTCTCTATAAACCAATTTGATATAAGTTTTCTCAACATGTATATTGCCATCCACAATATTGACTATATTTCCGTTACCTCACCTTTTTCCACGAGCCAATGTTCATATTCTATGAACATTTTTAATTTAATTAACGCTGGTATTTCACAACTCTTATATCTTGCCCCCTCACATCCCATAATACTTATATAAACACTCCCGCTTATATGCTGCCATTCACAGTCTCCCCCTCCTTTTTCTTCATATAATGCTGACTTTAATGCAGCTCCTATTTTATTTTCTAATACTTCATATCCATAAGAACCTCTTCATGCCGACTATCTATATGATCTATATGTCTCTCTATTTGCCCTCAGTATGTGTCTCTCTATTAGCGCTCATATTTTTTCTTTATTCCAGCCAACACCATAACTACTTGAAAATTAATTTATTTAATTAAATTTATAACCAGGTAACCTAATACACAAAACAACTTAATTAAATTAAGCGAAATAAAATCAAAACAAGATATCCCCCAACTCATTCAAAGAAAACAGACTTTAAAATAATACAACATGCATCTTATCAAATCAAAATAAAATTTTCTAATATTACCTAACACTACTGGTCTCTTTTACGGACCAATAGTTTGTACGCAAAAGTCTAGGAACACAATAACCCTATTATAAAATCAAATAACAACAATCATATCACAGGAGCAAATCAAGCAAACAAAACATATTATATATAAGGCATTAACAACTCAGACTCAGTTAAACAAGTGTCTTCTCGCTAAAGAGAAGGTTTTCAAAAAAACATAATTCTCTTAAAATTAACTACGTACAGTGGCCCATCAACATTGGCCTCCTATACGAACCACTGTAACACATATCTATTCATACAAGTCATTCCACCATTTTTATAACCGAGAAAACAAAACACTTCACTGCCAAGTATGTATATCTGTTAACTACAGACCAATTTCTTAACTTAGAACAATATCTGTTCTCTCTACACACAAAAATCACTAATCAGCGATCATTGATTCTCTCCCCTCACAATATTCTATCTTTTTCCAGCCTAACTCCTAACACATCACCATGTCTGGAATATCATCTTAAGCAAGCACTGTAACTATAGGTTAACTCATCTATTACTAATGTGGCGATTATCCCAATGTCATCTCAATGTACCAGCCGTCATTTATCCACTAATTAACCTGTGTCTCAGCACACCAACTGTTTCCCTTGGATTTGTACCAAACATCACTACAACTTCTCAATCATTACCGTTACCCACGGTATTTCTAGCACCAGTCAAACTTGTCTTGTCTATTTACTATAGAGTACATCTACCTGCTGTACCATTAACTACTTAACTAACTACGAAAACTCAAGAAGTTGAAACACAAAATCAACCAGCCATTCCATCACAGAGAGGAAAAATTATATGCCTCACTCGAACCTACCTCTATATTAGTTATCTCAATGCTTAACTACTCCTCAAGACCATTTATGAAAAGTATCCATAGAAGCCTTTTCCATTTCCACCGTTTCATATACTTCACCAAGTATTTCTTTCTTTTTCGCATCATGAAACTTATCTCTTGCCATCTGCAGTATTTTCTAATCATTTACTTCTTACTTTTCCACCTCTTCAATAACTCCAAGTTTCTTTGAATAAGTGCTATTTCCACATCAATATCTTCTTCTTCGTATAACTTATTAGTTTCTTCCATACTACTATTTGATTCTGACTTCTCATCCATTTCCTCTTCTTCACCTGTATGTCTCTCGCTAGCAGCCGCTAATCTCTTCCGTTCAATATCCCATCTAATTTGTCTATCATTATTTCTTAAGGACCTTTCCAGTAGAGGCATATCTTCACCGCTTGTTGAATAGTCTCTAATTCTTCTCTGTCTTTTTACTTCTCTTTCTCTTTGTTTATCCATTCTTCTTTTCGTTGCTTGTCTAGTATTCTTAAATGGAGCACCTATTTCCTCTTCCATAGATTCTATACTATCATAATGACTCTCATTCATTTTTTCTTCTTCTATCGTTTTCGGTATTGTCTGTTCTTGAGTATCATCATAAACTGGAGTTGTTATTAACTGATTTTGTGCTGGATCTCTTCTAAAACCTGGGGTTATTGTAGCTCCTCTGACGACTTGTTCATCTAAATATCCTGTGTCTGAATAATAATTATTATTATAATTATTATTTTCCCTCTCATCCTCATCTCTTCTTAAGTGTTCCACATGTGCCCTTGCCACATGTCCCGTGACCTGGTTCTTGATACTATACGATACATTTCCTAGCTTTTCCAAAACGTAATAACCTGGAACCCAACGAGCATCAAACTTAGAGTTCCTTCTATGCTTCTTGTAATAAACTCTATCACCCACTTTAAACTCCTGTAATTTTGTATTCACGTTTTTGTACTTTTTCTGTCTTTCTCTCGCTTTAATTATATTATTCTTTAATCTTACGTGTGCTCTATGCATTTCTTGTATGATGAACTCTTGAAAATCTTCTCCCATATATTTCCGTCTTGGTTTTAACAGATTATCTATAGGTAGTACTGGTTCTCTCCCGTGTATTAAATAGAATGGTGAAAACCCTGTGCTCTCATTTTGATTTGTGCGTATAGCGCTAAGCGCTGGTCCTAAGAATAGATCCCAATCTTTTTTTTTGTTCATCCACAATCTTTGCTATAATATCGTATAATGTTCTATGTTGTCGTTCGTTCTTAGCATTTGAAGAAGGTCTGTAGTATGAGGTCTTTACATGTTTTATATTCAAATCTTTTAATAACTTTTCGAATTTCTTATTCACAAATTCTCTACCATTATCCGTGAGTATAATCTGTGGACAACTAAATCTTGGTACGAACTCCTGTAAAAAAATATTAATGACAGTATCTGCGCTCTTATCTGGGATTGCATAAACTTCCGGCCAAAGGCTGTAGACGTCTACTATATGAATTAAATACACGTTTCCTGACAATGTTCTGGGGTGAGGACCAGATATATCTAAACTAATTTTTTGCATAGGAAACTGAGGAATATCTGTATCTTGTAATGGACACTTAATTGTTTTCATATTCCTTAACCTGCATCTTTCACACGTATCCACATATTTGCAAGCAGATCTAAATAAGTTCGGCCAATAATATTTACTCGTAAGTGCTTTCACTAATTTATCCCGACCGAGATGACCATTCTCATCATGATATGCTTTCAAAACTTCATTTTCCAAATGTGTGGGAATATATTTCCTTAGCTGTTCATTCTTTTCACTTATATAATATAACTGCTCGTCTTCTTGTAAAACTAAATAATTCTTCTTATATTTATTCTCCTCTGTTTCTTTTAATTTCTGTTTTATTTGTAATACTTTTGGATCTAATTCTTGTTCTTCTTTCATATTAAACTGTGCTAAATGTGGGTCTTCTGCTCCAGGTTCAGCCTCTTGATCCGATGGTAAACTCTCAAACTCTTCTCTATTTATTATGGCAGAATCTAATATATTTACTTGCCAGTTTCGGTCGTCGATCTCTGGTTCACCTTCATCTTCTGTGTCTCCTGATGACTGTGGATACGGGATCCTAGACAATAAATCAGCACATGTGTTAATCCTACCTGGAATGTATTCAATTTTCGTATTGTATCCCTGTAAATTCAATGCCCACGTCTGTATCTTCCTGTTCTGCACTGGAGCTTCTAACAGAGATTTTAAAGGCATATGGTCAGTTCTAATAACAAAATTTGCATTATGTAAGTAGTAATTTAGTTTCTGTAGAGCGTAGTGTATAGCATATGCTTTTTTCTCAATAGTCGACCATTTCCGTTGCGACCTGCTAAGCTTATGAGACAAGAAATAAATTGGCCTTTCATTTTTAACCCCTGGTATTCCAGACTCTTTTCCTTCATATGGTTGAACCAAACACGCTCCTATCGCATTATCCGAAGCATCTGTATATAGTATTAACTGTTTATTCAAATCTGGATGTGTCAATAGTGGTACCAGTGTTAAGCTGTTTTTTAAAAACTCGAACGCTTTTTGACACTCATCATCCCACTTAAATCTAGCGTATTTACCCGTTAAATTAGTGATAGGTTCTGCTATCTTTGAAAACCCCGGGATAAAGCGCCTATAGTACCCACAAGTTCCTATAAAAGCACGTACTTCTTTCACGTTAGTTGGAGGAGGTAATTCTTTAATAACCTTTATCTTGTCTTGGTCTGGTTTAATTCCGTCTCTATTTATAATATAGCCCAAATATTTTGTTTCTGTCTTTAAAAATTGGCATTTACTAAGCTTCAATTTAACATCATGTACTCTTAATCTGTCAAATACTAACCTTACATGTTTTAAGTGATCTTCTATATCGCCTGCCGTATAGATTAGAATATCGTCTATGTAGGCCAGGGCAAACTTTTGCATACCCTCTAGTACTTCATTTATTAACAGCATGTAGTGAGATGGAGCCGTTCGAACCCCGAATGGCATTCGTAAAAACTCGTAAGAACCCATATGAGTGCAGAAAGCACTCTTCTTTTGAGCGTCCTTCGACATCGGGATACACCAGAATCCTGATCTTGCGTCCAGTGTCGTGAAAAATGTAGAGCCATTAAGCAACCCCAAAATATCATCAATCACCGGCAGTGGGTACGCTACATTCTTAGTGATTTTGTTCAACGCCCGATAGTCACAGCAGAACCGACTTGAACCATCAGGTTTGGCCACAATTACAATCGGAGATGACCACTCTGACTTTGATCTTGTTATTATTCCTGCTTTCAACATATCCTCTATTGCTTTCTCGACAATTTCTCTATTTCTTAAGGGAGTTCTATATGGTTTTAAACTAATTGGTGGATGGTCTCCCGTATCTATTTCCATTGTAACTGTTTTTGTCCTTCCCAATTCTAAATCATTAATTGCAAATACATCTTGATTTTCTTTTATAAGTTGTTCTAACACTTTCTTATTTTCTGGTGGAGCCTTTAACTGTGCCAACAATTCTTGTTCCCTTGTCTTTTTATCTAGTGAATGTATTTGGGCTGTATTTCTTCTAAATGGATGGATCAATTCATCCATTTGTGCATTCCCTCTACTTCCGCGTCCGCGTCTGTTATTAATTCTTTCACTAGAATTCTGTGAATAGTTTGCTCCCGGCCTTTCTACTCTATCTGTTGCCAATATATCACTAACATTATGTTCTAGTTTAGCTACTACACATCCTCTGTATAATTTAATTTCTCTACCTGTGTTATTAATAACCATCACTGGAAAAGTTAAGTGTTTATCTAACTCTATTATTCCATCCAGAACTTCCAAACCAGGCTCATCAATTACTTCCTCTTGCAACTCAGTGACTCTGACTGTGTTTCCTGCCACATAATATGGGTTTCTCTTCACCTTTGCTTGTATCAAATTAACTGACTGTGGTTTTAACGTCGTGGACATTTTAACTCTAACTAGTGCTGATATATGCATGTCTTCTTCCATATCTACATAGACGTCCTTGAATTTTAATTTATGTAAATCAAAGAAAAGTCTTACTCCATTTTTTATTAAAAAATCTCTTCCTATCAGCATGTTTCTATTTAAATCTTTCACTACATGAAAAAGATGTTTTACTTTGACCCCTCCTAACTTAAAATTTATCATTGTTTGTCCAATTACTTGTAAATTCTGTCCTGTAACAGAGTGAAGATTATTATGACTCATAAATATTCTACAATTTCTCACTATTTTGTATAGAAAACTTTCTTTTACCACACTAACCTGAGCTCCCGAATCAATTAATGTACGAATTCTATACTTTCCTATTTCTATTATACATGAGCTATAATCTGTTTTATTTTCTGTAACCTGTTTGACCTCATCTAGTTGAAAGTATTCTCTGTTCGTTCTACTATGCCTGTTATTAACATATTCTTTAAACCTTGGGACCTTATTATTTTCCCTCCTATCACAGGTCCTATTTAATAGGTAGGGCGCCCGTTTCCCTGCGTTCTTGTACCTGTAAAATTTCTGTGTCTATCTTCTGCATTTCTATTTAACCTGCTATTGCCATTTCTACTCTGTATATTCGACTGGATATGCCTGTTATCACAAAAACGAGAAACGTGTCCGCGTTGACCACAAAACCAACAGACTACATTTGTGTTATTTGTTTTTCCCACTGTCTCACTGGTAGAATATCTCATTTGTCTTCTTTCATCACACGCATTTCTATTATTACCTTGTAACGTCTGTACACCTCCTCTCCTATTCCATCCGAACCTCGTCTGTCCTATCTCCATAGGCTCCTCAATTCTATCTTCTCGACTAGTTCCTATTTCTCGTCCTGTTCTCAATCTAAATCTACGTCTCAAATTTTCTTCTTGTACTGCAATATCTACAGCTTGTGACAACCTCTCGGGGTTTTCTCTCATCAACTTAAACTTCAGTCCATCGGATTTTATGCCATCCACAAAAATCCCAACTAACATCCTCTCCACCTCTTCTCCTTGTACATTCTGTCCCAAGAATGCCTCTTCGGCCAGGTTAATCAACCTATCACTGAACAATTGTACCGTCTCTCCATTATTTTGTTTAGACTGTCTCAATACCGAAAACGCATGTTGTGGATCCGTTATTTCCGCGTATTTGTGTGCCAGGTCGTCTTTAAACTGCTCCCATGTCTCATCCACTCTAGCCTCTAATTTTCTTCTAATATGCTGTGAAACCGGTTCTGTTGCTGCCTGATAAGCAAGTCTCATTTTCTCTTCATCTGATGCAGATACCAAATATGCATATTTCTCTATGGAAGTAATCCACTTCTTAAACTCTCTTGCTTGTCCGCTAAACTTAACAATTTCAGTTGCCATTCCTTGTTGTTTCATGACCGTATTAAGTCTGTCTATCACTGTTCCCACTCCCGTCAACACCTGTGTCAATGAATCTTGTTCTGTCATGCTGAAATATTTATACTTATACAAGCAAACAAACAATCAACTCTTATTAACAACCAGTCTTAAACTAACCAAAAGACGTTATCTTCCTCCTAAAACTCAATAATTTTCTATCTAATAGAATAATAATTTATATTACCCCTTTTTCTTGTTGAAATAAACGTCTATTCCCTTGTATGCCGAGACTGAGAAGTACGGTATCTGGTACACTAGTGCTTGACTTCAGTGCTCCGTAAGGATCCAAAAATTCTCGCCTGGCTCGATAGAACAGTGAAGAACAATTGCACGTATCAGCCACCCAGGGACGGGCTCTTGAAACAAGGCAAGGAACGATTGGATGTATCAGCCACCCAGGGACGGGCTCTTGAAACAAGGCAATGAACGATTGGACGTATCAGAGGACAGCACTGGCCAGCCCCTTGAAATCAGCGATGAATGATAGTCAGCTTCTCAAAACCACCGACAGTGTAGAGCAGCGGCTGACTGATTTGATAAAGCGGCTCTCTCACACAACAGAGTCCGGAGATGATTTGACAACCGCTCGATTGTAATGACCCGGCCAGCAAAATTTTACGAAGTGGACTGTGTAACAATGACTTGGGTAGTTACTGGGCCATAGCGATCAAAACCATCACTGGACGACGGTGATAAAAAAAACAGTACTTCAGCCGAACTTGACAAGGAGCTTCGGTCTAAATCAAAGTGGCGTCAACCTTCTGGAAACGAGCAAGGATAAAATTTGGTAACGTTCACTGATCGTCCAGAATTATTGTGGCGCTCATCATACTACAAGAAGCTGATCCTCCATTCTAGTTAATCCATTTTAGTTGTTCGTTAAAAGCTCCAAGGTCAGGACTCTGCGACCTTTAGTTCATTCCTGACGAGAAGTAGACAACTGCTCTCTGATATCAACGTCTCTATTTGCTTATATTTGTTTGGAAGTTTCTGGTTCTTGGTTCTTGAGCCTGTACAATCTTAACTTGCGTGTGGAACGTCATGGCAAAAATGTAGAACAGACATCTTCCCTTCACTGTCAACTATATTTGGTTCCATCTCACAATCTTGACCTTGAAATTTGGACTTCTTAAAAAAAACATGGTCCGGCCTTAGACTTTTGGTTTGAAGGACCTAGAGAAAACTTGTTGATTGATCCATTCCTTTGCTCACCAATCTCACAGCAATCCGCCATGACAAGCCGGTTTACGTACTTCGTATTGTGTCCGTGGCAAAGATCGAGATCCTGGTCTGCGGCGCCATTTACGCTCATATATAACAGTGCAGAATGGAACGATGACTAACGAGTCTTGTAGTAATTATAAATCAGCTTTATTAAACGTTATGGCCGATACAAAGTCATGGTAGAATACAGACATGTTGACAGCCTGCCTTCTAGGGCTAGGTTCAGATGTAAACTAAAACTTGACAACAAACTACGTCACGACTTGAGCATCTCTCCTCCCATTCCATCTCGATGCTCAATCGTGCTGTAGCCTTTTCCCACCTAACACTAATACCCAACTTCTGTTACATATCCTCTTGTGGACATAATTGGCAATGATACCTCCGCCCTAGTCATGTCTGTTGATTAGCACTAACATTCATTCATTAGCACCTTGCCGTCTTGACAGATAATAGTTGTTACATTGTGCTTCAAGTGGGCATAATAACTACAACCCATAGCGGTAGCGAATGTGACTGATCAGACCAATTCTCGCTGTAGATGTTCATCCACAATGGATGCATGTGAACACATGGTCATTTCCACCATCATACACCATCATACGTCTCACGCACTCAGTGTGTGGCCTATTTGAAAACATTTTCTTCTTTGTCTTTATTCCATTTCTGATCATTGCCCTCAATGCAACATGTTCAGTGGCAACTTGCTCCCAATCCGCAATATCAACGCCTGTATCAATCATGTCCTGCTTACACACATCTTTGTATCAGAGGCTGACCGTGAGATCTTTTGCCCATCTGTAATTCACCAAAAGAGATGTCCTGTGGTATTCTATCATCATCCATCCTCCTAACAAGTCCTATCCATCTAAGTCTACAAAGACTGAGCATAGAACAAATCATCACACAACCTGATCTTTCCAGTACTTCAGTATTTGTGATTAGCAGTAACACATCTAGTCTAAAACCAATAACATAATCTGGACTGTGACAAACCATTGATGTCTAATGATACACATGCTCCCTTGATTTCTTGGGCAGTGACATTTGATATCTAGCGTTCTCAGATCAGGATGAAAAATAGGAGATCTTGTGCGCACATAAAAATTCCCATGGCAGTTAGAAATTGCAAATCCTAGGCTGAAGGCCTACAGCCTTGGCACAATTATTAGGACAGAAAAACTACCCACGGGTAGATGAAGCCCATTGCCTTCGACAGAATCTGTCTAAAGGAAGTCAGTCTGAGTCATATGCACAATAGATGTCTCGCAGTCTCTTGAAAGAGGAGCGAAGAAGGAGAATGTCGTAAAATCATTCAGGATTCTGCAAGATCTGCAGAAGACAGTGTACTTCATACTGCAATCAAAATTGCAGATATGGGCTGATTCCAAGCCAACAAAAAGAAGAAATTGTTGTAATTTGTGATCTTTTCTTGCTATAATTTGGGATCATTTAATATAATTTGTTACAATTTGTGATCTTGTATTGTTATAATTTGGAATCATTTATTATAATTTTGGATCATTTAATATAATTTGTGATCATTTGTTACATTTTGTGATCTTGTATTGTTATAATTTGGAATCATTTATTATAATTTGGGATCATTTAATATAATTTGTGATCATTTGTTACAATTTGTTACATTTTGTGATCTTGTATTGTTATAATTTGGAATCATTTATTATAATTTGGGATCATTTAATATAATTTGGGATCATTTGTTACAATTTGTTACATTTTGTGATCTTGTATTGTTATAATTTGGAATCATTTATTATAATTTGGGATCATTTTTGTTGCCATGATTTGTGATCATTCGTTGCTATAATATATCATTTTGTACAATTTGTGATTGTTTGTTACAATTTGGGATCATTTGTTGTTATAATTTGTGATCATTTGTTGCTATAACTTACGATCATTTGTTATTGTCACCATTTGTTACTATAATTTGTGTCATTTGTTGTTATAAAATGTTACAATTTGTGATAATTTGTTACAATTTGGGATTATTTGCTGTTATAATTTGTGATCATTTGTTGTTATCATTTGTTATCATAATTTGTTACAATTTGTGATCATTTGTTACAATCTGTGATCATGTGTTGCTATAATGTCTGCCTGATGGTCTATTGCAGCTGCTGCGAGCCACAGGGAAGCCCTACCACCCCGACTGCTTCACCTGTGTGGTGTGTGGCAAGTCCCTGGATGGCATCCCATTCACCGTGGATGCCACCAACCAGATCCACTGCATCGAGGACTTCCACAAGTAAGTCCACATGCCACTGATGCTTGCTCGTTTTTCTTGCATTCAGCTGATTCTTCTTCTTTGTAGTTTGAACCTGTTATAGTCATTCTCCACATTTCTTCTTCTGCTTCATCCGGAGTTTTTGTGTGTGGATGTGATTGCATTGTGCCTGTTTACAGCAGAGCTGCGTTCTTGCGCCGTTAGGCAGACACATCAGACTTCTGTGGGCATTTGTTGACCGGGTTAACCTTCCCAGATTCTCCACATTTCTAATCCATATTGCAGTCCTCATTTCATTTTTACATTCTAAGTTGGGTACTGGTTTTTGTTTATTTTGACTCACACGTTTCCTGTCACTCTGAAAGCTCTTCTTGCCTTGTGAATTCTCGTTTTAATATCTATGCTTTCTTTGTCTGCATTGCTACCAAGTCATGTGGAAGGTGAACGAGCCATAGACCAGGCTGATATTCTGAATGCTCTTCGAGAAGTAAGTTGTGTGCGAGAACCAAATGATGACTGTATCTGCAACCATGCAGCAAGTTAAAAGCGGTGTGTCCAAACAAGAACACTACGCAGGAAGTCAAAGAAGATTAATAAACCAACACAGAACTGGTGTCGTTAGCCGCTACACACTGCGGGATTTACTGAGGAGGGAATCCAAGCACTTATGGACTGAATGGTTCAATGTGCAATGAGGATTTTCTGTCAACTAACTAACTAATTAACTATTACTGCCACTGCTGGCACCTAGCTTTCTTGACAGACGACAGTTTGTTACATTGTGCTTCAAAATAGACGTAATAACTACAACCCATGACAGGGACCAGGGATGGAGTTATACCTCTCTATGGCACTAAGCCTGGGCTGAATTGTAAAGACCATGTGTTGCCCATGGAGCATCATCCCTCTCTCGGCCCACGTAGTTTACTACAGGGGAAAGGTAAAGCATCTGAAACAAGACAAGATGCAGAAGCCACGATATCAGCAAAGCGATGCTCTTATTGTCCGCCTGCTGGAGCTTCTATTCTAGACCAGTTGCCGACCAAGGCATAGAGCCTGGTCTGCCCCGCCATGACATTTAGTCTTTAGGCTGCATTTCCTCTCACCAGGACAAGGCTTGTATCCTTCCAATTGCACTCTTCCACCCTGCAAGGGACATGCAACATTTCTTCTTCTGCTGCTGCGTTCATCCGGAGTTTTTTTTTTTTGTGTGGACGTGATTGCGTTGTGCCTGTTTACAGCAGAGCTGCGTTCTTGCGCCGTTAGGCCGACTTCTGCGGACATTTGTTGACCGGGTTAACCTTCCCGGGGTTTCTTAGGACGTTAGACTCTCACTGTTGTGGTGTTATCTCCCATCCCAGCTGGCCCATATAGAACAGCCAAAGGCATCCTGGTCAGCCCTCAAGGGAAGTCTGGGGCAGACCATGGGCATTCCCCGCCATCCAAGGAGGCTTCCATAATTGCAGAGCCAACACACAGCACTCTGGTACTGGGCACACCCAAGGAATCGTCACGTCCTGCACATGGCTGCTTAGCCTCACTTCTGTATATTGGGCCTTCCGTTCACCATAGGCTGCTCTTCCGGAAGCCAGACGAATGCAGTCTGCAGATGACATCCACATAGTGAGCTTTCGATTCAGACTTTCCACGTAATGGATTTGCTATCCGAGCAATATTCCATTTTGTTCCACTAGGACACTTTTTCCACCTTTCATGAAGCCCACACAGTGAGCTTTCAATTCGGACTTTCCACGTAATGGATTTGCTATCCAAGCAATATTCCATTTCATGCCTCTGGGAGGCTTGTGTAACCGACATGCCTGTGGTATGAAGTGTAGCAGTCTAAATACTTCTTCATGCACCTTTAAATATCAACCTGAATGTAGTTAAAGTAAGCTGCAGTTGATATCTCCATAGAGCTTGTCCTCAAATGAAGCAGGTGTGGGCCAAAATATCTTTCTCTGCTCTGCATATATTGGGCACTCTTGCAGCAAATGTTTAGCTGTCATTTTACCAGTTCTACAATTACATTCATTGGTATCTCCTATCTTTAGTTTATTAAACAAGTGGTATTTCAGCTTGTTATGTCCTGTGCAGAGTCTGAAGATTGCTACTTGTTCTCTTCGGTCAAGTTTGTAATATGCATCATCCTTCTGATGGCCTGGATGCTCTGATTCCCATTTGGCTCTATAGGTGCTTTTTATAAACCTCTTTGCCTCATTATAGGTTATGTCTATGTCAGGCTGTGGTAGTCGACCACACTCTTTTGCTAATCTGTCAGCCTCTTCATTTCAGGTATACTGCTGTGTGATGGGATCCACTGTATTACATTTTTGGATTTCTGGCATAGACCATGGAGTGCTGCTCTTAGGTCAGCTAGTTCTGTGCTGTTTTTGCTCTTCAGTATTGAGAATGCTGACTTTGCATCTGTGAAGATAGCTATTTGCTTCTCTTTATTTTCCTTCATCAAGAGCATTTCTGCTTCAGTTTTCAAAGCCCCCACCTCCGCTTTGAAGTTACTTGAAAATTTTCCAGTTGCCACTGACTGCGTTTTTTTCACTCCATTTTTTAAATTTAGGAGAATTCCTCCTCCTCCATTTTCTATTGAATTTTTGGCCGATCCATCTGAATATGCATGGGTCCAATTGCTGCTTGGGTAATGTTCTTTTATGTAATTTAGGGTTATTTTTCTTCTTTTGGTTTCATTCTGAGTGTTCTTTTTCTCAATACCAGGAATGTTTTCTATCATCTCAGGCAGTTGCTTCTGTCTCCAAGCTGGGAAGTTGTGTGCATTGTAAATGGGTTTGACTGTTGATATGTTAAGTATGGGATCTTCCCTAATCTTTCTTTTTGCAATTTCTACAAAGTTGCTACGCTTCAGTATTCCCTTTCCAAAGCCATTAAACCTGTTATCCCCGGGATGGTTAACCTGGTCAACAAATGCCCGCAGAAGTTGGATGTGTCGGCCTAACGGCGCAAGAACGCAGCTTTGCTGTAAACAGGCACAATGCAATCACATCCACACACAAAAAAACTCTGGATGAACGAAGAAGAAGAAGAAACCTGTATACATAGGGTGGTCTGTCAATCTTCTAAATTTTTCTACTTGTTGCTGGGCTCTGCTATCTCTTCTATCCTGCATTGGTTGTAAACAAGTGATCTTTTCTAGTTCATTAATAGGCGTTGTCTTCAGGCTTCCAGTTATGATTCGCATTCCTTGGTTTTGGACTCTACTTATTTTGTTAAAGTTTGGCTTAGCTGCTGTTGCCCAAGCTGCAATGCCATATTTCAGTACTGGCCTCACCCGTCCAGTATATAACTTCTTGAGAACTTTCTCATCTGCTCCCCACATTGTACCAACAAGCTTTTTCATGATTGCCATTCTTTGCCTTGCTCTTGTTCGATTTTTCTCAACCTGTGTCTTTCATGTCAGGCGACGATCAAAGGTGACTCCTAGATAGTTTGGATTTTCTTCATGGAGCAATATTTTTCCATTCAATACCAGCTTAGGTTGCTGAGTTTTATTTGAGAGGGAGAACACTGTGCATGTTGTTTTCACCTCACGTATCTTCACTAGCCATGATTTTGACCAGTCCTCTAGCGCTAATAAGGCTTGCTGTATTCTGCTTTTAGCTGTACTAATATATTCTTCAGATGTCCGTATGGCTAGGTCATCTGCAAAGGAGGATGTGTGTACTCTAGCTGGAAAATGTTCCATGATGTCATTTATATATGCTAGGAATAATGTTGGTGAAAGAACTCCTCCTTGGGGGACACCTTGCTCCAACAGCATCATTTTGCTGGTTTGTCCTTGTACTTTTGTCCTGGCAGTTCTGTTCTCAAGGTAGTGGCTGACCCATTTATACATTTTCCCACAAATATGCATTTTTTGCAGTTTTACTTTCAGTCCTTCCTTCCATACTTTATCAAATGCTTTTTCTAAATCTATCCAGACCGCTAGTATGTGCTTTTTGTCTTGGAAGGCATCCTCTATTTCCTGAGCTATATAGGTTATTTGATCTTCAGTGGATCTGTACTTTCTGAATCCTGCTTGCTGTGGTGTTAAGAGTTGGTTTTCTTCCAGATGCCATGTTAGCCTGCCATTGATAATGCGTTCCATTAATTTTCCTACACAGCTAAGTAGACTGATAGGTCGATAGCCATTTGGTTCTTCCAGGTCTTTTCCTTTCTTTGGGACTGGTATTAGTATAGCTTCCTTCCATGCCTGTGGGACTATTCCTCTCTTCCAGCTGTGATTTAGGACTGCTAGTAGTTTCTTTTTTGCCTTGGTGCCTAGTCCTATTAGCATTTCATTTGTGATTCCGTCCTTTCCTGATGATTTCTTCTTTTTTAGGGTATTGATTGCCCGTTCCATTTCTTCCAATGTTAGATTTGCCATCATATATTCTGCTGCTGTCTCTGTATTTCTATGATGTATCTGTTTGTCTTTGAACTAATAATAAAAATCTGGAGGACTGAAGAATTACCCCATGACTGGAAAGAGTCGTCATTGATACCTATCTTTAAGAAAGGAGGCAAGTTCCAGTGTGAAAATTATAGAGGAATATCACTACTGTCCATAAGCTATAAGATACTATCCGCAGTACTACTAAATAGACTAAAACCATATTCAGAATACATATTAGGTGACTACCAGCCAGGTTTTAGACAAAACAGATCAACAATAGATCAGATATTTATCTTACGACAAATAGCCGAGAAAAATTGGGAATATAAAAGAGATCTCCATAACATTTTTGTGGATATTAAAAAGGCTTATGATAGTGTCCATAGGAATAGTCTATGGAATGCTATGCGGGAATTTGGAATACCAAGGAAGTTAATCAACATGACCAGACTATGCATGGAAGATACTTATAATATAGTAACATATCCGGGAAGGTTAACCCGGTCAACAAATGCCCGCAGAAGTCGGATGTGTCGGCCTAACGGCGCAAGAACGCAGCTCTGCTGTAAACAGGCACAACGCAGTCACATCCGGAAAAAAAAATCCGGATGAACGAAGAAGAAGAATATAGTAACATATAAAGGCAGGAAATCAGACCCTTTCCAAATAACATCTGGCTTGAAACAGGGTGATGCACTATCACCACTACTCTTCAATCTGGCTCTAGAGAAAGTTGTAAGGAGGGTAAAGGAGGAATGTAATATTGGAGGAACATCTAAGCTGCTTGGTTATGCAGATGATATAGATATTTTAATGGGAAATGAACAAAAGACATTGGAAATATTGACTCACTTAAAGGGAAAAGCCCAACAGATGGGGCTGGTTATCAACCAAGATAAGACAGAATATATGGTAATTTCAAGAGAAGGAATGGCTAAAACCTCTGGCCACATACAAATAGATAATATGACCATTAAAAGAACAGAAACATACAAATACCTGGGTACAATCTTCAACTGCTCCAACATCATAAGGGAAGAAATACAAACTAGAATCAATTCTGGAAATAAGATATACTATGCACTACAACATCTACTAAAATCAAAGGCGCTATCTCGTAACACCAAGATCACAATATACAAAACACTGATCAGACCAGTTGTGCTGTATGGCTCTGAAACCTGGAGTACAACGAAAGGAGACGAAGCCTTGTTACAAACCTTTGAGAACAAAGTTTTAAGACGCATCTTTGGACCCATTAGGGATACACAAAGTGGAGAGTGGAAAAGAAGAAGTAACAAAGACATTTATTATCTGTTTAAGTCCCCGCTAATCACTAGTATCATGAAGGCTAGTAGACAACAATGGCTGAGGCATATAGAAAGAATGGAAGATAATAGGGAAACAAAACTCGCTTACACTCAGGAAATAAATGACCGTAGACCCCGAGGTAGTCCAAGAAGACGGTGGAGAGATAATATATATACAGACCTACAAGCACTTGGAATCAATGACTGGCAAGAGAAAGTCAACCAGAGAGACGAATGGAGACGGATTGTATCTGCAGCAAAGAACCTCAATGGCTCGGAACGCTGAAGAAGAAGAAGATCTGTTTGCCTTTGATTGCTTTCTTCTGTTCGGTTGTAATATCAATGTGGTTTGCACTTGCGTAGTGTTTGTTCCATTAGTGCATTTGCAGCCTTTTTTCCTGTAAACAAGGCATTTCCTTGTTTAATTGTTATTTGTTTGTTTCTAGGTCCTTCATTGTTCATGGCTTTCACTAGTTTCCATAGTTTGTTTCCATCCCTGTCAAATTTCAGGTTTTCTGTTTTTTCCCTCCAACAATCTCTTGTTGTTTGATTTACTGTTCTTTTATATTTTGCTGAGATGGCTTTGAGAGAGATGTTCGCTTCAGTTGTTTGTTCTCTCTCTGCCGTCTTCCTGGCATCTTCAACTTTGTCCTCCAAAATTTGTAGTTCTTCAGTCCAGTATGGTTTGTAATTTTTCCTCGCTCCTCTTGGAATAGACTCAGTGGCCACCTGTATTATCGCTCTGTTTAGACTTTCCACCATTTGCTTCATGTTGCCATATCGTGTATGTATGTTTTCACAATATTTGTCTGTTAGTATGGCAAATCTGTCCCAATCTGCTCGTTTGTAATTCCAGCGGGGCAAAGGCTTTTGCTCCTGTGGAACATACTCCATATTCATTACAAGCTTGATTGGTTTGTGGTCACTACCTCCTAATTGGTCAAGTACATGGCGATAGATTTTGTGGAGGATGTCTCCTGTGCAGAAAGCTAAGTCTGGAGTAGAAGTGGTAAACCATCTTCTGGAGTAGAAGCTCAGTGTGTCATCCGCTTTGTTGAGTAGATGGAGATTTGAGTCTATTTCCCAGTCCTCCACTTCATCTCCTCTTTTGTCAGTATCTGGGTATCCCCATTTTTCTGAACGGCTATTAAAGTCTCCGACAATAATGCAGTTTGTGTCGGTTATTTTCATGTTTGAGAGTGTAAGGTCCTTATCTGGTGGGCTATACAGATTATAAATTCTTATTTTCACGTCCTTTATCATTATATCAACACCTATAATTTCCGTTTGATTGCCAGAGATCACAGATACTTCGCTGCAAGGTATTGTATTTCGTGTAAGTATTAGAACTCCTCCTTTGTGTCCTTCATGGTCAAAACATGTGGCCTGATATCCTCTGACTGGGAATTTGTGATTGGCGTTGAGGTGTGTCTCTTGAATGCATGCCACATCTATTCTATCTTTATGAAGACACTGTGTTAGGGAGATTTTCTTGTTATAAACTCCTTCGGCATTCCACTCTAGTATGTTGAGTGTCCGGGGTATTTGGTCAATAGCTCTTAACCTAGTCCTCTGTGCCTTGACTCCACAGCACAGGGGAAGGTGACCACCAGTAGTCACGGCACTATCACCGCCTGATGGGACTTCGCGGGATTAGCACCATAACGATTAATTTTGATTTGTCACATCATGAATTAAGTTACGTTGCACTGCTTTGTCAAGCCTGTGGCTCAGTACATCCGATTTCGACAAGCATTTTTTCGGGATGCTTTCCCTAGCCTTTGACTGTCCCCAGTCTACCTACAAGGCAGCAGGTTTGTGTGTCGCTTGGTCTGGTCCCTCTCCCTTGACCTGTCCGACATGGGTAACCCTACCAGTAGCTGTGCTACCGTCGGCATAGCTCTTGGGGTCATTCGAACGCGCAAGCCCCTCTATCTCGTCACGGTGGACACACAGCAGAGGGGATGCAATATTTAAGCCCTGAAGATGTGAATGATTTGTGTGATGATCCAGGGGCTGATCTGCAAGACTGTGGCACTAAACCTTGAATGTCTCATCAAATATCTGTTTCTGCCTTAACCAGTCAGTGTTTTTTTTTTGTGTGCATTCGCTCGCTTTGAACTGGAGCGTAGTTCATACACATGCTAATTCTTCTTGTCCACTGGACTAGTTTTTGCGTGTGGATTAGCTTTTCCCTATTGCAAGTGTCCCTCGCCATCATCTCTGACTTCAGAGATACTTGTAATTTACATCCCCAAGTCAAAGACGAGAAGTCAGCATTTGAATCCAACTGATCATTATAGGGGTTGAACCTGCTACCTCGGCATCAGCACATGGGATGTTTAATAATGAGCACTCATATCCATTCGGCCCAGGTAATCTCCGCCTGTAAATGTTGAATGTTTGTATATCTTTTTACAATAAACTGTCATGGCTGCTTACAGAACTTAGCAAGCAGGAGGAATTTAGGCCGCCTGGCTAGTGCAGTCACTGCCAACTGCAGGTTAGGGTTTTCTTTATGTCCCCGACAGAAAACAAATCCATCACTTTACAGAGGATTTGAATGGTAGCCTTGTGTTCTAGCCTCTTATCCAGCAACTCCTCTTTCTAATGAATGTTGAATATGTTCATCTACCTTTCCTCATGAATGTTGAATATTGATGAAATTTTTCCCAATAAGTATTGATTTTCTATATCTGCCTTTCACAACGAATGTTGACTGTCCATCCCTCATCCTGCAGAAAATTTGCCCCTCGCTGCTGTGTTTGCCAGTACCCCATCATGCCGGAGCCTGGCCAGGATGAGACGGTGAGGATTGTGGCCATGGACAAGTCATTCCATGTCGGCTGCTACCTCTGTGAGGTAATTATCTCTGTCTTGCTGTTTGTGTATGCATTGTGTGCAGGTCTAGGTGAGTGATTGGTTACAGCTTTCTGTGTGATTGGCTGGTGCATTAGCGAAGTTAATAGTGAACTGCACCGGTATTAAATGTTGAGCACCGTCGGACACGGGTCCAACGCCTGGGCTCATCACTTGCCAGAGTGAGAGAAAGATGGCGACTTATTCTTTCTTGCTGTCAGGCCTACAAAATGTGGTTGCGCTGTCACCTCCCAGAGCCATGGCAGGGCACTACTTCATGACAGTTTATGTTTATTTCCACATGATCAATGTAACGGCATCCGCCTTCACTTTCCAATACATTTCCAGGTACCCAGTTTAGACCAGGTCAATATAACAGTACTGCTGTATACAAGGGATGGCACGTGTCGATAGATAACAAAGTCCGACTTGACGATGTATTCAAGTTTATTTGACATCAGTTTATAAAAATATCGTCCAGATGAAAATCATACGTCTTGTTCTTATGGACGGCCAATATGGAAGACCCTACGTCAACGCGTGAGCAACCTTAGTTACCTAACACTCATCGTGCACACGCATTCACAAACTATTTCCCCATTTTGCACAGCATCCCTTAACTCTCTAAATCCCTAACAGAGATGGTGCTCTGTTACAATCCTCCCTATCCTCAACAAGACTTTTTCTTAAAAAGTCTTAACCCCTAACCTACTCACCTAATGTATTTCTCTCAACCCGCTTACTCATCCTAAACTAACCCTTTATAACCCAGTGAGCTTTAGTTATTACTCTTTCTATTCCTAAGAGTCTACTTGTCTACTTATATCTTATAGCAAACCGCTATGCTTCTTCACAGACCTTTGTGAAGTCGTACTTCTTCTTCGTTTATGTATACAAAATTTCAATTTTTCTAAAACAATTTATAAGGAATCTATTTAGATATTTTATTTCATATATACATATGTTCATCAAAACCGTTGGTATATAAACACAATTGGAAATTTGTCGTGCGTTATGTAACCTCGCATATCCCTGTCAACATCAACAAAAGAACACAGGATAGACAGAAAAGATGGGGTGCGCACCCAGTTATAAAGATATAAAGAAGTAGTCAAAAAGCAATCACATTTACCTCCCTTGCAACCACAAAAACTTTATAATAAAGTTTTTAAAACGCATCTTATAATCCATGAACATATGCTTCTGTTTGTTATAAATTAAGTCGATCCAAAATTTCTTCCTTATATACTCAATATTAATATTTGTGCTGCCATCCACAACCATTAATGACTATAATTCACATGTCTCATGTACAATCATAAAACCATAATAATATTGACAATGTTCATTTCTTATGAACATACTTTAAACCAATTAACGCTGTTTATCACAGCTCCTATATTTACCCCCTCACATCCCATTAAAACCATCCTTGTTCATGGGCGTATCTAACTTTGTACTAAACCATATATACTGCTATCTACAGCCCCATTAATGTCCACTCTCAATTAAATAGCTTCTTATATTCCCATTGATGCTGACTAACTCAGCCTCTTTTTATACCACCTATAGACGTTAGTCACGTTAACTTCTTCTTCTATAACATGGCATCTACTCCATATATTTTCAATTAATGCTGACTTAATTCAGCTCCTATTTCAACTCCCCGGAACCCTATTTTTCTACTAACTTTTATTTGTGTAGGAGCCATTATAAAACCCCGTCATCTAAGCATGGCATGGGTTTCCAAACTTCATAGCCACCATGTAATTAACCTCCCTATAGCAAAACATTAACGCTAATTGGCGCAGCAGCCTTCTTACCAACACAAGGCCAAAGTTTTTGGTACTCATGTTTACTACAACTTATTACTCACAAGGAGAATGTGTCTCTCTTCTAGTCCTCAGTCGTTTGTTAACTATTTTCTGAACGAAGGGTTTTAAATAAAGCCTCGTCTTATTACTCTTTATTCTAAACAAAACAATAACTGCTTGTGAACAAAACATTTTTAAACAATTTTCAACTTATTTGTAAACAAGGGTAAATACTATTCAATACACAAGACAATTCAACTAAAATCACAATTCATGAGCCAACCAAAACGAAGTCAAAACAGGATATCATACCCCCCAACGTTTTGAAGACAAATTTTCTTTCCCCTCATATCAAATAAAGGTAATCAACCAATTCAAAGAAAGACATTATTCAAAATAATATGACATACATGAAGAAACAAAAGAAACCATTTTTAAATATATCCTATCCATTGTTAGTCACTTTTATGGACTAACAATAAATTATTTATCTATTAAGAAAACTCAACAAGTCAAATCTCAAAATCAAATGGTAATAAAGCATACATCCCTAAAAACAACCAAGAATTGACACCCATAAATTATTTTAAAAAAATATACAATATCATGACTACTTATTAAGACAACTCGCAACAACCATTAATCAGGCTATTTGCCAATCTGTTTCTATAATTCATCTGTAATTCACAGCTACCGTATTTCATCAATTACCAATTTCCTTTTTAAACCACCAAATTTCCATCCTGCTATCTGCAGCATATTCTATCAATCTATTTACCATATCTCAATTTCTTCAGTAATTCTAAATTTTTCTGTATAAGTGCCATCTCTACATCAATGTCTTCATTTTCCCGTAGAGAAACATTTTCCTTCATGTTACTATCTCCATTAGATTCTGAATTTTCATCCATTCCTTCTTCTTCATCTGTATGTCTGTTGCTAGCAGCCGCTAATTTTTTCCTTTCTATATCTAATCTAATCTGTCTATCATAGTTTCTTAACGATCTTTCGAGTAGTGGCATATCATCGTCGCTTGATGAATTTTCTCTAATTCTCCTCTGTCTTTTCACTTCTCTGTCTCTCTATTCTCCTTTTCACTGCTTGTCTGGTATTTTTAAATGGAGCGGTTACCTCCTCCTCCATAGATTCAACACTATTATAACCATCATACGTATTATCTTCTTCCTTTATCAAAGTTTTCGGTATTGTTTCCGCTTGTTCGTAAGTATCATCGTAAACTGGTGTTGTTATTACTTGACTTTGTACCGGATCTTTTCCAAAATCTGGGGGTATTGTATATTTAACTCTTCTGACGAGTTGTCCATCTGAGTATAACCCGTCTGAATAATAATTATTGTTATTGTTATTGTCTCTCTTATCTTCATTATCTTCTCTTAAATGCTCTACGTGTGCCCTTGCCACATGTCCTGTGATTTGGTTCTTAATACGGTATGATACTGAACCTAACTTTTCTAAAATATAATAACCTGGAATCCAATGAGCATCAAATTTGGAGTTTCTTCTATGTTTCTTATAGTAAACTCTATCACCTACTTTAAATTCTTGTAGTTGTGTATTTTTGTTTGCGTACTTTTTCTGTCTTTCTCTGGCTTTAATTATATTGTTTCTTAACCTTACATGCGCTTTGTGCATTTCTTGTATAATAACTTCCTGAAAATCCTCCCCCATATATTTACGTCTTGGTTTTAACAGATTGTCAATTGGGAGTATAGGCTCTCTTCCGTGTAATAAGTAAAATGGTAAAAAACCTGTCCCTTCATTTTGGTTAGTGCGTATCGCGCTCAATGCAGGTCCTAAGTAAAGGTCCCAATCTTTTTCATGTTCTTCCACAATTTTTGCTATTATGTTATACAATGTCCGATGTTGTCTCTCATTTTTCGCATTTGAAGAAGGTCTATAATAGGACGTTTTTATGTGGCTTATATTCAAATCCTGTAATAACTTCTCGAACTTCTTGTTCACAAACTCCTTACCATTATCTGTGAGTACGATCTGTGGGCAACTAAATCTTGGTATGTACTCCTGTAGAAAAATATTAATGATGGTATCTGCGCTCTTATCCGGAATCGCATAGACCTCCGGCCAAAGACTGTAACAATCTACAATATGAAGTAAATATACATTCCCGGATAGTGTTCTAGGGTGAGGACCTGATATATCTAAGCTCACTTTCTGCATTGGAAACTGAGGAATGTCAGTATCTTGTAAGGGACATTTGATCGTTTTCATATTTCTTAACCTACACTTCTCACACGCATCGACATATTTACAAGCAGTTTTAAATAAATTCGGCCAATAATATTTATTCGTGAGGGCTTTTACTAATTTGTCACGACCAAGATGACCATTCTCATCATGATATGCCTTTAGAATCTCAATTTCCAAATGTTTTGGAATGTATTTTCTCAACTGTTCGCTTCTTTCATTCACGTAATATAACTGATCGTCATCCTGCAAGACTAGAAAATTTTTATTACAACTGTTTTCACCTGTTTCATTCAATTTCTGTTTTATTTCTACAACTTTCAGATCTAATTCTTGTTGTTCCTTCATATTAAATTGCATTAAATGTGGGTCTTCCGCTATAGGTTCAGATTCTTGATCCGATGGTGAACTCCTAAAATCTTCTCTACTTAATATGGCAGAATCTAATATATTTACTTGCCAGTTTCGATCATCTATTTCGGGTTCGCCCTCATCCTCAGTGTTCCCTGATGTCTCTGGATACGGGATTCTGGATAATAAATCTGCACAGGTGTTGTCCCTACCGGAAATATACTCTATCTTCGCGTTGTATCCCTGTAAATTCAACGCCCATGTCTGTATTTTTCTGTTCTGCACTGGAGCTTCTAGTAAAGATTTTAAGGGCATGTGGTCAGTTCTAATAATGAAATTGGCGTTATGTAAAAAATAATTAAGTTTCTGAAGAGCATAGTGAATAGCATATGCCTCTTTTTCTATAATTGGCCATTTCTTCTGAGATTTACTAAGTTTGTGTGATAGAAAATAAATTGGTCTTTCGTTCTTAACTCCTGGAATTCCTGAGTTTTCTCCTTCATATGGTTGAGTGAGGCATGCTCCTATTGCATTATCTGAAGCATCAGTATATAAAATTAACTGTTTGTTTAAATCTGGATGCACTAATAATGGTACTACTGTTAGACTATTTTTTTTAAACTCAAACGCTCTTTGACACTCATCATTCCACTTAAATCTAGCATATTTGCCAGTCAGGTTAGTGATGGGTTCTGCTATTTTTGAGAAACTTGGAATAAAACGACGATAGTACCCACACATACCGATAAAAGCACGAACTTCTCTTATGTTGGTCGGAGCAGGTAATTCTCTAATAACCTTTACTTTATTCTGATATGGTTTAATTCCGTCCCTATCAATGATGTACCCCAAATACTTTGTTTCTGTTTTTAGAAATTCACATTTACTGAGTTTCAGTTTAACATCATGTATTCTTAACCTATCAAATACCAATTTTACATGTTTCAGGTGGTCCTGTACGTCTCCTGCTGTGTAGATCAAAATGTCATCTATATATGCTAATGCGAACTTTTGCATGCCTTCTAATACTTGATTTATTAATAACATATAGTGAGAAGGCGCAGTCTTGACCCCAAAAGGCATTCGTAGAAATTCGTAAGAACCTGCGTGTGTACAGAAAGCACTTTTCTTTTGAGCATCTGGCGACATAGGGATACACCAAAATCCTGACCTTGCATCCAATGTAGTGAAGAAGGTAGACCCATTAAGTAGCCCTAAAATATTGTCGATTACCGGCAATGGGTAATCTACATTCTTAGTGATTTTGTTCAACGCCCTGTAGTCACAACAAAATCGGTGTGAACCATCGGCCTTGGTCACTATGACGATCTGAGATGACCATTCTGACTTAGATCTTGTTATTATTCCTGCTTTCAGCATATCTTCTATTGCCTTTTCAACAATTTCTCTATTCCTTAAGGGAGTTCTATACGGTTTCAAACTAATTGGTGGGTGATTTCCAGTGTCTATTTCCATAGTGACTGTTTTGGTCTTTCCCAATTCCAAGTCGTTAATTGCAAAAACATCTTGATTCTCTTTTACAAGTTTTTCTAATATTTCCTTATTTTCCGGTGGAGCTTTTAGCTGTGCTAATAATTCTTGTTCTCTTGTTGTTTTGTCTACTGAATATATTTGAGATGTATGTTTTCTGAATGGATGGATCAATTCAGCATTCCGCACGTTCCCTCTTCTTCCACGTCTATTTCTGGTATTGATTCTTTCTATAGGGGTTTCTGAATAATTAATTCTCGGCATTTCTACTCTGTCTGTTGTTAATATGCTGTTAGAATCATGTTCTACTTTGGCGATTACACATCCTCTGTACAATTTAATTTCCTTGCCTGTGTTGTTAATAATCATTACTGGAAAAGTTAAGTGTTTGTCTAATGTCATTATTCCATCTGGAACTTCTAGACCAGGTTCATCTATTACCTCTCTTTGCAATTCTGTTATTCTAACTGTATGTCCTATTAAATAATACAGATTTCTTTTCACTTTCGCCTGTATCAGATTAACCGTCTGTGGTTTTAAAGTCGTGGACGTTTTAACTCTAACCAGTGCTGATATGTGCATATCCTCTTCTAAGTCTACATACACGTCCTGGAATCTTAACTTGTGTAGATCCAAAAACAAGTCTTACACCATTTTTCAGTAAGAAGTCCCTACCTATAAGCATGTTCCTATTTAACTCTTTTACTACGTGAAAAAGGTGTCTTACATTGATTCCTCCTAACTTGAGATTTATCATTGTTTGGCCCACTACGTCTAAATTTTGTCTGGTAACAGAGTGAAGAGTGTCATGACTCCTGAATATTTTGCAATTTTTTATTATTTTTTATAAAAAACTTTCCTTGATTACACTAACTTGAGCTCCCGAATCAATTAATGTTCAAATTCTATGTTTCCCTATTTCTATTATGCATGAACTGGGGTCCGTTTTATTTATTGAAAGCTGTTTTATTTCACCCAGTTGAGACCGCTTTCTACTCGTCCTCCTATACTTGTCATTAAAATATTCCTTAATTCTTGGGACCTTGTTATCTTCCCTCCTACTGCAGGTCCTATTCAGTAAGTGGGACGCCGGTTTTCCTGCGTTCTTGGGCTTGTAAAATTCCTCTGTCTGTCTTCAAAATTCCTATTTGATCTGTTATTAACATTTCTATTTTGTGTATTTGACTGGACATGCCTGTTACCACAGAACCTAAAAATGTGTCCACGTTGACCACAACCCCAACAAACTATATTTGTGTTATTTGTGTTACCTACCGTCTCTCTTATAGGATTTCTCATTTGTCTTTCTCTATCACAAGTATTTTGACTATTATTTCCTTGCAGTGTCTGAATTTCTCCCCGTCTTCTCCATCCATACCTCGCTTGTCCTATCTCCATGGGCTCCTCGATCCTCTCTTCTCTATTAGTTCCTATCTCTCGTCCTACCCTTAGTCTAAATCTTCTTCTCAAGCTCTCCTCCTGTACAGCTATATCCACAGCCTGTGACAATCTTGCAGGGTTTTCTCTCATGAGTTTAAATTTAAGTCCATCTGACTTTATTCCATCAACAAAAATTCCAACCAGCATTCTCTCTACTTCCCCGCCTTGAACATTCTGCCCTATGAATGCTTCCTCTGCTAAATTAATCAGCCTGTCACTAAACAACTGGACACTTTATCCATCATGTTGCTTAGATTGTCTTAATACTGAAAAAGCATGTTGTGGATCTGTGATCTCCGCATACTTGTGGGCTAAATCGTCCTTAAATTGTTCCCACGTCTCATCAGTCCCTGCCTCTAATTTTCTTCGAATAGGATCAGATACAGGCGATGCACTAGTCCTATAAGCTAAATTTTTCTTATCCTCATCTGTAGCGTCCACTAGATAAGCATGTTTTTCAATGGATACTACCCATTTCTTAAAATATTTCGCTTGCCCACTAAACTTCTCGATGTCAACAGCTACACTTTGCTGTTTCAGTATTGTGTCTAATTTTGATATGGCCCTACCTACACCACCAAGCACCTGTCCTAAAGAAAGGTCCTGGGCTTCCATATTAAAATCTGAAATACAAAATACACCAGTACAACACAATATAGTATGCCAATATATATTAATACAACATTATCCTAAACTACGCAAGTCCTATAACTTCTCATCAATTTAAAGTTCAATTTGTTCAATTGGTAACGTTGTTAATATCGTTATTCTAACTTAACCAATTTCCTAAGTTAATTATTATACTTGCTTCCTTTCCTCGTTTACGCACACTGTTCCGTTGTTTGCTCGATCAGTTCCTGGCTTAACAAGCTGTCCAGATGTCTGTCTTACATTCTTGGGTAAAAATGACGTTAAGGCTCACGCAGTACAGTACAGCGTCCAAGAGATATGGCCCAATCGACAGAATAACGAACTATTTGACTGCCGGTTCTCGGTAGATCTTTGATGGAAAGCTTTTCTTCAGTGACACTTCGCCCATAGCCGGGTTCTTGACTGCCGCCTTGGATGGCCTTTGATGGAAACTCTCTTCAGAAAAACAATTTAGTTGCAGTGGCTTCAAAATTTGCTTCGACTTTGAATGAGACTCGACAAAACGACCAGTTCAAATTAATCGTCATTCTGGAAATTTTTAATTTTACTGACTTGAGATAACTTGAGCAGTCTCAAAATTTTTCTGACCTGGGGTAACAGCCGACCTTGAGTGAACTCAAAAAAATTAACTGGGCTGAGGCTACGTTCGTACTTGTGTAAAGTTTAGCGTTATCGTGTCTTTGCTGTCCGATTACACTTGATTATCCGGCTGCAGCTAGACAATGCCCCAGGTTTATAAGGTGGATGATGTATTCACCAGCGGCATCCTCCAAGAGTAGAGTGACGACGTGAAACAACAGTGAATTGGCTTCGAGTTCAGGAAAAATCACTGTACGTCAAGTATTAGGCCACTGTGTAAAAATGACTCCGGCATGGCCACAGAACATCGGTACCTTCTTAGTTAAGCAATACTGAGTAGCTTCCTGACCTTCCCAGAGGACTATTTTGATAATTCAGTAGCCTGAGAAATCACAACAACTACCCCTGGGTGGGCTTTCAGTTGCTGCGTCTCTCAAATATAATCAACAAAATTAGTATGCATCTATTTTCCAGACGCGGTCAAAAAAATGTCTCCGCTTGTGCGCGATGTTCCCGCAGCGACCCATATGTTCGAATCCTGGAAGTCTACGGCAACAAAATGGATTCTATAACAGTACTGCTGTATACAAGGGATGGCACGTGTCGATAGATAACAAAGTCCGACTTGACGATGTATTCAAGTTTATTTGACATCAGTTTATAAAAATATTGTCCAGATGAAAATCATACGTCTTGTTCTTATGGACGGCCAATATGGAAGACCCTACGTCAACGTGTGAGCAACCTTAGTTACCTAACACTCATCGTGCTCACGCGTTCACAAACTATTTCCCCATTTTGCACAGCATCCCTTAACTCTCTAAATCCCTAACAGAGATGGTGCTCTGTTACATCAACTTGATAGCATTAAAATAACAGTTTTTAAACAAAAACTAGTACCTAATCTGATTGAAGACATGCTAAGGTGTTTAAAAATGAAATATTCCAACAATAGCCAAATTGACCAAACACTGATATTTTTTCTGCCGTACATCGCCTCAACTTCACATAGACATTGATAGTGTATGAATGTGAAACATTTTATGTCACAACGTCACTGAAGTCTTTCTGCAAAGCAATGCTCTAACTGTCCACCTGTCGGAGCTTCGATCCAGGTCAAATTGCTGACCAAGGCTTAGGATCTCGTTTGCCCAGCCATTACATTTAGTTGATAAGTTGCATTTCCTCGTACTAAGATAAGGCTTGCACCCTCCCAATTGCGCTCATCTGCCCATAGCCGTTGGTACAATGTAGGGTGTTGGGTTAGGTGAGCGCAGCCCAAAATTCAACGTTAACAGAAAGCAAATAGTAACGCCTGCTTGAGTTAGACGGTAGCTCAGTCATATCTAAATGTGACCTGACTCACAAAAAAATATGTATATATAAAGAAAACTGCAACGTGAAAACCTTAATTATAACCAGCGCTCTGAAAGCAGGTTAAGCCATCTCTAATTTTGAAAAAAACATGAAGCTCAGTTAATGGCCAGTGGTTATGCACATTTTTCTGTCTGCAGCGCAGCACTTTTAGCAGACTACTCTGCAGAAATAGACTGAGTCATGTGAGATAAAACCCGGTGCAATGACATTAACCCGCTTACTTCTCGTTCCACTGTGTCTAGGACTGTAAGTGTCAGCTGAGCTCTGAAGCTGAAGGTCAAGGCTGCTACCCTCTGGATGACCACATCCTGTGCAAGAACTGCAACGCTAAACGAATCCAAGCACTGACCACCAAGATGTCCACTGACCTGTAACTGAGCACGACAGATTCTTGTCTTGTTCTGGTGCACGGCAGATGTACTGTAATTTGAATGTAAACATATGATCTTATGTAACGATATCTGTGATTTGTTTACCAATGATGTGGCTATGGTATTGAATAATGTGGCAACGATACAAGAAATTCTGAGGGATGTTCGAGTTCATTATCCACTTTAAATGCGAAGCATGTTTTGACGTATTTCAAACAAATGTTTGTAATGATGTGTACAGATATCGTTGAATAATGTGGCTATGATACCACAAGGAATTCTTATGGATGTCCAACTTCACTGTCTACTTAAATACAAAGCATGTTTTGACGTATTTCAAAAATATTTTTTTTTATAAAATGTACAGATACCGTTGAATAATGTTGCTATGGTGTAACAGATACTTAAATATCTGTTACAGCAATGTTTGTGAAAAGTTATTATGATATTAATATAATTATATAAAATCATAACGATATGAACTTGTCTCTTTCCAGTTTTGTTCGTACACGATCACTTTCATTACATGCAGACACTTTCATTACGTGCAGACACTTTCATAAGTTTTTCTTTCATTCGCTCACTTTGAACTCCAGCATAGTCTGCACTGGACTGATTTTTGTGTGTGGGCCAGCTTTCCCTACTGCCATTGTCCCCTCGGTCATCAGGTAAACCCAGTCTGGGGTACTTGTCATTGACGTCCCCAAGTCGACGATGAGAAGTCACCATTTAAGATTAACTGACCGGTGTGTACAGTAACCCATTACCCAGCCATCCACAGACCGGAAGTTTTAAGATCAAGTGCTGTTTACATTTCGGCCACGTGACTTCCACTTTTATAAGTAATCAAGTCTTTCTATAGATCAGGCTAGGAGAATCCCAGCACAGTGCACCAACTCTCTGGTTTGGTGAGGATTCTGCGTGTGTTTGCTTGCTGTTTGATGTGGTTATGGTATTTACAAAGCTGTGCTTTTCAACAGTTACAACCAACATGAGTGAAATGATGTATGAAAGTAGAGAGGGCAGAATGTTATATGGTCCTGCGTGCCCATTTCCGAACCCTCTGAAAATAAAGTTTGTTTGTTCGCTCGTTCTGTTCATGCACAATGTAGAAATTATATTTATTAACTTTCTGAACAAGAGATTCTGAAGGAAGGGCAACTCTGTTGTCCAGAAGAACAAAGTAACGGAAATCAAAATATTGCAGTGCATTATAACTGATGGTTGCATGTCATACTACTTTATACATTGATGACTGCAGCTGTTGCTACTTTATACATTTGTTATTGTAAGTCATGCTACAGTATAAATTGGTGGTTTTAATTCCACCTTGTGCATAATGATTTTAAACTGTGGTACTTTATAGTTGGTAATTATATGTTGACCAACTAATGATCTTTGAAAAAAAAAGACTGCTATAAATCTTGATTTTTAAAAATATGACTAAGGTCGGTCACTGTTTTGTTTTCTTCCCGCTCGCTCGCTTTGAACTCAAGCGTAGTCCATAACACTATTTATAGTAGTGATGGACTGAATTTTGCCTGTGGATTAACTTTCCTATTAATAATGTCCCTCGCCATCAGGAGTCAAGGACGATAGGTCAGCATTTTAGTCCAGCTGTCTTGTGTAGGGGTTTAATGGATATACTGTCCGGGTCATGCTTGAGTGTAAGGTAATGAGCGAGCGGATCTGTTGACTTCAAGAGCGCCAACAGTTGGAACACTCATGATGAGCAAGATAGACATTATAAAGACTGTCTACGAACAACTGCTAGTTGAAGATACAATAATGGATGAAACAACATACGCTTAGCGATGTTCCAGCAAGGAGGGACAGGATGAATCCAGCTTGTCTAAAACCAACGTGTTAGTGAAGCAGCATCTACGCCTTACACTTGCTGTGGGAGACAGAGTGTCTTATTTGTTTGTCCTTCACGCTTTCATGTCGTTTCTTATAAACCAAGAAACTTGCTGTGTAGAGAACAAACCTGCAGGACATGTTCAGCAGTTTATTTGCTTAGTCCATACATGCAAAGTGGTACAGCAGACAGATAAAGGCTATGCATATTTATGTAACTGTGCCAAGTGGACAGAAATGGGTGTAACCACAATAATAGGGTCCACTAGGTGGCACTGATATGACAAGCTATTTATAGAATATCTAGACCTACAAAGGCTGCACCAGAAGGAAGATCCTTTTTGGTATACTACTGAGAAAGGAAGGTCCTTTTCTGCGAGTACTATATATGCCAACTGAAGGCGCTAAGGCCAAACAGGTAGACTGAGGATAGCAGTCAAAAGTTTAAATCAGGCGCACCAAGGCAGAAGTTCTTGGTCCGGACACATACTCTAAGGCTCACTGTCGAGGGTTGAGGCTGAACGCCTCTAAGCCATAAACCCTCGGTTGTGAGAGCCGGGCTGATACCCACCTACAGAAAAATAGAGGTGAGATACTGAGCACGCTACATGCCCAGTTCTGATACTTGTCCGAAGGCTTTCAGCTGGGGGATATGAGGGATTCCCAGATGAGAGGGCCTGGCCGTTTCTCGTTCACTACTGCACAGAGGTAAGGTGCTGAGCCGGAAGCACATGTAGCCTACCTCGTGAACGAGTACTATAAGGTAGAAAAAGTGCCCCAGTCGAATGAAATGGTTACGAAAACTGTCTGCATCTAACTCATAGAGAGTGTAGACAAAAGTGGAAAAACGTCTTAATGAAATGGAACGCAAGGCTAGCGAGTCCATTGCATGATCCGAAGTCAAAAGCAAAAGCTTACCGAGTGGATGTCGACCGCAGACTGACCGTTCCTGGTGTGTGCTTGAGCGACCAGTGGCAAGAGAGATGCCCAAGACATGGAAGTGAGGAACTAAAGCAGCTATGAGCAGGGCATGGCAACTCCTCGGGTGAGCCCAGTCTCAGAGCAATATGTGCCGGCTCTGCAATTATGGAAGCCTCCTTGGATAGTGAGGAAATGCCCATGGTCTGCCCCTGCCTTCCCTTGATGTCATTGACATTCTATCTTGACTAGCTGAGATGTGGGCGACATCACACCAATAAGTCCATGCCTCGAAACCCGAGGAAGGCTAACCTCATTTAAAAAATGCCTGCGGAAGCCGGAAGTGCCGTCCTACAGGCGGCAAAATAAAGCATTTACATCCGAGTGAAATGTCTCGTCCGAATGTCTCTCGTGCTAGGAACAGCTCTGACTACCTAGTTTCCAAATGCCGCTCTTGTTCGGAACAGCTCTGACTAGGTAGTTTTCCGAATGTCCGTTGTGCCTGGAACAACTCTGACGGGCACAACGACAAGCACATGTCCGTGTCAAAAACTTGCTGCGTGGATACCGTCTGCAGACCTGTCTGGTTTGTGCGGGAACGACCCGGGGCGAACGAAATGCCCAATATATCGAAGTGAGGAATTCAAGCAGCTAGGACGTGGCGATTCCCTCGGTGAGCCCAGCACCAGGGCGCTATGTGTCGGCTCTGCAATTATGGAAGCCACCCAGGATGGCGGAAAATGCTATGGACTGTCCCTGCCTTCCTTTGAGGGATGACAGTTGTCTTCGACTGTTCCAGCTTGACCAGCTGGGAGGTGGACGGTACCACAAAAGTGAGAGTCTCCCAGGAAGCAAACCTGGTCAAAAATGCACGCTAAAATCCGGATGTGTTGACCTAAGGGTTTCGACCCAAGGGTGCCTAACGAGACACACCGCAATCACATCTGAAAAACCCCCGGGAAGGTTGACTCGGTCAACAAATGCCCGCAGAATTCGGATGTGTCTGCCTAACGGCGCAAGAACGCAGCTCTGCTGTAAACAGGCACAACGCAATCACGTCCACACAAAAAAACTCTGGATGAATGCAGAAGAAGAACATCTGAAAAAAACACTCCGGATGAACGCAAAGAAGAAGAAGAAACTCGGCACCCTAAGCTGGTATTGAATGGAAAAATATTGCGCCATGAAGAAAATCCAAACTATCTAGGAGTTACCTTTGATCGTCACCTGACATGGAAGCAGGCTGAGAAAAATCGAACAAGAGCAAAGTTCTCAAGAAGCTATATACTGGGTTGGTGAGGCCAGTACTGGAATATAGCATCACAGCTTGGGCAACTGCAGCTAAGTCAAACTTCAACAAAATAAATAGTGTCCAAAATCAAGCAATATGGATCATAACGGGAAGCCTGAAGAGAACACATATTAACGAACTAGAAAAGATCATTTGTTTACAACCAATGCAGGATAGAAGAGAGAGTAGATCCCAGCAACAAGCAGAAAAATCTAGAAGACTGACAAACCATCCCATGTATAAAAGGTTTAATGGTTTTGGAAAGGGAAGACTGAAGCGTAGCAACTCTGTAGAAACTGCAAAACGAAAGATTAGGGCAGATCCTATACTTAACATATCAACAGTCAAACCCATTTACAATGCACACAAATTCCCAGCTTGGAGACAGCAGCAACTGCCTGAGATGATAGAAAACATTCCTGGTATTGAGAAAAAGAACACTAAGAATGAAACAGAAAGAAGAAAAATAGCCCTATACTACATAAAAGAACATTACCCAAGCAGCAAATGCATATACAGATGGATCAGCCAAAAATTCAATAGAAAATGGATGAGGAGGAATTCTAAATTTTAAAAATTGAGTGAAAAAAAACTGTTGTCTGTGGCAACTGGAAATTTCTCAAGTAACTTTAAAGCAGAGGTAGAGGCTTTGAAAACTGCAGCAGAAATGCTCTTGATGGAGGAAAATAAAGAGAAGCAAATAGCTATCTTCATAGATGCAAAGTCAGCTGTCTCAATACTGAAAAGCAAACATAGTACAGAACTAGAAGACCTAAGAGCAGTACTCCATGGTCTATGCCAGAAATCCAAAAAAGTTGTAATGCAGTGGATCCCATCACATTGCAGTATACCTGGAAATTAAGAGGCTGACAGACTACCACAGCCTGACATAGACATAATCTATGAGAAATGAATTTGTGGAAGGTGCATATAGTTTTTAATAGAGCTGTTGACACAGCTGCGTTTACGTTTGCTGGATAACGTTCGAGTGTTGCAGTCCATGTCATGTCTTAGTGGAAGTGAATGTCTACAACCAGTGAAGCGCTGTATATTGGATCTTGCTAAAATGCTTGTAGAAGATGCAGCTACTCTCACCCACATCAATTTCCAGTGGAGAATACTTCATCATATGCAGTGGACACAGACCTCTGACACACTTGGACTGTGGGCAGAAATAGTCTCATACAGGGATACCACCGGTGAAAATCCTTTTCAAGATCTTACAGATTTAGCTTTAACTGTGCTCATTTTACCTCATTCTAATGAGGACATGGAACGTACTTTCAGTCAGATGGGAGTTATAAAATCAAAATTGCGGAACGGACTGAGCATCAAGAGTTTGACAGCTGTTTTGACTATTAGATATGGAATAAAAAGATATGCAAATGCTGTCAAGATTATAAACTACCTAAGGATATTCTACGAAAAATTGGATCACAGGAGGCATATACACGTTTCTTTCAATCATCATCATCATCAGCATCGCAGGAGCAAACACAGCAAGAAATAGCTACAGAAACTGAAGAGGAGTTGTCTGACTGGGATTTGGCAGATCTGGAATAAACTTCATTCTAATATTCAGTGATAATAATAAATTAAAATGTGCTACTTTATAACATTTTGAATGAATACTGCCAGTGCTTGTTTTAGTGCTTTCCCAAAAAACATTATTGCAATTTAGTGCTTTTTTGGCTTGAGAGTAGTTCTGATTGGGATATGGCGGATCTGGAATAAACATCATTGTAATATGAAGTGACAATAATAAATTATAATGTGCCACCTTGTTACATTTGTAATAAAAACCGTTGGTGCTTGTTTTTTTGGTGCTTTCCAAAACTTTTGGTGCTTTTTTGGGTCGATTTTGGTGCTTTTTCATCAAAAGGAGACGTCAACACTGGACATAACAGGCTGAAATACTACTTGTTCAATAAACTAAAGATAGGAGATACTGATGAATGTAATTGAGGAACTGGTAAAATTACAGTTAGACGTGCTGCAGGAGTGCCCAATATGTGCAGAACAGAGAAAGATATTTTGGCCTACACCTGCTTCATGTGGCAAGCTCTATGGAGATATCAACAAGCTCAAGTTGACTGCAGCTTACTTTAACTACATACAGGTTGACATCTAAAGGTGCATGAAGAAGTACTTAGACTGCCACACTTCATACCACAGGTATGTTGATAGCAAAAGCGTCCCAAAGGCATGAAATGGAACATTGCTTGGATAGCAAATCCATTATGCGGAAAGTCTGAATCAAAAGCTCATTGTGTGGATGTCATCTGCAGACTGAATTCTTCTGGTTTCCATAGAAACAGCCTGTGGTGAACGGAAGGACCAATATACAGAAGGGAGGCCAAGCAGCCATGTGCAGGACGTGATGATTCCTTGGGTGAGCTCAGTACCAGAGCGCTACGTGTCGGTTCTGCAATTATGGAAGACTTCTTGGATGGCAGAGAATATCCATGGTCTGCCCCTGCCTTCCCTTGAGGGCTTCAGCTGCTCTAAATGGGCCAGCTGAGATGGGGATAACACCACAACAGTGAGAGTCAAACGTCCTATGACACACCCGGGAAGGTAACCCAAAATGCCTGAAGAAGTCGGATGTGTCGGCCAAAAGGTTTAAATATTGCAGCTTTGTCGTAAACAGGCTCAATGCAATTGCGTCTAAAACAACACTCCGGACAAATGAAGAAGAAGAAGAAGGATAGTTTGCACTACAGTACGGTTATTTAGCTTTTAGGCAGCCATTTGTTGCAAACATATACGTACACATACGAGTGGGCTTCAAATGAAAGCCTTATAAAAGTGTGACAGAAATTATAATAACCATGCCATTGTCGTGTAACCTGTCAATATTGTTGTTAGGATGTCAAGAGTGCTAAGCACATGACATCACTGTGTAGATGGACATGGTAACATCATAAGGACAGTTTAAAGATGGCTGCCCCACTTTTGACATGCACCAAAGTGCCAGAGGAATTAAGGTCACCCGGCTAGTGCAGTCGCCGCAAATTGTGCAGTTAGGGTTTTTGTTTCTGCCCCAGACATTAAAAAATCCACACCTTACCAAGGATTCAAACCTGGGCCACTCTGCCAACCGCTCCTCATAGAAAAGACTGAATAGTGACATAATTGCAGCATCCCTTAAAAAACAAAAAAACCTTGATTTTCATAAATAACTGATCTTTACAGAATTCCTAAACTCCAATTATCTTTATATTTCCTCTACATTCATCTTTATGAATAGGTCATATATAATTATTTAGTGAACACTGGCTACGCCAAGCTAAAATAAGTAATGAATGGGTATTGTGTCTTAGTCAAATGGCTAATGCTCGTATTTTGTTTTCTATCCTTAGGAACTTGTCAAATTGGATCTATATTAGTAGTAGTAGTAGTAGGCCTCTTTCAGTCCTGAAGGACTATAGAGTTGTGCCGCTTGGGAGGTGCCTGGCAGCACCGCTGGTGACTGTATAGTCCAATTCGAGAATGACAATCTCTGTCACAGTTTCCGCATCTGTGAGACGAGGCAACTCCCGCAGTAAGTGACTGCTCTTTGAGCCTGTGCCGTCTCTCCTCAGTTTTTTGGATCTGATTGCGCTCAAAGAGCACCAGTCCGTTTCGTACATCTCTTCTCCAGGAGCATCTGTCTGTTGCAACTCTCTCCCACGTGTCTGGATCTATTCCAATGGTTTTCATATCTTGTTTACACACATCCCTATATCGCATTTGGGGTCTTCCGGTTGGCCTCTTTCCTGTGGCTAGTTCTCCGTAAAGGAGATCTTTGGGAATACGTTCGTCCTCCATTCGAGATACGTGGCCCAACCACCGGAGGCGTCTCTGCTTGAGGAGGGTGTGCACTGTGGTAATATCTGCTCTTTCAAGCACCTGTTTGTTTGTTATGTGGTCTTTCCATGTTATGCCCAGGATACGTCTCAGACATCTTATGTGGAAGGAATTCAACTTCCTTTCCTGTCTTGAGTACAGGGTCCAGGATTCAGACCCGTAGAGTAGTGTGCTAACAACACAAGCTTTATATACTTGAGCTTTTGTACGCTCTGTTAGTCTATTATTCTCCCAAACTCTTTTAGCTAGCCTGGAAAATGTTGTGGCTGCCTTTCCAATGCGTCTGTCGATTTCTGTCTCTAATGAAAGATTATCTGATATTGTCGATCCCAGATACACAAAATCGTGGACGACTTTCAATTCATAATTAGAGATTTTGATTGACGGAGGCGCATCAGCATCTTGTTCCATCACCTGTGTTTTATTTAGGCTAATGGTGAGCCCAAAGTCTTTGCAGGCAGCTGCAAAACGATCTATGAGCCTTTGGAGATCTTCTGCTGTATGAGTAGTCAGTGCTGCATCATCTGCAAAAAGTAGTTCTCTTACACATCTTGGTCTTATTTTGGTCTTTGCCTTGAGTCTTGATGGGTTAAAAAGTTTGCCATCAGATCTTGTGTGGAGGTATATGCCTTCAGTGGCAGTCCCAAATGCTTGCCTTAAGAGAACAGCAAAGAAGATACCAAAGAGTGTAGGAGCAAGCACGCAGCCCTGCTTTACTCCGCTGCTGATGCTGAATGACTGGGATGTTGAGCCGTCAAATAAAATGGTCCCCTGCATGTTTTCGTGGAATGATTTCACGAGACTAAGAAGGGTGGGTGGACATCCAACCTTTTCAAGGACCTTAAAAAGGCCGCTTCTGCTCACGAGGTCAAATGCCTTTGTGAGGTCGATGAAGGCTATATATAATGGCTTCCTCTGTTCTCTGCACTTCTCTTGGAGCTGCCGGAGTGAGAAAATCATATCGATGGTGGACCTGTTGGGTCTAAATCCGCACTGCGATTCGGGGTAGATTCTTTCAGCAAGAATGTGTAATCTTTTAAGGATTACTCTGGCAAAAATCTTGCCTGTAATGCTGAGAAGGGAAATGCCGCGATAGTTGTTGCAGTCGCTTCTGTCGCCTTTGTTTTTATAAAGGGTAACGATGTTTGCGTCTTTCATATCTTGTGGTATTGATTTTTCTCTCCAGCAGAGCTGTAATATTGCATACAGTTCTGGGATGATTGTTTCTTTGCTACATTTTAAAATTTCAGGTGGAATACTATCTTTTCCAGGTGCCTTGCCGGATTTGAGAGAGTCTAGTGCTTCGCTGATTTCTGTGAGGCAAGGTTCGTTATCCAAGGCATGCATGGCGGACTGTTGATCGATGGCTTCCAGAGCTTCTTCGCTGACAGTGTTATCCACTGAGTATAGCTCTGAGTAGTGTTCTACCCAGCGATCCATTTGTTTCGCTCGATCTTTTATGATTACCCCCTCAGTTGATCGTAAAGGGGCCATCTTATTTTTTGATGGACCGACAGCTTGTTTGATGCCCTCGTACATTCCTCTTATATTTCCAGTGTCTGCACAAGTTTGAATTTGAGCAGAGAGCTGTAGCCAGTACCTGTTCGCACATCTTCTTGCCATCTGTTGTACTCTATTTCTGGCCGTTCGCAATGCCTGCAGTGTTTTCTCTGAAGGTGATGTTTTATACATCGAGAATGCATGTCTTTTTATCTCCAGGACTGGGAACATCTCTTCAGAGTGTGCTTCAAACCAGTCGGTTGACTTAGTTTGCTTCTTGCCAAATGTTGATAGTGCTGTATTGTAGATGGTGTCGCGAAAATGACTCCATCTCTCGGTGGAATCTCCGTCTGTGGGGCCGGGCAGAGTATCCGCTAGAGCCTGCATGAATTTGTTGACCGTCTCTTTATTTTGGGTGCCACTGGTGTCAATGCGTGGTCTTCCTTCTGTTCGGCTTCTGTAGATTCTCTTGGGCTTTATCTTCACCTTGCTGGAGACGAGTGAATGGTCGGTGTCGCAGTCAGCACCATGATAGCTGCGAGTCATCCGTACATTGCGGAGGTTGCTGCGTTTAGTGAGCACCAGGTCGAGTTGGTGCCAGTTCTTTGATCTGGGGTGCCTCCATGACACCTTGTGTTGAGGTTTCGTGTCAAAGAAGGTGTTGGTCACGCACAGATTATGGTGGCTGCAGAATTCCAAGAGACGTTGTCCATTGTCATTGATCTTCCCAACGCCAAACTGTCCTAGACATGAAGGCCAAGATTCGTGGTCGGAGCCAACCCTGGCATTGAAATCCCCCATAATAAAAAGATGTTGTTTCTCTGGTGTTTCACTGACTTCTTTGCTAAGGTCGTCATAGAACTTGTCTTTAGATTCTGATGCTGCAGTTAGTGTTGGGGCGTAAACGCTTATAATACTAACTGGGCCTGCCTCTGTCTGGAGTTGGAGCTTCAATATTCTTTCAGTGCCATCACTTGGTGGTATGATGGAATTGAGCAGCTTGTTTCTGATAGCGAAGCCAACTCCATGCTCCCTGGTCTCTCCGCACGGCTTGCCATGCCAGTAGAAAGTGAAGTCCCTCTCCTTGATGCTTCCAGATTCTTGGAGTCTGGTCTGGCAGGGCGACAATGTCTATCCCCAGTCTTAGCAGTTCGTTGTTTATCACTGCAGTTTTGCGGGCATCCACAATCTCATTTAGATCGTCTGAGATGCCAGGGGTCATGGTTCTTACGTTCCATGTTCCCAGCCTTAGGGCCGGTTGTTTTGTTTTTTTCTTGCTGTTAGGTGTATAGATTGCGGTCCATGTGTCAGGATTTCCCCCTAAGCTCCACACACCCTCAGGAGCAGATGAACCGTGGCGAGACAACACCTTATTGACTGGGGGCTGCCCAGCTTAGGTGGGCGGTAGCTGTCTAGTGAGATACAATGATCTCTCCCACCGTCGGAAGTAGCCCCTGGCGCCTTGCTCTACGCCAATCGAGCATTAAGACTTATAACCGGCAAATGCTACTTCCCGTGTTGTGTCACCGCTTTACGCGGTGCTGAAGTGACCTCTTCAGGGCACAAGCCTGGGCAATGGAAATCGGAGAACCAGCTGTTGCCCAGTAGCAGGTTCCCCCTCTCCACGTCGCCGATGTTGACCAAGGGAAAGGCAGTAGCCAATGCAACTTGGCATCGGTGCCGTCGCAGGAGTTGCCAGAACTATGTTGTTTACAACATGGAACTGCCTTAGGGACTCCATCTCCGGATTTGTCCTCAGGGTTTACTCCCGAAGCCTTTCCCATATGGGTATACCCGCAAGGCAGCGGAGGTTTGAGATTTAGAGTTCCCTCTCTTAGAAGAGATACCAACCAAGGCTGACGAGCCTCCTCTGCCCGGGAATCAATAAGGAGGGAAGTCTACCATTCTTCCTTCCTGGCAGTGACCATACTGATCGGATGACCGTAGCCATTGTCTCTACTGAGAGATCCTCTGCCCACCGTCACTGACTTGAAACCATAACCAACAACTATCTGTCAGCTGCTCCCAAGTCCAATCCACCACCTGCTCCCATGGCTTCACGTTACCCTGTTGGGGGGGGCTAAACGGGTACTCCACCTTGCCCAAGGGTGTCCCGTATATTACAATGCTATTATTAGCATTACTAATAATAAATGGCAGTAATATATATATATGTATGTAGCAAGCGCATTAGTGTAGTTGATGGGATGTTGCGCTGAATTTATGAGCATGGTCAGACAAGGGTTCGAGGCCTAGGTTCGAAAGGGGGTGGGGGGGATAAAAAAAAAATTTCCCCCGAGAGATTTTTAGCGACCAAGCACTCACTTCCAGTTTTTTACCATGTCTTGTTTTATTTGATTTATTCAAAACCAATGTGGCATGAAGTCGTGGGAAACAACTCTGTTAATTGCAGGAATGACCCATTTTTTAAACTGCAAATGTTTGTGGTCGAGAAACTCTTCTATTGTATTTCTTGAAGTGTATTTACAAAGAGTAAGCTAATTTTTCTTCTGTATTTAAAACCATCCTTGACTTGTTATTGCATTTTTGGATTCTTCGTTCAATTATACATATATGTGAAGATTTTCAACAATCATGGCCTTCAATAGTGTTCAGGACACCCATGAAAATGAGGTATGGCAGTCATAACACAAAATTCAAGATGGCAGCGCCCATACAATAGTACTAAACAATAGCGGACATTAAACTGGCAATTTAACTACTAAAATTAAACAGAATACAAGTTTCATTTGTAGCAGTAATTTATCTGTGTACTTGTATAATTTTTCAGCATTTGACATGACTGAAAATAATTTTGAAAGCCAGTTTTCAGACCCATCTGTAAACCTGTAAGTAGTGTATGGAATTTTTTTTTTCTAAGTGGCGCAGCAGTACATTATTATTTAAATACAATACTGTAAAATAAGTTATGTTTTTTTTAAAGTTAGTATTTAGTTATTAATTGCTCACTTTTAGATACAGAACAGGTTAGTTTCTAAACTAAAAATAGTATCATTATAGAGCAGAAGTAGAAATTAATTATTAGCGAAAGTGACTGCTTAATTTATGCAGCAGTTACAAACTTATTTACTTAAAATAATGAATAATGCATGATATTTAATCAACAACAAAAAGATGTTGCAATGCAGTGGTTACATTAAGACAATGTGAGTACATTTTTATGAATTGTTCTTTCTTCTTCTTCTGCGTTCATCCGGATTTTTTTTTTTTTCGGATGTGACTGCGTTGTGCCTGTTTACAGCAGAGCTGCGTTCTTGCGCCGTTAGGCCGACTTCTGTGGGCATTTGTTGACCGGGTTAACCTTCCCGGGAATTGTTCTTTCAATAACGACGAATATTTCACATGACATTTATTTAATATAAAAGGGCAGAAAAAGGCAGCTATTTATAACTGTTAATTGGTTCACAGCACATCCTGTCGAAAAGTCTTAAAAGTCAAGTGGATTTTTCTTGGAGACTCGCTTTGTGCGATGCTTTCGGCAGGCCGCCCTGCGGAAAGAGATTGAGCCATATGGGATAAAACCCGGTGCAATGAAGTTGATCATCTTGATCCTGTCGACATTCTAAGAGAAATGTAACTTTTACTTTCCTGTTACCAAAATGCACAATAAAGTATACATCCTGTCAGGATTGTTAGCGATGCAACAGACTAATGAATAATAAACAATTGGCTGCCATTTTTAATTGTTAATTAGGTCACGGCACATCCTATCAAAAAATAGATAATACGTCAAGTTAGACCTCACCACCCTGGATGCAGTGATATACGGTACTATGTTGTCCGTTTAAAAATAAACAAGCCACAGTAATAGAAGGCAGAAATTATTAGCACCCAATTTATTGGGCCGTGATCAGCTGTGTTCAATTTACTAAGATTTCTTTACACTTCTTGGTTATAGATTACGACACACACAAATTAATCACTCCGCTTAGAATTAACATACAGTCTTCATTGAGATACTGTTGGATTCGTCTTGTCAAGCTGTATCCAAATGTCATTGTTTCATATGTAAAACCACAACTTTTAAATAGTGTCTATATATATATATATATGCTATATATAGTATGAGCGTGTGTTTATGTGTGTGAATATATATATATATATATATATATATATATATATATATATATATATATATATATATATATATATATATAAGAAAGGGCTATCACTGATGTAAGCATACTTTAACTGGAAGTACAAGATTATGGTATATTAATAATATATCTGTATACTTTTATTATTTTCTATTACTTTAACTTGATGGAATTTAATTTTGAAGTCAGTTTAGTTAATTTTCAGCATTTTCCTTTTTGAGTCATCTTGCACAACTGACAGTCAGACAGTATGTAAACAAATTAACTGTTTTTAGTGCCAGTAATAGACATTAATTTTAGTTGGATTTTCAAATTCTGCATCCAATTCCAAGTATATTTGGAAAGTTTCATTGAAAGACTCGCTCAACTTCTGGTAGAAAAAAAATTATTTTTGCTGACATATTAAATTCCTCTTTGCGTTTGGAAATCCAAAATGTCGGCACGCGTATGTGTACAAATTAACTGTTTTTACTGTTCGAGATTTTCCATTCTGCAAAAGAAACGTTTATTATTATTTAAAATGAATCTAATAGCAACCATACATCACAGCAATAATTTTCTAAATTTACTAATTAGATAACTTGACTATGTGGTTGTTTCGGGATTTGAAATTTAAATATTGAGCACAACCCACTACTGGACTGGCAACGCCGATCGCATTCTGGTATGAACCTAAGGCCTATCCACGTCAATATGGAAGCACTATACTCGAGTTTCGCCCTCATTTGAGCTCATCAGTAGTGCATATCCCTGACTGGATCCGGAAACAGTCCCTGATCACGCGTGTGAAGCGGGTGTGTAACCACGCGGCACACACTGGACACACCAAATTATCACAACAGAACTTCACAACGCTACCCATCGTAGGCTATGCTCAAGATTGCCCAATCGCCGCGACCGACGTCCGTCAATCGATGGGACCCGAACGATCAGGATTTCTCACTGGCAAGGAACACCAGGCCTCCTAAATCCAGTGAGCAATAATCAATTGACTATGTGGTTGTTTCGGGATTTGCTATGACCTTGACTCGGACACACACAAAAGATTCCCAAAAGAGATCTTTTGTCTCAATTTCTGTCACTGTGTTTACGATCACGACACTCAAAGAAAGATGCATATCTTTGCTTCTAATTGACATACATGCATCATCTTTGTATCGTTAGATTCGGTTTCTCAAGGCCTATCTTTCGGTGGTGGTCTCATTAGTAGATGCTCAAATTTCAAATATGATGGGGCATGCTAAATTATATATATATATATATATATATATATATATATATATATATATATATATATATATATATATATATATATATTGTTATCACCATACCTTTATATACAGAATTATTTATTGATTTGTAATTTGTTAATCACGATTAACTCATGTTTAATTGTTTTCAAAATTAAAATTTCACTTTTTAAACTGATTAAATTTACGTGGTGTGTCGATACCTGTGGGCACTAGTCTACACCTGTGCCAGTATTTGCCTGGTGCACTAATGAACAGATCCTAACAATATTTACAACGACACTCTGAAACATGAGGCAATATTTAACACTTAATTATAAATATACCGGTCTGTTCATCCCGTACAACGCCAGATCTCTCTGGGACATTCGCCATTTTACTACCGGTTCGGCGCTACAAAATGACTGTACTGCTGCGACTATTTGATACCTCTCTCTCTTATTATTGCTCATTGGATTTAGGAGGCCTGGTGTTCCTTGCCAGTGAGAAGTCCTGATCGTTTCGGGTCCACATCGATTGACGGACGTCAGTCGCGGCGATTGGGCAATCTTGAGCACAACCTACGATGGGTGACGTTGTAATATTCTGTTATGATAAATTGGCTGTGTCCAACGTGTGCCGCGTGGTTACACACCCGCTTCACACGTCGGTGATCCGGAGCTTATGTCCGGATCCGGTCAGGGATATGCACTACTGACGAGCTCAAACGAGGGCGAAATTCGAGTATACTGCTTCCATATTGACGTGGATAGGCCTTAGGTTCATACCAGAATACGATCAGCGTTGCCAGTAGTGGTTTGTGCTCAATATTTAAATTTCAAATCCCGAAATAACCAAATAAATGAATTTGATTATTGCTCATTGGATTTAGGAGGCCTGGTATTCCTTGCCAGTGAGAAGTCCTGATCGTTTCGGGTCCACATCGATTGACAGGCGTCAGTCGCGGCGATTAGGCAATCTTGAGCATAACCTACGATGGGTGACGTTGTAATATTCTGTTATGATAATTTGGCTGTGTCCAACGTGTGCCGCGTGGTTACACACCCGCTTCACACGTCGGTGATCCGGGGCTTGTTTCCGGATCCGGTCAGGGATATGCACTACTGACGAGCTCAAACGAGGGCGAAACTCGAGTATAGTGCTTCCATATTGACGTGGATAGGCCTTAGGTTCATACCAGAATACGATCAGCGTTGCCAGTAGTGGGTTGTGCTCAATATTTAAACCTCTCTCTCTCTCTCTCTCTCTCTCTCTCTCTCTCTCTCTCTCTCTCTCTCTCTCTCTCTCTCTCTCTGAAAAGTTAGTGGAATGTCCTTTATATGACGTCACGGTTAACCCCAACATTCTGGCTGTTTGTTATATAGTAGACAATGTTTACGTTCAGTAGTTTGCCATTTGTTTCTGAACGACCGACGCCAATACTATCGAAATCAACGCAAGACGGTCTGCTTCTAAATCGTCCGTCGATGATTTCGAACCGTCGACTAGGGATATCGAGGGAATACGAAACGGCAGTGAAACGCGTTCACTACCAAGCGAAAAATGTCCATTGCCACCCGCGAACTCTTCTCCAACTACAGAGGTACTTGTAATTTACGTCCGCACGTCAAGGACGAGAATTCAACATTTAAGTCCAGCTGACCATCATGCGGAATGAATCCTCTGCGCCGCGGATAAAAAAAATTGTTTATGATATTTCTGCATGCACCGCTATACCTCATGAATATTGAATTTTAGAATCGACATCACTGTACTCGAGACATATTCACACAAGTCCCGTCCCTCTTTTTTCAAATCCCCCGTCATACGTCACCAGTAACGTTTCTCTCCGTCTACCTCTTCTACCCCCAATCTGTCCAATTGTCACGATGTTTTCTAATACCTCTTAATATTTTTTTTTAAAGCATATCCTTTTACAGGACCTCGCTGTCAACACCAGCATCTTTCAGCTGTATGTTGATTTCTTGGCAAGATTACGCTCAGTAGTTTGCCATTGTTTCTGAGCGGCCGGCTCAGTGTCGCGCAAGTCACCAGCGGGGGACGAACCGCTCCCAGCTCGCTCCCGCAACGAGACTGCGTGACAAACGGGATTACGGAGAAAGTGTTGTAACCCCACAGCCAGAGAGACCGGCTCTTTTAATATTACGTGACCAATAAACATTGATTGTCTTTTTCTTGTGTGGCTAGGCTTTCTAATTTTGAAGCATGAGTAGTGGCGTATTTGGCCTATTCTTTTCGATTTGCAACCTCCGAGGGATTTTAAATGTGCCCAGCGTGACATCCTCAACAGAAACTACAGTGGGGGAATTGAAGGGAATACAACTAATATTAAAACGATTAAGCAAGTAATAATAAATACGCACAAACACTCCAAACATGTCTGACGTTTCTGTTATAATAGCCTTTCTCAAGAACAAGACAAAGACCCCCTCTGCTGTGTGTCCACCGTGACGAGGTAGAGGGGCTTGCGCGTCCCAATGACCCCAAGAGCTATGCCGACGGTAGCTCACCTACTGGTAGGGCCACCCATGTCGGACAGGTCAAGGGAGAGGGACCAGACGAAGAGACACACAAACCTGCTGCCTTGTAGGTAGACTGGGGACAGTCAAAGGCTAGGGAAAGCACCCCGAATACATGCTTGTCGAAATCGGTTGTACTGAGCCACAGACTTGACAAAGCAGTACAACGTAAAACCTGCTGCCTTGTAGGTAGACTGGGGACAGTCAAAGGCTAGGGAAAGCATCCCGAATAAATGCTTGTCGAAATCGGATGTACTGAGCCACAGGCTTGACAAAGCAGTGCAACGTAACTTAATACATGATGTCACAAATCAAAATTAATCGTTATGGTGCTAATCCCGTGAAGTCCCATCAGGCGGCAATAGTGCCGGGCCCCCTGCCTCGAGGGGGTCCACCCATGACTACTGGTGGTCACCTTCCCCTGTGCTGTGGAGTCAAGGCACAGAGAAGTAGGTTAAGAGCTATTGACCAAATACCCCGGACACTCAACATACTACAGTGGAATGCCGAAGGAGTTTACAAGAAGAAAGACTCCCTAACACAGCGTCTTCATAAAGATAGAATAGATGTGGCATGCATTCAAGAGACACACCTCAACGCCAATCACAAATTCTCAGTCAGAGGATATCAGGCCACACGTTTCGACCGCAAAGGACACAAAGGGGGAGTTCTAATACTTACACGAAATACAATACCTTGCAGCGAAGTATCTGTGATCTCTGACAACCAAACGGAAATTATAGGTGTTGATATAATGATAAAGGACGTGAAAATAAGAATCTACAATCTGTATAGCCCAGCAGATAAGGACCTTACACTCTCAAACATGAAAATAACTGACACAAACTGCATTATTGTCGGAGACTTTAATAGCCGTTCAGAAAGATGGGGATACCCAGATACTGACAAAAGAGGATTGGAAAAAAAGAATTGGAGGACTGGGAAATAGACTCAAATCTCCATCTACTCAACAAAGCGGATGACACACCGAGCTTCTACTCCAGAAGATGGCTTACCACTTCTACTCCAGACTTAGCTTTCTGCACAGGAGACATCCTCCACAAAATCGATCGCCATGTGCTGGACCAATTAGCAGGTAGTGACCACAGACCAATCAAGCTTGTAATGAATATGGAGTATGTTCCACAGGAGCAAAAGCCCTTGCCCCGCTGGAATTACAAACGAGCAGATTGGGACATATTTGCCATACTAACAGACAAATATTGTGAAAACAAACATACACGATATGGCAACATAAAGCAAATGGTGGAAAGTCTAAACAGAGCGATAATACAGGCAGCCACTGAGTCCATTCCGAGAGGAGCGAGGAAAAATTACAAACCATACTGGACTGAAGAACTACAAAGTTTGGAGGACAAAGTTGAAGATGCCAGGAAGACAGCATAGAGAGAACAAACAATTGAAGCGAACATCTCTCTCAAAGCCATCTCAGCAAAATATAAAATAACAGTAAATCAAACAACAAGAGATTGTTGGAGAGAAAAAACAGAAAACCTGAATTTTGACAGGGATGGAAACAAACTATGGAAACTAATGAAAGCCATGAACAATGAAGGACCTAGAAACAAACAAATAACAATTAAACAAGGAAATGCCTTGCTTACAGGAAAGAAGGCTGCAAATGCACTAATGGAACACTATGCAAATGCAAACCACATTGATATTACAACCGAACAGAAGAAAGCAATCAAAGACAAACAGATACATCATAGAAATACAGAGACAGCAGCAGAATATATGATGGCAAATCTAACAATGGAAGAAATGGAACAGGCAATGAATACCCTAAAAAAGAAGAAATCACCAGGAAAGGATGGAATCACAAATGAAATGCTAATAGGACTAGGCACCAAGGCAAAGAAGAAACTACTAGCAGTCCTAAATAACAGCTGGAAGAAAGGAATAGTCCCACAGGCATGGAAGGAAGCTATACTAATACCAGTCCCAAAGAAAGAAAAAGACCTGGAAGAACCAAAAGGCTATCGACCTATCAGTCTACTTAGCTGTGTAGGAAAATTAATGGAACGCATTATCAATGGCAGGCTAACATGGCACCTGGAAGAAAACAAACTCTTAACACCACACCAAGCAGGATTCAGAAAGTACAAATCCACTGTAGATCAAATAACCTATATAGCTCAGGAAATAGAGGATGCCTTCCAAGAGAAAAGGCACACTCTGGCAGTCTAGATATATTTAGAAAAAGCATTTGATAAAGTGAGCCTCGATATCGGACTGACTTATCTGGACAACGACCTTGGAACGTTAAAGGACTTTTGAGATTTGGAACATGGAATGTACGGACACTATATCGAGCTGGAGCGGCCGAAGAACTAACCCGGGAGCTGGGTGAATATCAAATGGATATAACAGCAATTCAAGAAATAAGGTGGCCAGGAGAGGGTACTTTAGAGCAAAATGGAATGATTATAATATATGGAGGAAACACCCAAAATAAACATGAATTAGGAACAGGATTTGTCATCAAAAAAGAGTTATGGGGGAACGTTTTAAACTTTAAAGCTTTTAATGACAGGATTAGTAAATTACGAATAAAAGGTAAATGGAAAAATATAACGATGATTAATGTACATGCACCTACTGAAGAGAAAGAAGATGATATTAAAGAAGACTTTTATAATGATCTGGAAGATGTCATAGAAGAAATCCCCAAACAGGACATCCTGATTGTGCTGGGAGACTTCAATGCAAAAATAGGTAGAGAGCAAACTAATAAAAAAGTGGCCAGTATGGAAAGCCTACATACAACTTCAAATGATAATGGATGGAGAGTCGTCAACCTGGCAGAAGCCAAAGGACTGCAGATTAGCAGTACCAGACTACAAAGAAAGGATATACACAAACAAACTTGGAAATCATGTGACAAGAGAACCTATAATCAAATAGATCACATTTTAATTAACAACAGAAATGCATAAAACATACAGCAAGTCAGAAGTTATAGAGGAGCTGAGTGCCACAGTGACCACTTCCTCGTTGGAGCAAAATTTAAAATTAAACTTAAGAGAGCTTTCTATACTAAATTACAAAGATTACACCCAACATATAACAGAGAAAAACTGCAAGACATTACAGTCAAAGAGAAATTTACAGATGAAATAAAATGTAAACTTGAAACTCTGCAAAACCCTTTGGAGGAAAGCGTTGACCAAACTTGGTTGAACATCAAGAATACAATTCAGTCTACCGCAGAAGAATGTCTCGGTGTGTTAACCACGTATAGAAAGAACAGATGGTTCAATCAAAAATGTGAAGAAGCAGTCATTAGGAAGAAGAATGCCAGACATGTATGGTTAAATGACATCAATAACATCCAAAAGGAAGAGCATTATAGAAATGAATGTAAAGAGGCTACAAAAATAGTCAGACAGCAGAAGCGAGAATATATGAGTAATATAATCAAAGATATGGAAACTAATCACCAGAAAAATGAATCCAGAAAATTTTTTAAAGAACTGAAGTCAATGAAACGAGGGCACCAACAAAACACATATGGTTTAAAAGACAAAAATGGGAATATGATAAATACCAATGAGGAAATGTGCAACACATGGAAAGAATATTTTATTGAATTACTAAATTGTGAAGCTCCAAGTCACATTTTCCCACAGGAAGAGGTTCTAACATGCGAACCACAAATTGAAGAACCTACATTTGAAGAAATCCTATATGTAATCACACGACTTAAAAACAATAAGGCAACTGGGACTGATAGAATTGCTGCTGAATTTATAAAGGCAGGTGGCCATGCATTACATCTAAAGCTATACGAACTAATAATAAAAATCTGGAGGACAGAAGAATTACCCCATGACTGGAAAGAGTCATTATTGATACCTATCTTTAAGAAAGGAGACAAGTTCCAATGTGGAAATTATAGAGGAATATCACTACTGTCCACAAGCTATAAGACACTATCCGCAGTATTACTAAATAGACTAAAACCATATTCAGAAGACATATTAGGTGACTACCAGGCGGGTTTTAGACAAAACAGATCAACAATAGATCAGATATTTATCTTACGACAAATAGCCGAGAAACATTGGGAATATAAAAGAGATCTCCATAACATTTTTGTGGATTTTAAAAAGGCTTATGATAGTGTCCATAGGAATAGTCTATGGAATGCTACGCAGGAATTTGGAATACCAAGGAAGTTAATCAACATGACCAGACTATGCATGGAAGATACTTATAATATAGTAACATATAAAGGCAGGAAATCAGACCCCTTCCAAATAACATATGGCTTGAAACAGGGTGATGCACTATCGCCGCTACTCTTCAATCTGGCTCTAGAGAAAGTTGTAAGGAAGGTAAAGGAGGAATGTAATATTGGAGGAACATCCAAGCTGCTTGGTTATGCAGATGATATAGATATTATAGGGCAAAGTGAACAAAAGACATTGGAAATATTGACTCACTTAAAGGGAAAAGCCCAACAGATGGGGCTGGTTATCAACCAAGATAAGACAGAATATGTGGTAATTTCAAGAGACGGAATGGCTAGAAACTCTGGCCACATACAAATAGATAATATGACCATTAAAAGAACGGAAACATACAAATACCTGGGTACAATCTTCAACTGCTCCAACATCATAAGGGAAGAAATACAAACTAGAATCAACTCTGGAAATAAGATATACTATGCACTACAACATCTACTAAAATCAAAGGCGCTATCTCGTAACACCAAAATCACAATATACAAAACACTGATCAGACCAGTTGTGCTGTATGGCTCTGAAACCTGGAGTACAACGAAAGGAGACGAAGCCTTGTTACAAACCTTTGAGAACAAAATTTTAAGACGCATCTTTGGGCCCATTAGGGATACACAAAGTGGAGAGTGGAAAAGAAGAAGTAACAAAGACATTTATGATCTGTTTAAGTCCCCGCTAATCACTGGTATCATGAAGGCTAATAGACTACAATGGCTGGGGCATATAGAAAGAATGGAAGATAATAGGGAAACAAAACTCGCTTACACTCAGGAAATAAATGACCGTAGACCCCGAGGTAGACCAAGAAGGCAGTGGAGAGATAATACATGTACAGACCTACAAGCACTTGGAATCAACGACTGGCAAAAGAAGGTCCACCAGAGAGACGAATGGAGACGGATTGTATTTGCAGCAAAGAACCTCAATGGCTCGGAACGCTGAAGAAGAAGAAGAAGAAGAATTTGATAAAGTATGGAAGGAAGGACTGAAAGTAAAACTGCAAAAAATGCATGTTTGTGGAAAAATGTATAAATGGATCAGCCACTACCTTGAGAACAGAATTGCCAGGACAAAAGTACAAGGACAAACAAGCAAAATGATGCTGTTGGAGCAAGGTGTCCCCCAAGGAGGAGTTCTTTCACCAACATTATTTCTAGCATATATAAATGACATCACGGAAAATTTTCCAGCCAGAGTACACACATCCTCCTTTGCAGATGACCTAGCCATATGGACATCTGAAGAATATATTAGTACAGCTAACAGCAGAATACAGCAAGCCTTATTAGCGCTAGAGGACTGGTCAAAATCATGGCTAGTGAAGATAAGTGAGGAGAAAACAACATGCACAGTGTTCTCCCTCTCAAATAAAACTCAGCAACCTAAGCTGGTATTGAATGGAAAAATATTGCGCCATGAAGAAAATCCAAACTATCTAGGAGTCACCTTTGATCGTCGCCTGACATGGAAGACACAGGTTGAGGAAAATCGAACAAGAGCAAGGCAGAGAATGGCAATCATGAAAAAGCTTGCTGGTGCAACGTGGGGAGCAGATGAGAAAGTTCTCAAGAAGTTATATACTGGACGGGTGAGGCCAGTACTGGAATATGGCATTGCAGCTTGGGCAACAGCAGCTAAGTCAAACTTTAACAAAATAGGTAGAGTCCAAAACCAAGGAATGCGAATCATAACTGGAAGCCTGAAGACAACGCCTATTAATGAACTAGAAAAGATCACTTGTTTACAACCAGTGCAGGACAGAAGAGAAAGCAGAGCTCAGCAACAAGCAGAAAAATTTAGAAGATGACAGATCACCCTATATATAACAGGTTTAATGGTTTTGGATAAGGAAGACTGAAGCGTAGCAACTTTGTAGAAACTGCAAAACGAAAGATTAGGGCAGATCCCATACTTAACATATCAACAGTCAAGCCCATTTACAATGCACACAACTTCCCAGCTTGGAGACAGCAGCAACTGCCTGAGATGATAGAAAAGATTCCTGGTATTGAGAAAAAGAACACTCAGAATGAAACCGAAAGAAGAAAAATAACCCTCAACTACATAAAAGAACATTACCCAAGCAGCAATTGGACCCATGCATATACAGATGGATCAGCCAAAGATTCAATTAAAAATGGAGGAGGAGGAATTCTCCTTAATTTAAAAAATGGAGTGATAAAAACACAGTCAGTGGCAACTGGAAAATTTTCAAGTAACTTCAAAGCGGAGGTAGAGGCTCTGAAAACTGCAGCAGAAATGCTCTTGATGGAGGAAAATGAAGAGAAGCAAATAGCTATCTTCACAGATGCAAAGTCAGCTGTCTTAATACTGAAGAGCAAAAACAGCACAGAACTAGCTGACCTAAGAGCAGCACTCCATGGTCTATGCCAGAAATCCAAAAAAGTTGTAATACAGTGGATCCCATCACATTGCAGTATACCTGGAAATGAAGAGGCTGACAGACTAGCAAAAGAGGGTGGGCGATTACCACAGCCTGACATAGACATAACCTATAATGAGGCAAAAAGGTTTATAAAAAGCACTTATAGAACCAAATGGGAATCAGAGCATCCAGGCCACCAGAAGGATGATGCATATTACAAACTCGACCGAAGAGAACAAGTAGCAATCTTCAGACTCCGCACGGGACATAACAGGCTGAAACACCACTTGTTCAATAAACTAAAGATAGGAGATACCGATGAATGTAATTGTGGAACTGGTAAAATGACAGCTAAACATTTGCTGCAGGAGTGCCCAATATATGCAGAACAGAGAAAGATATTTTGGCCCATGCCTGCTTCATTTGAGGACAAGCTCTATGGAGATATCAACAAGCTCAAGTTGACTACAGCTTACTTTAACTACATTTAGGTTGAGATATCAACAAGCTCAAGTTGATACAGCTTACTTTAACTTCATTCAGGTTGACATCTAAAGGTGCATGAAGATGTATTTAGACTGCCACACTTCATACCACAGGTATGTCGGTTACAAAAGCGTCCCAGAGGCATGAAATGGAATATTGCTTGGATAGCACATCCATTACGTGGAAAGTCCGAATTAAAAGCTCACTGTGTGGGCTTCGTAAATGGTGGAAAAAGTGTCCTAGTGACACGAAATGGAATATTGCTTGGATAACAAATCCATTACGTGAAAAGTCCGAATCGAAAGCTCACTGTGTGGGCTTCATAAAAGGTGGAAAAAGTTTCCTAGTGGCACGAAATGGAATATTGCTTGGATAGCAAATCCATTATGTGGAAAGTCTTAATCGAAAGCTCACTGTGTGGATGTCATCTGCAGACTGCATTCTTCTGGTTTCCGGAGGAACAGCATATGGTGAACGGAAGGCCCAATATACGGAAGTAAGGCTAAGCAGCCATGTGCAGGACGTGACGATTCCTTGGGTGAGCCCAGTACCAGAGCGCTGTGTGATGGCTCTGCAAGTATGGAAGCCTCCTTGGATGGCGGGGAATGCCCATGGTCTGCCCCTGCCTTCCCTTGAGGGTTGACCAGGATGTCTTTGGCTGTTCTATATGGGCCAGCTAGGATGGGGGATAACACCACAACAGTGAGATTCAAACGTCCTAAGAAACCCCCGGGAAGGTTAACCCGGTCAACAAATGCCCGCAGAAGTCGGATGTGTCGGCCTAACGGCGCAAGAACGCAGCTCTGCTGTAAACAAGCACAACGCAGTCACATCCGGAAAAAAAATCCTGATGAACGCAGAAGAAGAAGAAGAAGAAGAAGAAGAAGAAGAAGAAGAAGAAGAAGAAGAAGAAGAAGAAGAAGAAGAAGAAGAAGAAGAAGAAGAAGACAAAGACAATTAATACAATTATTATATATCATGCAAAACATGAACAATTAAGCATAAATAGATGCTGAAGCGCTTTGTGTTATCCAAAGGAGAAGTAAAGAATAGAGTAGGACTATGGACCTCCGGTGCATGTTGTAAAAGACAACTAAAGATGGTTGATCTGAGACTGACTATTTCACACAGTAGAAAAGAATCAGATAACATCCAACCAATCATGAACTGGCCTACACAGATTTTGGCTTGTGTGGTCGGGGGAGTATACAAGGACAAAAGAACAAGAGGGAAAAAGTAGATTTCACCTTCTTCGATCGAACAACGTTTCTTGCACATGAAGAATTTGTTGTGCCTATTTACAACAGAGCTGCAATATTTGCACCTTTTAGCCGACCATTTAACTTGCTGTTCATGAGAAAACAGTAAGTTAAGGGTTAGATAATATAACTAAATTACCAACTAACAGTTTACCACAACAAGCAATGATGTACAGAGACCAAATTGAAGCAGAAGAAGGGGCCGACGACGTAAACGATTAGCAAAGGGAACACCAGTCCATCGGAATCTCGATAATAAGGCTCATAAACGGGCACTCTCCCGGTGTTTATGCTTCACCTCGACACCGCAAGGTCCAAAGGAACAAGATGAGATGATGAGCCGACACATTCGACATCTTCGAGCATTTATTTACGCTCCGAGTGTTTCGTAGGACGTTCCAGTCTCATATGTGCGTCATCATAATCGTCACTCCATCTAAAGGCGTTTTCAACAACAGGCCCTTCCAAAACAACCGCATGCAAGCCGGTCATCCCTCATTTAATTAAATTCGATTTCACCATTACCCCTACCCCGTTCAACCTCAAGGAGAAATAGTAGGGTCCATCACCGGCTCAGAATGATAGTCCTGTGACTAGACAGCCACCAAAGCAGCTGGATATGGTTTTACCCTCAGTTCTATCAATCCGAAGGTGATTGTTGTCCACATGGGGTAATGGACAGCATACTTCATTGGAAAGCAGGAGCAGACCACGATCATTCCCCGACCTCCTAGGAGGATTCCATAAGTACATAACTGATACAGGATATTGGATTCACCCAAGGAATTGTCACGTCATGTACATTGCTGCGTAACCTCATTTCGAATACTGAGCCGGTCGTAGATTTGAAGCTTCGATGACCTCTGGTTCACACTTTCCACCAAATTATGCCATTCAGGGCGGTCTCCGCAGACAAAAAAAAAATTTCCTCCCCGGCGGGGAATCGAACCCCGGTCTCCCGCGTGACAGGCGGGGATACTTACCACTATACTACCGAGGAAGGTACTGAAGATAACGTGCACAAATGTCATTATCTTGAAGAATTTTATTTAGAGGGCTCGCGGATTCCGGTTCTCAAAGCCCATTCATTTAGGTCCCCACGGCCCTGTGTGTCGGGTGATCATCCCGGCCCCTGGCAAGATACTACACTTTGATCTTTGCCAACAGGCCAAGAAAGAAATTGAGGAAGTGAAAAGGGGAGAGTGCTTATGATAATGATGGTTTGACAGAATATCAATATGGACAGAGCACAAAAACTGTCTGTCATTTACTGGTAAGAATGGGGCAGCGAGGTGTGACGAGGGGATCTGGCCGACGCTCAGAGGAAAGGCGAGACAAACATATAATCAGATTGCTACTGGGACTATTAGTGTTGGAACTCTTCGCTGGCTGCTGAGGATGGGGACGGAGCGCTTATGGGAATGTCCCGAATGCTGTGATGTCGGTTCCTAAATCAATCAATCAATCCTACAATTTAATTCCAACCCAGCTCATTGTCTACAATAAATACTGTATCATCTGCATATACATGTATAATGTTATCGAAGTGATTATTACCAAACGTTTGGTAATAAAATCTATCATTATTCCCAAATGGCTGGTCACGTGATTATTCGCGGATGCACCAAACGTTTGGTAATAAAATCTCTCATTATTACCAAACGTTTGGTAATAAAGTCTCCCTAATGTTATTGATATTACGTTTACGTCCCTCAACGATTATTCCTTTCTTATGATCTACATTTGTCAAAATATTTTCATTGTACAAGTTAAAAAGATCTGGAGACATTACACATCCATGTCACACGCCTCTCATAATAGGCTGATAAAATATTGACTTACTTTATTATGTCTTTTTCGCAGCTTGTTTCCAATGTTTCTATTTTACCAGTCTAAGGTCATTCTCATAAATTTGAAGATCTGCAAGCATCCATGTTGACATGCCTTACTTTATCGAAAGCCATTGAGTAATGTTTAACTTGTATTATGTCAGGAGTAGATGACCGAGAGATTAATGTACACATGTTAATGTTTAACTTGCATTATGTCAGGAGTAGATGGCTGAAAGATTAATGTACAAATGTTAATGTTTAACTTATGTCAGGAGCAGATGGCCAAGAGATTAATGTACAAATGTTAATGTATGTGATGTTTACTGTTTGATGACTTAAGTGATTCATTTGCAGAACATTGCGATCAACCCCAGCTTGAATTTCTAGACATTTGCACATTCAAAAGTTTGCAATTGCTTTCTGAACAAGAAGTTAACTTTAAGTCTAATTTAATGCCGGTGTAGGGGTTGAACCGCCGACCTCGCCATCAGTGTACCGAATGTTTAAAAGTGAGTGCTGTAATCGTCACGACTTTATTGATGTCTGATGGCAAACTACTGTGCATACAATTGCCTAGTAAGTGCTGGGGTTGACTACAGCGCCCTCTACAGGACGTGCAACTATCTTGTAGTAGTGCATAAAGTGTGTGTTTCACTGACGTTTCTGTTGGCCTGAAGATTTGCCCAGGTGGCTCATATCCAGAGCAGCCTTGGAGTGTGTGATTTGCTGTCTGCGGCCAGAGTAGAGGACCTTCATACTGCCCCACATTCAAAATACGTCACCTTCATCTTCGTTCCGGGACATGCGGGAGTTGAGGGAAATGAACAAGTTAATAAACTTGCTGGCTGTGCATCCCCTGCAGATGGCCAGCCCATGGATTGTGCCGATGTTATTAATGCCCTTAGAGAGATGTCGAGAGCAGATGACTTTCACACCAGTGAATCCACACCGTTGTCCAGAGTGAGAGACCTGGGAGTAAAAATTGGTATGGCCAGACATGAGAGGAACATCGGGAGAAGAGAGGCCTCGTTAACCAACACAGAGCTGGAACTATTAGCCACCGGACGCTGATGCATATGTTGAGGGAGGATCTGACCTTGCCCGGAATGCAAGGGTGATACCCCAACAGATAACACAAAATAATAACACCACCAACCCCACCAAATGACACTAGCACTGGTACTAAGATATTGTAATTGTGATTTTTATAACAATTGTATGTCATATACATGCATCTTTGTCATGTAATATTCTGCATGTCGTGATGGAATTCCACATCATGTTCTGTACTTACTGATGATGTTCAAATGTTATATTTGTTTATTTCTTGCTAATGATGGTCATGAATAATGTTCTAGCATGGAAAATCTATTCTGTGAAGGACAGCCGATTTCCCTGGCCAAAGGGTTAACGACATTGTTCGTAATCCCATACACTCACGTGGGGAAAACAGCAGCTGCGAGAATCAGCAGTGGTTTGCGGCGTGCTGGTAACTTACGGGGATATGTGAGCCGGTCATTCTGAAAGCAATGGCAAACTGCTGAACATAAAACTTGCCTGCTACATCAACAATCGCCGGTTTCTCTGGCCGAGGGGTTACAACACTTTCTCCGTAATCCTGTTTATCACGCAGTCTCGTAGCGGGCGAGAGCTGGAGGCAGTTCGACCCCCGCTGGTGACTTGCAGGATAACTGAGCCGGCCGCTCAGAAAGCAATGGCAAACTACTAAGCATAATCTTTCCAAGAAATCAACAGACAGCTGAAAGATGCTGCTGTTGACAGCGATGTCCTGTAAAGGATATGCGAATTTTTTTTTTTTAAAGTACATCAACAGCAGCTGAAAAATGCTGGTGTTGACTGCAACGTTCTGTAAGGAATATGCAAAAAAAAAAAAAAGGAAGGACAGATGTTCCAGTGGCAGGACTAGATGATTCACCAAGCTATATATAAATCATTTAAACTTCTCATTACAGAAGTTGTTATACGTTCCTTCTCCTTCTTTTTCTTGAGAAAACTAAGGCACGTGATGAACAATCAACCGAGTGCCATCTCCACAATGAAGGTTGGCTGTAATGGATCTCTGACACTCCATCTCTCACCCTGGCTAAATACACTGATCGACTGCTGTTTGTCCACCTTTTGCGTGCCCGCCTTCATCCCTTTGTCTGTACTGTGTTTATTACTACTATCTTTTAGGCAGACAGAGCATTGCTTTGCTGATCCAGCAGCTGGTCTTGTTCCAGGTGTATTAGTGGTACCTTTCCTCTGGAGTAAACTAGACAGGCCGAGAGAGGGATCATGCTGCATGGGCAACACATGGCCTTTAAATTAAGTCCAGGCTTTGTGGTTTAGAGAGGTATAACTCCATTTTACAAACTAATGTCTATCAAGATGCAAAGAAGCCTGTTAATTATTATGCTATAGAGAGATATAACTCCATCCCTGGTCCATGGGGTTGTAGTTAATTATGTCTTCTTTTTTTTTAGCATAATGTAACAAACTACCGTCCGTCAAAATGGCCAGGTGCCAATAACTATCATATTTTCATGTGGCCAAAATACATTTTTTTTTAAAATTTCTGCCATTAACTCTGTTATCATCTGTGTCTGGTTTAGGGTTAGTAAAATGCAGTTTCACAATCCCATCATACCAGGTTGAAAGCCAGCCACCGGCAATTTGGAAGCAGAGCACATTGCATAGATGTTCACATTGTTTTATGAGATTCGGCCGTTCAGAAAGCAGTGGCAAACTACTGAAAACGTACAAATGGCCGAGAAAATCATAAACCAGCAAATGCTGGGATTGACTGCGACATCCCGTAAAGGACATACAGCTAAGTTTAACTCCGTCTTCTTTCCCAGTTTCTCTAAAACCGCCAAATTTCTTTGCTCTCATTTCGTGTTAAAAGCAGTGAGCTTTTATGCATATCCACTTTTCTGGAGCATCCGTTTCATTTATTTTGCTGATTACCCATACTTCTGCACAATAAATAGTGTTTATTATATTATCAAATACTCAGATAGCTATTAAGTATTAACATCTACAATAATCACTTTATATTTGTAACATCTACAGTAACAATTATATTCCATTAACATCTACTAATATATTAACTGACATAATGTGGTGGTTGTCCATTTATCAAGTGGTTTCTTCGGTGTATATTGTAAACATTTCGTAACCATGGTGATAAGTATAGTATACTGAATGAGCTGTCATGTTAGAGTGTGAGAAAACTGTCATTCATGGCCATTCCTCTTCTATGCTGAAGTGTTGGAGCCGTGCTGGCATAGAAGCTAGACTCTCTCCTGTCATGTTAGAGTGATTGTGCGAAAACTGTCATTCATGGCCATTCCTCTTCTATGCTGAAGTGTTGGAGCCGTGCTGGCATAGAAGCTAGACTCTCTCCTGTCATGTTAGAGTGATTGTGCGAAAACTGTCATTCATGGCCATTCCTCTTCTATGCTGAAGTGTTGGAGCCGTGCTGGCTTAGAAGCTAGACTCTCTCCTGTAATCCCAGTGGGCAGTGGTTGGATCTCCATCAGAGTATTCACATGTTGTGTCACTGACCTGCTCCCCCAACCTAAACCTGGGTGCCAGGAATTGTCTTGGGAAGTAAAGGCAGCCTTACTGAGTTTTGATTGGTCTGTACAAATATGGGGTACCACCATATGCCACATACAGCTTAAGATGTGTACAGACGGGGGAATCTTGTACTATACTAAAGTGTAGAGGAACGGTGTGGTCTTTCTTAGTCATTCTACTATGGGATGTAGAGACATCTCAGTTCTTCCTTTTCTACCTTCAGATGCTTCTATGATTTATCTTGTGCAACTGTTTTCTTTAGCTTCCCGCCCTCCCATGAAGCTCCAGCACTCAGCTATTTCATGTAGCATCCATTCTTGTACCTCCTTTTTATCATTATCATGAGCCATGCTGGTAAGCGCGGGTGGTCATGTTTCACCATCTCACACGATCACCAGAGTCGTGGATCAGCTCTGTGCTCTTGTCTCAGCCATTGGTTTTTCTGTCTGTCCATGCTATTCTTTACATTTTCCTCAGAAGCCACATTTTCACAGCCATTAAATGTTTTTCAGCTTGTCTGCTCATTGTCCATGCTTCACATCCATACAAAAGTACAGATTCTATGTAGCACCTCAGCACACTTTTTCCCGTAGAAAAGTACATCTTTTTATTGGTCAGTATGTTTCCCATCCTGGAAACGGCTACCTTTGCCATTACGATTCTGGCTCTAATCTCTTCAAGGCACCTCTGATCAGATGTTATAACTGTTCCAAGATAGTTGCACCAATTCACTTGTTTAAGAATATTCCCATTTACCTGTATATTACATTGTGGTGTTTATTTTTATCATCTTTGTCTATTTTCTTCCTTCCATATGTGTCCACCTTCGCTCTCCTTGGTGATGTCTTTCCCCGTAAATTCCACACAATTTCTAGTCTCTTCAGTAGCAGCCAACTATCATGTTCAAATGAGCCCATTTCACACATCTTGTAAACATTTCTAATTTGGTTTGTTCGTGTGTATGTGTAACCGTGTCATTTACAAGCACGTACAATTTCTTGCTTTTTTCCCCTCAATTGTTAGTGTTGTTTTAATCTTACAGATCTCTACATTGTTTTTGGAATATGAATTGAACATTTTGCTTCTATTGTAAAGTTAATCTCTTTATTTTTCGAGTACAGTATCGAATGTGTTGTTTTTGTTAAATGATTTTTTTTGTCTGCTCACCAGACTAATAAATTGTACAGATTAATCCAGCATTTTGATTTGTTATGTAAATCAAGGGCATGTTTGGGTGGAGGGTGCGTGTTTATTAGTGTATGGATTAAGTCTGTGTTAAACTGTTCCCTCAAAAGGTAATAAATGACATTTGGTGCAGGAGAGCCTGACATATGATACCACATCTAGTCTGAGAATGGATGTGGAGGCAGTCATGGCTGTGTTCGGGTGACAGGAGGATAGACAGCACATGTTTTGATTGTAACGTACTCATAGTATGCTGAGAAAGGTGAAGACATGACTTTCTGAACAAGAAGTCTACACTGACCGGTGTCTGGGTTTAAACCCTTCCCCCTCCCTCACTCCATCATCAGTGAACCAGAAGTTCAAGTACATTAAATCCTGTGGCCATACAAAAATTGAACTGAGCCGGCCACCTCCATATGACCACAGTGCCTCCCTGAAAGGCCCAGTCTACTTCTACAGCTGCACCTTGCATCATACTGGATGCACGATGCTTTCCTCCCCAAGGGAGGGGTGGTTTGGGATCAGGCACAATTCACAGTTATGGGACAAGCATGAAGAAAACGCAACGTCTTGAAACATGGTTCAAACACAAAGCGGGAGAAAGACACATGGAGTCATGACCCAGGCAGGCCTGTCCCCAGTAAGTGCCAGGAAGGTAAAGGGCCAAAACATTCAAAGAGGGACTCCTTTTGATGATCAGAAGCCGCCTGTCATACTGACTCCGCTGCTGAGTTTTTATCACTAAAGACATGAATAACACGAAGAAAGCTGCAAAAGATAGGACTACCCGGCATGGGTTGGTTGAGGGCGTAGGCCCCGATAGAGGATGAACGGCAAAAGAAGATAATACCAGGTCGTCATCCTCATAACTGTAAAATCCAACTAATCACGAGCAAGCCTACAAAGGGCCTGGCATGTGGCAAATGAAAGGCAGAAGAATAATACAATGCAGACCTGATAAGGTGAACTCACCTGGTACCAAAGACATAGTTCTTCTTATCAGACATTCTACTAAGAGACAAAGAAGAAAAAATTACCGGGGATATACAAATTGTTCTTCACAACAGAAATTCGCTACATCCTAGATTGCCTTAAGTGGTTTGACCTTTATTTAGTGATACAATCATTATCATTAAATAAATATATGCAACTCTGACATTTAACTTAAGAAATAATATTCCAAAAAAACAAGACAATTGTGAAGTACAACATACTTTTATGAACAAAACATAAACACGATTTTATAAACTGACATGAAATTAATCGGTTTCATGATAAACATGAAATAATTGTGAAATAACACAAAATTCTCTTTTAAACCACACACACACAATGATGAAATTGAACTGTAATTACCACACATTAAAATAATTATGAAAACAAAAACCCAGTCAGCTCAATCTTCACTGTCAGCATGTATGTGCGATCAATCACTTATCTCAGGCATTTCATATGTCCCAGAGTTCTCTGTCGCAGTCCACTTATCCCTGTATGTTCACACCATATCCACCTTTCTTCGCCTTCGCTAACTGCTGCTTCACAAACTCCTCGGCATTGAACATTTCCCCAGATTTCTTAATTTCGTCTAATTCCTTTAAATATATTTTCATTCTCTTGGCTTTTCTGGCCAATTTGTGTCTGTGCCACAGAAAGTACATCCGTTTTCTCAACTTTTTCAATTTATGTTTCTTCATTTTCTTATGTCTTATTCTCATTATAATTTTAGCTTCCATTTCCGGGCGTGATGTGCCAGGTTTTTCCGAGATCTGAGATTTCTCAATGCTTGGCGCCTTTATGTTATCAATAACAGATGATACTGGACAGTCATAAAATGTTGTTGTTGATGCAACATTATCTAATATTACCATATTAGTGAACTGCTCTGTATGTCGAGAAGGACATTTGTACAAATCTACACCTTGCGATCTCTCTGAAAACTGCAATCGTTCATTTTCAGTTAAAAAGGGCTCATAAATTACATCAGAAAGAGTTTTGGCTTCGAAAATTTGATGTATCTTCTGCATGGGCACCTGACCTTTGCCCTCGATGACCTTGTTGTGTCTGATGAGATGCTGTGAGGTCAAGGGATTCTTGGATGTCAGTTTCACAGCTACAGGAACACAAACAAGAACATATTTAGGGCAACTGAAAAGAAGTCAAGGAAACTACAGAAATTTATAGGTACTTTTTTACTTCTCTTCCATGGAGAGTGCCTCACACTTGATTAACCCAACCACATCACGCACTAAAGCTTCGCGGTTCATTTTCAAACTGTCGTTTGGATCACAAGTGCAGTTTTTCTGAAGACCTCTTTGGGTCAGCGCAGGTGCTAGAGGACATGCTCTGTGAGCTGCTCTCATCAGGCGGCTTGTGTTCTGTGGCCAGAGACTGGTCAAGATAGGCTAAAATCCTTGTGCAATAAAGTAGTCCTGCTGGATTTCGCTTGTGTGTGATGCAATGGATAACATGTTTGACTATGGATCAGAAGATTCCAGGTTTGAACCGTGGCCAGTTCTAATACTTTTTTGTGTGTGTTCGCTCGCTTTAATCTCAAGCGTTGTCCCTACATGTACTACTGCTTCTAATCACAGAACTGATTTTGGCAGGTGGATTAGCTTCCCCTTTTACCAGTGTCCCTAGCCATCAGGCAAACCCACTTCAACTTCTGAGGTACTTGTAATTTATGTCCCCAAGTCAAAGACGAGGAGTCAACATTTTAGTCCAACTTGCCAGTGTAGGGGTTGAACCCGGTACCAACGGCATCAGCACACTGGATGTTTGAAAACAAGCACTCTTGTCCATTCGGCCATGCTGACCTAATTTATCATTCTGCTACTGGACTAACAACATGATAACCCATCAGTGGCTTTTGAGTAGAGGGGCATGTGCCTGAGCGCAGTGATGTCGATTCTGTCACCGAGTATTAACCTGGATTTACATCTCCCTTTAACTCTGAGGTCAGTGCCCCCACATTCAGCCTGGATGTCTGTGGTATGCTGATCATTTCCTGGAAAACAAGATCTGTGAAGAAGCAGGTTCTCCCAGGACAACTGGCTGGCACCTAATGATGATGATTCCTTCTCTAGACAAATTAATCCACGGCAACAGGCTGTGTGTGTTGGTGGGCTCACTCCTCCTCCATTGTCGTTAATTATGTCCGGTTAGGGTCTTAGCTAGAGGAAGACAGTGTGAGAATATTCTGGACAGTATTGTGTCATGGCACGGAAGGGAATCAACACACAAATTGATCCTTGCTGTTGGAGATGGCAATTTGTGGAGGGGTATGATCACCCATGCCGGCCGACCAGGCACTGGATGATGATGAGGTGTTAGCCCAGTGTGCTATAAAGTGGGGTGACCAGGCACTGGATGATGATGAGGTCTTAGCCCAGTGTGCTATAAAGTGGGGTGCCCAGGCACTGGATGATGATGAGGTGTTAGCCCAGTGTGCTATAAAGTGGGGTGCCCAGGCACTGGATGATGATGAGGTCTTAGCCCAGTGTGCTATAAAGTGGGGTGCCCAGGCACTGGATGATGATGAGGTGTTAGCCCAGTGTGCTATAAAGTGGGGTGCCCAGGCACTGGATGATGATGAGGTCTTAGCCCAGTGTGCTATAAAGTGGGGTGACCAGGCACTGGATGATGATGAGGTGTTAGCCCAGTGTGCTATAAAGTGGGGTGACAGGCACTGGATGATGAGGTATTAACCCAGTGTGGTATAAAGTGGGGTGACCAGGCACTGGATGATGAGGTATTAACCCAGTGTGGTATAAAGTGGGGTGACCAGGCACTGGATGATGAGGTATTAACCCAGTGTGGTATCAAGTGGGATGACCAGGCACTGGATGATGATGAGGTCTTAGCCTAGTGTGTTATAAAGTGGGGTGCTTAGTGTGCTATAAAGTGGGGTGACCAGGTACTGGATGATGATGAGGTCTTAGCCTAGTGTGCTATAAAGTGGGGTGACCAGGCACTGGATGATGAGGTATTAACCCAGTGTGGTATAAAGTGGGATGACCAGGCACTGGATGATGATGAGGTCTTAGCCTAGTGTGCTATAAAGTGGGGTGCTTAGTGTGCTATAAAGTCAGGTGGCCAGTTCCCTTCCTTGCCGCCCGCCCTTCCCTGACCTGTCCCAGAAACTTCTAGAAATTACCCAGTGATCATTTTGTGGTTTGGCCACATGGTATGTCCAGGACAAGAAAACAAACCTGGCTCAAGACTGCCATCATATGAGAGAGTGAACCATGGTCGCCCACTGATCTACATGGTGATGAATGTACATATGGCAAATATATGCTCAAGAGATGTGACATGAAAAACTCAATGTGACAATATTACAATTTCCTCCAGCATAAGCCCCCGTGAAGAAATGAGAGGGAGTAGTTGAAGAACAGAAAAACACCATGAGACCACTAAAGCTAGAGAGAGATGGACAGACATAAAGATTCAAAACAAAAATAAGACAACGAAAGATAAACAGTGAGGCTTTGTATACCAAATTTTAGACAGGTCCCACCAGCGTCTAGAGCAAATACAACCGACCATATACTACACAACTGCACCCTGACCTGAATCTGCATGAAAGATGTGGGCCATACCTAACATCTTGGAAGAGAAATATCTGGTGGGGGTAAAACTCAAACAGACTGTAGACTTCATCAGAGGATCCAGAATTGCTGTCTAATTGACTGATGATCGCAGAAGAAGAAAAATAAAAAGACAAAGACCTATTTTCAAGTGTATATCTGATGAATGAAATGATGGCAAAACTGGAGTCAGTGGAGATGTATTTCTTGAGAAGAATGTTGAGAACATCATAGACAGAGAAGAAAACAATCACTGAAGTATTGACAGCAGCTAGGTATTACTAGATCATTCATCAAATCAAACTGATAAAGCAGTGGTTCTCAACCTTTTTTGGCCCGTGCCCCCCTTCACCATATTTTCAGAACGTCATTCCCCCCTTCCTATCACAAATTTGGCCCGTTTCTCCCCCCCCCCCCTTCACCGTATTTTCAGAACGTCATCCCCCCCCCCCTTTTTCATATTTCCTATCTAAAAATCCCCCCACCCCTATACAGTATACGTAAAAATGTAAGGTAAATTTAATAGGACATACTAAAACAAGTCTAGACATTCACATAAAACATGATTTGTGGGTCTACTGACTTTATAAAATGAATTTTAGAAGGATGAGACCAGTTGTGCTGTATGGCTCTGAAACCTGGAGTACAACGAAAGGAGACAAAGCCTTGTTACAAACCTTTGAGAACAAAATTTTAAGACGCATCTTTGGACCCATTAGGGATACACAAAGTGGAGAGTGGAAAAGAAGAAGTAACAAAGACATGTATGATCTGTTTAAGTCCCCGCTAATCACTGGTATCATGAAGGATAATAGACTACAATGGCTGGGGCATATAGAAAGAATGGAAGATAATAGGGAAACAAAACTCGCTTACACTCAGGAAATAAATGACCGTAGACCCCGAGGTAGACCAAGAAGACGGTGGAGAGATAATACATATACAGACCTACAAGCACTTGGAATCAACGACTGGCAAGAGAGGGTCCACCAGAGAGACGAATGGAGACGGATTGTATCTGCAGCAAAGAACCTCAATGGCTCGGAATGCTGAAGAAGAAGAAGAGACGTACTTAACTGTAAAGTATGAAGGGAAAAACAATATCAAGTAATCGGTTCTTATATTAATGCGATCTTGAAATGGTCTTCATCCCCCCCCCCCTGGAAACCCTAAAATTCCCCCCCCCACCCCGGGGGGGGGGGGGGGGGGGGAGAATTCCCCACCGGTTGAGAACCACTGTGATAAAGCATAATAAACAGAACAGTCATTAAGGTGCTCGGCCGATATATATATATATAGATATAGGGTGTTTGCAAAGTCTCACTACACTTTGTATGTAGAACAAATAAGAAAAATGAAGTACATGATGTCATTAAAAAAATGTGCTGCACAGTCCATCCTGAAGCAATATGCAGCGAATGGCTGTCGTCTGCTAGAGTAATTCATGGCAATCAGAATTACCATTCAAGACATAACAACAGACACGTTGCAGAAGGTATTGGACAATATGAAGAGATGTGTACAGCCATGTCTTGAAATGTCTTGAAGCCTGTGGTGGACATTTCCAACACCTGTTATAATAAAGACTTCACTGGTATTTTCCAGCTTCCCCAAAACGGCGTTAGACCATAGCAGTAACTATTGTAACTACTAACTAATTTAACAGCACATTGTTTGACGACATCAAGATCACCGATGTATGCACCAGATTGGGCCCTTGGAGAAGATACAACCTCAGTCATGAAGATCTCTGCAACAATTAAACACACGACCAAACTTCCACCATTCACAACTGATTGTACAGACATCTTCTAACAGCCAGGGAGGGGACTTACCAGCTGGGGACAGTGAAAAAATCGATAACCGAGAGAATCTTGCGAGATACTTGCTCTGCATCATCTTGAGGGTAACTGGAAGTGAGAGAAACAAAACATTTGTACAGGGCACTGCATCAATGTAACAACTCCATAACAAGTTGAGAACAACCGTAAAAGTACCAAAACAGAAATAGTGCTAGCGGGGCTTGATGCGCTGAAACTTTTGCTGCATGGAGGGAGAGGAGTAGTGTGGTTATTTGTGGGTTCAATCCACTTACTGGTCAGTCAGCTGGACTTACTTACATGCTAACGTCTCCTTCCGTGCAGCAGAAGTTAGCGTTTCAGTCCAGCTGACTGATCAGTAGTGAATTAAACCCAGGACCCACAAACAACCACCCAAGCCGTTGGCAGAATGTGGAAGCAGTTAGTTACCGTCCATTGTCATAGTCATACGGTAGCTCAGTCATATCTGACTCAGACCTGACAAATTAACTTGTTTTTTTTTCTTTCTTTGGCTTGAAATGTCTACTATAACTGCAATGTTGTCTCTTGTATGAATTTAACTGTCTTTTTTAGTTCATTCAGCGGTCCAAAGAGTTTATCTTCCACTATCGTCTCTCTAGGCTGACAAATTTTACAGTGAAGAAAACTGGCTCATAAACTAAACAGCATCTCATCATGCCTCAAAAACTGAAATATTTTGGTTGAGCATATCAACAAAGAAGTGTCTATTCGCAACCAAAGGCTAGTTACGTGACATCATCGGGACATGTGTTTGACTACATTTTACATTTGTGTTAAGCTTTCATTGTGGTCCCAGTAGCATAGCGGTGAGTATTTCCGCTAGTAACCGTGGTTACCATGGTTCGATTCCCCATCGGCAATTTTTTTTTTTTTCATTTTTCAGAAATTAATTAAGTGAAAGCGACAAGATAACTATGTACAAAGACAGTTATTCGACATCTTGACAAAATTAGCTGATGGTAATTATTTATCCGGTAAACCGGTAGGAAACTGGAGGAACGGCACTAGTCACAGGCGCTGGAGTTTCAATTAACCTTCTCCACAATTAACCTTCTCCGCCTCGAGTGCTGGAGGTCCTGGGTTCAACCCCCGGTGAGGACCGGGATTTTTTCACGTGGACTTCTAGCAATAAAAATTTGGCAGTTGGAAATCAAAAAAGAGTAGCCTAACGACGCTGCCCGGGCAACATTTCTAGTTAAAAATCTACCCAAAGTATTTCAGGATCCTCGCCGGTGCTACGGAGTTCGTGCACTGAGCTGGGTTTCTCCGGACTCAGGCTTGAATTTGGAGAAGAATGGAGCATTTATGGGTTACACCTGTGTGCCATGATGTTGATCCGTCGACTAAACTAAACTAAACTAAACTCTCCACGACGCCTAACGGCTTAAGTGGAAGGCAACAACAACACCAACTTGTGGAATAAATGCTGTGGTTGATTTTGATGTCCTGTAAAAGACACCCAACTAACTGTACCTTCTGAAACAAACATGAATAGTCGCCGGGTCTGTAGCGAAGTGGTTATGAATGCATTTCGTAATCCTGCATACTGCGTTGAAAACCTAGCTGTGGTGATTTGGAAGCAGACCGCCTTGCATTGGTTTTCATACAGAGGTATGAGTGCCGGTAGTTCAGAAAGAAATGGCAAACTACTGAACGTAAACACGCCCGGAAATTAAAATTAAAAAAAAAAAACACACATTCTGTTGATTTGTTGCCAAACCAAGTCATACATCACAGTGTCAGGATTAATTCACGGAAACATGAAATATATCATGATAGGTTTATTGGATATCTGAATTTGTTGTTTGTTCGTTTGCTTTGAACGCAAGCTAAACGTGCTACTACTAATAGCTGCCACTACTGGAGAGTGCACTGGACTGATATTTGCATGTGGATTATTGTTCCTATTACCATTGTCCCTCACCATCAGGTAAACCCAACTTCAGGCTGGGGCAGACTTGGGCATTCCCCACACATGGCGGTTTAATTGTATAAGTAGCGTGTTCCATCGTGCCATTACCTGAAGTAAAAACAAAAGTCATGTACGGAGTCATCCCGTCATTTAAAATCTTGTCCCGGAAAACACGGTCTAATTTACCATGCATTCTTTCAACGTCATTCATTCATTCAAATCTCACGTGACAATAACATACGTCATCCTGGGTTTTCCAGGAAAGGCAGGCTTAATATTCTGTGCGCGGCGATTGGATGAAACCAAGGTGAACTTTTATATAAACACAAATATATTTCATACTTACCGTAATTAATTTTTTTTTGGTGTTGCTGATAGAATTGCATCAATTATAGATGTATTTTTGAATTCTGCACACAATTTTAACTATATCTGGAAAGTTTCATCGCTGTACTAGCTTTAATTGTGAAGAAAAACATTTTCTGCGGAGGCGTGTTTTTGTTCTTTGTGCATATCGATCCGACTGGCGTGTGAACTTTGTAACACTATTCTAGCGTTGTTGATATAATTGCATCAATTATAGATGTATTTTTTAACTTTGCCTACAATTTTAAATATATCTGGAAAGTTTAATCGCTGTACTAGCTTTTTTTGTGGATGAAAAAGAACATTTTCGGCGAGGCGTGTTTTTGTGAATTGGTAAACGCATGGCATGATAATGGCCATGTGCCATGCGCGTATCGATTGAATTGGCATGTACACTTTCAGTTTTCACCACACAAAATGTGCAATTTGACCTACAAAAGTTAAAGAGAACACAAGTTTAAGTATTATTAATAATTTATTTGTATACTTGTGCTATCTTTTAATCATTTAACATGACGGAACATATTTTTGAAGTCAGTTTTCATAATCCGTCTATGACCCTTTTGGTTGAGACCAACCTCGCGCGCGGAGAAAAATGAAAACGGCAAGCTGAACCGTAAATTATTTTTTTCTGGCGCTTTCAATAGAAATCCATCAATTGTAGATGGATCTTCGAATTCTGCATCAGATTTTTCAGAAATTTGAAAAGTTTAATCGCTAACTTGCTTTAATTGTGGTTGAAAAACAGGCGAAAATGTGTTACGATCATGAAATCCAAAACGGCGGCTTGTCTATATAAAAATCTTTGTGGAAAATTCATTGTGTTCTCGCTAGCGGAATCATAAGCAGTCCGCCTGTCGCACGGGAGACCGGGGTTCTCTTCCCGGCTGGACGTTTTTTTTTTGTTTTTTTTTCACAAAATTATTAGGTGATATAATAGAAACTATTAAACATTACGAACTAAAATATTATATAGAACTAAGAAACTGGAAGTTTGTGAATACAGTGTGCTCTATGGATCTGTGCAAGCTGCCGACTGCTGGGGAGCGCATACCACAGAGGCAGCCGAATGATCGCGATCGGAATCGATGAATCCAATAGATATCTTTGTTTAATGTGAATTTTAATTGCCATATAAAATATTGCCCCTGAATCAGCATAGTTTCATCGCTAAACTTGCTCGAATTGTGGTTGAAAAACAGATTTTCTGTGAAGATGTGACTTTGTGAATGGGTCATGACGGCCGCGCATATCGATTGCGCTACACTTTTCAACACACAAAACGTGCAATTTGACCTACTAAAGTTAAAGAGAACACAATTTTAAAGATCATTAATAATTTATTTGTATACTTGTACTATTTTGTAATCATTTAACATGACAGAACATATTTTTGAAGTCAGTTTTCATACGACCATTTGAGACAATCTCGCACGCACACACACGCACACCCGCTGGGGGAGGTAATGGACACATTAGAGAGTTCCATTTACGGGTGAATAGTATGAAAAATCGCAACTCATCTCACCTTCACAAAAATGTGAATATCTTCACTTATAAGTGACATACAGGCATCATTGAGGTACCATTAGATTTTGAATTTCAAGGCCTATCTTCTGTGGCCGTCTCAGTAAATATTTACTCAAATTAAAATTGTCATAGGACTTGCTATCTATAAGCTTCTACATTGGTTTGTTAGATGTGTACTCACTCCATATTGTTTAAGAATTTCCCACAGCTTGTTTGTATCTACTCTTGGTTGTGAATAGAGACTTCGTTTATTCGCAACTTGGTTGCGAATAAACTCTCCCTATCTATCAACAAACGTTACAGTGGTGAGTGGTTTGGTTTGGCGAGAACAGTAATTTAAGATTAGGCAGGGGCTAACGCAGGTGGACACGGGGCATTATTAATAAATTATTTAACCCTTAGACCCCGGCGAGGCCGGTATACTGGCCCTTTAGCCGCCATCTTGCTCTTTTGAAAAAGACGAGCAGTCCAGAAATCGGCCCTGTTTGTAAGGACTGCTATGATTGGTGTTCTTTTAATAGTACAGACCAATCAAATGCTTCCTTGCAATCATCAGCCATTTTAGCCGCCACATTGCTGTTTCTAGCGTGATTCAGACAAGTGGATATTAATTTGTGCCGTTTTTTCCGAAGTAACTCATTTTTTCGTGGATTTTTGAGTTCTAAAATGGCCAGCTTTGAACCCGAAGACGTACTAGCATTGACTAGCTCTGATAGTAGCAATTTTGTCAGTTCAGGACTGTCAGATAATGACTTTAGTGATACAGAAAGTGGCAATGAGGATTTCAACCTCGTGTCCCGTAGTTTTGTGTGTTGGGAATAAAAAAGATTGTTTTATCTATACCCTTTCATGGCAATGGCCGGACCAAAAAACATGTCACCAGTTGATAGCCAACCTATTACAAATGTCAATAGGGACTTAATAGTTGTTGTTTATTTAACCACAAGTGTTTAAAATTATTCTAAAGTGGTGTAGGTATTCAATGAGGAAATTTTAGGTGAGTACCATTTTTTTTTAATATTTAGTACCAATTCATACATAGTGGTATGAAATATTTTATTTTTCACAAAATACAAATGAGGTCATCAAATTTGCGTAAACATGAACAAAACAACTTCAATCATACACAGAAATAAACTTTACTATATCCTCTTTAAGAATATAATTACTTGTATATATCTACATACCTACAAGCACTTGGAATCAACGACTGGCAAGAGAAGGTCCACCAGAGAGACGAATGGAGACGGATTGTATTTGCAGCAAAGAACCTCAATGGCTCGGAACGCTGAAGAAGAAGAAGATATCTACATAGGGTTCTAATATATTTTTTTTTAATTTATAAAATTGTCACTTCAGTCATTTCTGTACTCCAAAAAAATGGCTCCGTCTTCTTCAGAGGGAAACCTAAATTTGGCCCAATGTTGTTCCGTCCTAAAAGGGTTAAAGTCACGTTGTGACTAAATCCATCATCATAACAATACCATTACCAATACCCAAAAATGTCAATTAGTGAAAACTGTGATTGTGAAAATTAAAATTGAACATAGCTACTCATAGCTGCAGTGCTACTGGCACTGCTAATGCTAGATTTCCATCGGCCATTGTTTTCATCCATAATCTTAATTACAAATAATCTACATGGCTACAAAAATGCTATACAGTTGCGGCAGTATACTACACACTCACAGAAAAGTCTTCCAGCTTGGACAAAATGCCTGCACGCAAGAAGTGTAAGTTGTCCGACGTGAAGGTCACTACCAACTTCAGACACAAACGACAGGCGCGGCCATCTTGAAACCCACACACACTTGGGATAAGTCTAAATACAGAACCACATCATGAACGTTTCCGTACCTCCCTTTACTGGTGGCTAATATTGGTGGAAATGCTCTATCTAGACCAGGGGTCACCAAACTACGGCCCGCGGGCCGGATCTGGCACGCGACGTCATTTCATCCGGCCCGCCGACGGTACTCGAACATGCTTGTCATAACGTATGGAACACGAAAGGTTGTGATACAATTTACATGTAAATAATATAAATATTATGTTTAGAATAATAGGAAATCTTCACACGTGCGGAGACCTCCTGGCTGCTGTGTATCTTAAATTTGCTACTTTCAATTATAAATTACTGTATCTAGATTTTCTTGTTTATTGTAATATTTTCTTATTTCGCGCCTTCCCAAGTCCTTACCCGGTTCGTGGTAGCTCTACGCTCTGACATTACCATGGTTTCCGTGGCAACACACACACACACACACACACACACACACACACGTCTTTTCCTCCCACAGATGCTTCAGGCTGTCAACACAGGTTCGATGCTTTAGAAATATTTACTTCTTTTTGCCATTCATCCATTTTATAGGTATGTAACAAGGATAAACTAAAAGTGTGAATAGAAGCAATAAAGTATCAAATATGGCATAAAATACCATAGAAGCCTCGTGTTTTTACGAAAATATTATCCCCAGCTCAGAAGAATTCCCCAGCCAAGGTTAAACGAGCTAGTCTCTAGACCAGTGTTTGTCAACCTTTCTGCTGAGGCAGATCCTATGCATATGTTTACATTGCTCAACGAACTCCGTTCGATGATCCAAGTGTCTGTCCTACTTTATGTAATAAACCAGATGGGCAGAAATGTTGCATGTAGGCGATTTATGTTTGTTTCGACGGAACCCCTGGCTGCCACTCGCGGAACCCCGGTTGAAAAACTCTGCTCTAGGCTGTTTATTTAGACCGGCTCTATTTATATATTTTGTAAACCTTATTATGAAATATATTCTATTACCAAAGGAAATATTTTGGTCACTTGAAACGTCACGAAAGATTGGAGAGAACAATAATGGAGGGGTATATGCCTGGGAAGAGGGAAAGAGGAAGGCCAAAGAGAAGATGTGTGCAGTATGTAGCGGATGATCTCCAGATGGGTGTATCGGACGCGGGACATCTTGCTTATGATCGAGAGGTTTTCCGGAAGGTTGTTGTGGGAGCGAGGTACTGCAAAAGACATGCTACTGAATGAATGAAAGGTACCTATAACCTTTATATGCACCTTTGGTGAGCCATAGCTTCACCAGTGACCCCTAGTCCTCTGCTTTTCTTTTGTTTCAATATTTATATATATTATATATTTTAATATGATTTTAATTATGTTTCTAATTCAATGTCTTTTTCATTTTCAGATCCCGTGTACTTCACCTTTCATTATGGCCAGGGCCGGATTTAGACTTAATAAGGCCCTAAGCTATTTGAAATATGGGGCCCTTTATAAGTCCAGATATTCTATGTCAGTGACAAATATGATTGATTTTCTGATACCTAGAGGGTTAAACTGAAATACAATTAAGAAGTATATTGATAGTGAAATAATAAATCTTTAACTTAAAATCATTTTTATTCATAACAAACTTAAAAATGCAAGCTCTGGTAAAAAGAAACAAAAGTTCTTTTAAAAGACACAATTTACAAAGGCTTATTATCTAATCTCTTGAAACATGTTATAAGAATTAAGGAATTATATTAAACTAAAATATTTTCTTTCTTGCCTTTGCCAGAGCAAAGTCACTGATGACATCATCAAATGATAAACTGCGTAGTTTGTCGCTTTCTATGCATATGAGACTGAGGGAACATAATTTATCTTGAGTCATTGTTGTTCTAGATTCATTTTTTATCCTCTTCAGCTGAGAAAAAGATATTTCTCCAGAGCAATTTGCAACCATCACACTAAGAAACAATCTCAAAATTGCTTCTACATTAGGGAATGCTGATTGGACACGATCGTTAAATATTACCCTATACAGATCCTGATGTGTCAGACTATCTTGTTCCGCTGAACTATGGGCTTGACTATGTCTAACATATTGATGAAAATGCTTGACTTCTCCTACAAGATTCATGTCCACATCTTCAGGATATGTTTGGCATAAAGCACTAACTCCTTCATGAATATCTTCTTCTGTAGCTTCTAGTTTTGTTAAGAATGAAAACATTTTTGCAGCATCATTGTATACTGAGGCCCTCTGTGCCAGACTTGACTCTAATGCATCCATCACAGGTATAAATGTTTTGATTCTGAACTTGTCTCTTGGCTCAAGGTTCTCTAAAGCATCATCTTCATCATCATTTATATGCCTTCTTCTATATCTTCTTTTCTTGTAATCAACATCAGGCAATTTTTTCTTTGCTTCTTCTTCAAAATGATCGAAAAGATCCCTGGAACCTTTAACAAAATCCGAAAGTGAAGCATACAATTTCCTATATACATCTAGACTAATTTGGGGGTCTTTCAGTGATTGACTAGTCTTGTGAAATTCATCTAGCAAGTAACTCCACAAACATAACAATACCATAAATTCAAACTCCTCTATTTTATTCAAAATGTTTATGGCTTGATTTCTTGTTTCGCCTTTCTCTGTAGTATCAATATGCAGCTGATGCAATGCAGAAATTATTCCATCATAACTATCAAGTATTGCCCTTGTGGCCATTGAATGTGCTTCCCATCTAGTCTTTAACAAAGACTTTGGAACTTTTGAATCATCTTTGAAGAATGACAACAGTACTGCCCATCTATGTGTAGATGATGAAAAGAAATTATATATTTCTTGAACAATTCCAAAAAAGTTTACTGCCTCTAAACAACAGTCTACTGCTGCTCTACAAACAAGATTCAGGGAATGACCAGCACATGGAATATACATAGCATACTTGTTAATCTTCAATATTATTTCTTGCATACCCTTGTATTTGCCAGACATATTGGCAGCATTATCATATGACTGGCCTCGACACTTACTAAAATCTATTTTGCACTCTTTTGTAAGGTAGTTGTGCACCATCTTAGCCATACTTTCCCCTGTGTGGCTACCCATCTCTAGGAAAGTTAGAAAACGTTCAATAGGGAGCCCATCATCTGGTGAAACATACCTCACAATAACGTGAGCTGACCAATATGGGACCCGTCTGGAGTGGAATCTACAGATAAACTGAAGTACCCTGCAGTTCTTAAATCATCCAAGATTGAGTCTCTTACTTTATGTGCCATAATGTGGATAAATTCATCACATATTGTTTTAGAAAGATAAGATGTGACACCTGATCCTTTATTCCTAAATTTTTGTATATGGCTTGCTAGAAAAGGATCAAATTTTGCTATAAGTTCGAGTAATCCAAGGAAATTGCCATTGTGAGGAGAACCAAATGTTTCCTTATCTCCTCTGAAAGGTAAACCACGCTCTGCCATAGTAATTATGGCTGCCACAACTCGTTCAAGAGCATTTTTCAAGTACTGCCGTTTATTATTTATCTGTTCTGCTAGCTGGCAGTCAATTGTTGAGCCACGTTTTCTTGTAAGATATGTTACCGAAGCTGTTCTATGGTCTACAGAGTTTTCATGACTTTGAACTAAATAGGTGTTGCGCCAATCACAAAATCCATCGGATGATAATGGTGTAGAAGAATTTGAAAAGAGTTTACACACAAAACAGTATACACGACCAGTTGCTGGCGAATATACTAACCATTCTCTGTAATATTTTTCACCATTAGCCCGTTTGGGATAGAACAAGCTTTTCGAGCAATATCTGTCTTAGTTTGCAAAAAGCTTCTTTGATTTTTCAAATGAACCATTTGAGTGCTGACATTCTGACGGACCTTTTTCTACCCAGTATAAAATCGCATCTTTACTTACATCACCCCATACCCCAACATCATTCTGTTTGTTTTTTGATGCTGAATCTTCTGTGCTTGTACTACTCTCTGGTTTATTAATCTTAATATTTGTTGCTTCATTCGTTGAAGTAGATTCTATACAACTAGATGTACCAGGCTCTGTATCAGGAATAGGGTGAATATCCTGTGACTGACTCACTGTGGTAGAGGCTTTTGGTTCACCAGGCCCCTTATCTATCTTTGTTAAGAAACTATCTAATTTTGTTATCATGCTAAGCTCTTCTTCAGCTCTCTGCTTCTTTTTCCTCTTTTGAGCTCCACTTTTATAACTTCTAGTTGACATCTTGCAAACTGTGGGCAGACAAATCAACAATGGTTCCGCCACGTCACATGAATAAAAATTATTAAATCAACAACACAAATTATCTGTAGAAATTATTTGATATTTTGTATATTATGATTCTACATCTCCAGTGTTTCAATAAAAACAGACACTAGTGTGATATTATATGCTGGAATGCCGCCATTGTGAATTTTCCCGATTGTAAAGATGTAACCAGGTGGTCTCACAAAATATTTTTTTCCCACACCTCTGCATAACGAATCTTGCTAGAACCTCTATAGTTGTGTGCAAAAATGGACACAACATTCATAAATGCACAATAAAGTATAATTTTCTTGATAAGACATTTATCAATACAAATAAAGTTAGTTAGTTAGTTAGTTAGTCGACAGATCATCCTCATTGCACATCGAACCATTCAGTCCATAAGTGCTCGGATCGCCTCCTCAGCAAATCCCGCAGCGTGTAGCGGCTAACGACGCCAGTTCTGTGTTGGTTTATCAATCTTCTTTGGCTTCCTGCGTAGTGTTCTTGTTTGGCCACACCTCTTTTAATTTGCTGCTCTCGCAGTCTGGCCATTGTTGTAGATTCACAGTCATCACTTGGTTCTCGCAAAAGTCTTACTTCTCGTAGAGCATTCAGAATGTCGGCCTGGTCCATGGCGCGTCCGCCCTCCACAGTAGCCTCACCTGCGAGCTTGTCAGCCCGCTCATTTCCTTGTACTCCCGCATGCCCTGGCACGAAGATGAAACTAATCTTTGCCAGTCGAGACCGCTCCAGAGGCAGCAACCATTCTCTTCGGATCGACCCCTCCTCTATCCTCTTGATCATGTTCATTGAGTCGCTAAGGAAACAAGCCCTAGTGAATGTCTGTGTCTCGAGCCATGTTATTGATTTACTTACTGCCATGACTTCCATGGTCAGGCTACTTGTGGTTTCAGTAAAAGCACCAGAGTCCTCCTTCACAATTCTCCCTCCGGCCCGAGCTGTAGCCTAAAGGCCCATGAGCTTCTCACATGTCGGACGACCGACCCATCTGTGTAGATGACCGCGTCACCGTCTAGCGAATTCTCGAAAATCAACGCTTGTACTTCAGCCTCAACAGCAGCCGGATTTTCTTGTCTGCATTTTCTGTCAAGTTGGATGCAAACTGAAAAGGATGTGCAGAAGTCTGTTGGCACTTGCACCCACTCCTCGCCAGGTTCTAAGTCCTCAAGTGAACACACCTGTTGAAGAATGTCTTCGGCTTGACCCATCCACGACCGTCCTCTTTTTAACCTGCTGCCCTTCACCTTCCTAATTTCACTATGCAGTGGATGTTGTGTGTTTGCGTTAATTCTGAGGTAGGCGCGTGCCCTGCAATCTTGTATTCTCTCTTCAATAGTTGGAAACCCAAGAAGGTAGCGCATCGCCCTGCATGCTGTATCTCTTGTACATCCAAGAATAATGCGCATAGCTTCATTCTGTATCCTTTCCATCCGTTCTATCTGCTTATGGCTGAGAGTCAGGATTGCCATTGCATACTCCAAAACAGACATGACCAACCCCTCGTACAGAAGACATAGATGGCGCTGCTCACAGTTTGCTGCTGCCATCACCCGCATCGCTGCCAAACCCCGCTTGGCCTTTGTTATCACCTGGTCTATGTGCACATTATAAGCAAGGCTTCGATCAAACCGTATCCCCAGGTAATTCATTGCCTGCGTTCTTTCCACCGTCTCTGAACACAGCATTACAGTTGGTGTTGGAGTGTTGACAATATGATTATTCAACGAGAACCAAGTCACTGTTGCCTTTGTTGGGTTGACCATTGCCCCAGCTTCATCACACCAAGTACTTATGCGATTGAGTTCGGTTTGTAGTTCCACAGCAACCTCCTCTCTATCCTTCCCCTGACGATACACTAAAACATCATCGGCATATGACAATGTCCTGCAAGGTCCAGCTGCCAAACCCCGCTTGGCCTTTGTTATCACCTGGTCTATGTGCACATTATAAGCAAGGCTTCGATCAAACCGTATCCCCAGGTAATTCATTGCCTGCGTTCTTTCCACCGTCTCTGAACACAGCATTACAGTTGGTGTTGGAGTGTTGACAATATGATTATTCAACGAGAACCAAGTCACTGTTGCCTTTGTTGGGTTGACCATTGCCCCAGCTTCATCACACCAAGTACTTATGCGATTGAGTTCGGTTTGTAGTTCCACAGCAACCTCCTCTCTATCCTTCCCCTGACGATACACTAAAACATCATCGGCATATGACAATGTCCTGCAAGGTCCAGTGATCTGCTCACTGGTGATTCTCACTGTGTAGGCGTTGAACAGTACCGGAGATAATGGTGATCCCTGTGGTAGGTCAGGATATATTGTTGTTGGTTCCGAAGTCCAACTGCCACATCTAAAAACTACTTTCCGTTGGAAGAGGGCTGCAGCGATCCAACTAAGGAGGAATGGACTTATGTTTAGTTCGAGAAGCTGAAACATTAAAAAATCCAGTGGTACTCTGTTGTATGCGTCCTCAAGATCAATCGCTGCAGCAACGGTTTCAGTGCCTGAGTGGAAACCTTCATAGACATCATGGGCAAAGACTGCTGCATTGGTCCAGGTTTCCCTTTTTGGGCGGTACCTACCCAGGGTGGGTGGGAAAACACCTTGCCTCTCTAGTTGGCTTGATATTTTCCTGGCAATTACCTTCTCCAGCAGCTTGCCTATTGTATTCTGCATGGTTATAATTCGATATCCCTGCATTTTTTTGTGGTCTTTGTCAGGCTTCGGCAAGGAAATCAGATAGCTGTGTAACCATTCCTCCTTGATGCTAGCACCCCCTATACTGTTGTTGTACATGTCTGCTAGTTTCTCTAGCTCGTTGTCGGTACACCTATTAATGTCGTCGTATCTTATGCCATCAGGACCTGGAGCACTGTTTTTTGATCGTCGAAGCACAGTTTTGATTTCTTTCACTGTCACTGTGTCTTCATCCGAAGTGTCCTGGGCCTTGCATCTGTCTGAGGTGACCTCCTTGGCCAGATTTCGGCCTCCCATGTCTGTCTGGTTGCTTTGCTCAAGGTAGCGTTCAAAGAGGGCTTTGCCCTTGTCCTCGTCAGTCCTCTGCCAGATGAGGTCAGCACCTTGGAAGTCAGAAATGCTCTTATTCTTGACTACACCACTCATGCTTTTATGTAGTCGCCAGAACAATTTCAGTGACTTGTCTGTGCTTACTCTTTGACACACCTCTGCCCATTTTTCGTTTTTAACAACCGTGACCAGTTTTTTGAAGTAGCTTACTTTTGTGTGCATCTCTCTTTCTAAGTGCAAGCAGGGACTAGGATGACCAGCTCTGTTCTTCTTGGCATTTTGCCATCTCCTTACAGCACTACGCTTATCCACCCAAGCCTTCTCCACCTCGAAACTCCACCACGGTGGCTGCTCCCAGCTTTTTTTCCTGCCCTGAAACGTTCTGCGCTTGTCACGTCTTATTTTACTCACCACATCTTGCCCTGTACTGTCATACTGGAACGTCTTTACCTTTAGCTTGTGCTGCCTGGTTCTGCCTTTCTCCACCAGTATGCTGCACGGGTGGTGGTCGCTGCCATGGTGTCCTAGGACACCCCATCAACACACTGTAGTGAGTGAAGGTGAAACTAGCGCCAGATCAATAGCACTGTCATCATCGCCCGGACGGCTTGCTGTCCTGGTGACACAGCCACTGTTGATACAAACCAGGTCGATGGTTTCCAGTGCAGTCTCGAGCTCCTCCCCCTGTGTATTGGATGAAGTGTTTCCCCATGATCTGCCTTTAGCGTTGAAATCACCACAGAAAATAACATTTCTCTCGTGGCCTAATATGCCACTTAAGCACTGCCACTTCTGGGCGTCCACACTGGCATTGCGGGCATAAACATTAACCACCACGAATGGCATACTGGAATGAACTCTCAACGCCTGTATTTGTATATCGTCAATGTCCCAACTGGACATGTCTAGCTCTGACGCCACCATGCTGTCGCGAACGAGAATCGCCATTCCCAGATGTCGTCTGTTGTAGAAACATTTGAAGCCGGCAATCTGGAGTAGCTGATCGCCCAGTCTCGTCTCCTGGAGTGCTACAATGTCGTTCCTGTAAACTAGGGTTTCTAAAATAGAGCCCCGTTGTTTTACACTGGCACAGTTCCAATATAGAATACGGATATTCCTGAGTCCTAGACGGTGACACTTGAGTCTAAAACGCCTCAAACCTCCACGCTTACCTTGCTTCTTTTTCCCTGCGCGGCTACCCCGCCGCTTCGGTATGTTGACTGCAGACCGCACGAAGAACACACGTTGTTCCGCCATGTTGAAAAAACGTAAACACAGACTTTGAAAACCACACACGCTGCTGAAAATTCACTCAAGGATGGCTTCGCTCGATGCACGAACTCCGTAGCACCCGCGCAGATCTTGAGTAGAAACTCCTGGTTTTACATCCTGGCACACCAATTATACGCAAGAGATGAATAAATCCATCCCCTACGCGAAAAAGTTAACGAACACAAAACAACACCACCGTCCGTCGCCATCTTGAAACCGGAACTTACAAATAAAACTGTGAACCAGTCAATTAAATTTCAGCAATGGACGATGGACAAGTTTGAAAACTGACTTGACTTTCATAAATTTTAAGTCATGTAGCAAGATGAACAATAAATACAATAAATATAAAGCAACAAAATAAATATGTAATAGAATTTAAACGTATATTGATATTTTGTTTAACTTGATGATTGTAAATCTTCTTGTTTATTAAAAAAAAGCAGACACCAATCCAATATGCCGCGATTCCGACATTATGAATTTAATAAGAGTACACACCACGACCGTGCTCACAAAATATTTTTATTCTATGTCTTCTGCATAACGAATATTGTTGAAACTCAACATTTATATGTAAAATTGGATGCGCAGGGCGCAGTTCAAAAATGCAGGTTAAATTAGCTTACCTTTGACAATAAACAAGCCAAACTATAAACTTCCTTACCTTTGTCAAACAGTGGAAAATATTCTTCAAACAATTCACTTGCAATAGCTTTCAAGCATGCAGGACTGAAGAATAACATCTTGACCCCTCGTTAAAGTTGTCATTCGCGATTTTCATAAAAACAGTTTCGTATTTATCCAATAGGAAACACGACAGGGTTATTTTCGTATACTGCACTCACGGGCCACAGGAAACGGTCCGCGGATCCGATGACCTTGAACTTTCCGAAAAAAGGCGTCCTCCGTTAGCAACGAAATCGCTAATAATACTGCAGTATATTTAAGTATACATATATGACAATTGCTCACTCGGACAATATTTTTTGGGTCCCCCACTTTCTTGGGGGCCCTAAGCTATAGCTTGTTTAGCTTATACGTAAATCCTGCACTGATTATGGCTACTTAAAAGAGAGACATGGACGCCGAGGGTCGCGTTTTCATTGAAGAATGGGGAGTAATGTACTTCCTTGTGGAAACAAAGGACCAGAAAACCAGTTGCGCAAGCAAAAGTGTTGAGGTTTTGAAAGAGTAAAATCTTCGGCGTCACTTTGAAACAAATAATATATCAACATATTCAAAGTTTTCTGGAAAGTTACGCTCTGAGAAATATGAGTCAATGAAACGTGGGTTAGAAACAGAAAGAGATCACTTCAAATACTTTTGGGAAGGTTTTAGAGAAGATAGTCGCTGTTAAGCTGCAGGATTTTTTGGAAATAGGGAAGCTGCTTCTAAGAGGCCAGGGGAGATACAGGCCAGGAAAAGATACCTGGTCAAATGCAGCCACTTTTACCTTTGATGTTTATGAGGGGTTCCAGAGTAGACAGGAAACGATGGTGGTAGCGCTTGATCTCGAGGATGCATACAATAGAGTTCGATATGATATTTTGATGACCGCACTGGTGGAGAAGGGGGTCAATCCCTGGTTGGTGAACTGGATAGTAGCCGTCCTGCACTCTCGTCGGGTTGCTCTCCGTCTGGGTGCATGGACCTCTGAGCCACACATGTTAACCCCGGGACTGCCACAGGGATCTGCAGTCTCACCGGTGCTCTTTAATGTGTATACGAGCAAGATTGCAAACCTAGAAGCACCAGGGGTTGGAAGAATACTAACATTTGCAGATGATATTCTTGCATATGAGCAGGGGAGAGATAGGGAGAAAGGAGTTACAGGCGACAGTAGATAAAGTGATTGACTGGTGCACAGAAATGAGTGCTGTCATCCACCCGGTAAAGGCGGCGGTTTTGTGGTGCTCTCTGGACAACAGGATTGTAAGAGCTGATGTCCCAAGCTTCGCGATAGATGGTAGAAATGTCAGCAGAGTAAACAAACTGAAGTATCTGGGGATCACATTTGACAGGAGCCTATCCTTCAAGGACCATGTGGAGACGGTTGTGACAAGATCTCAAAAGGGACTCGGTGCACTTAAAACTATGGCTGCAATGGACACAGAGCAGAGAATGCTTTTCACACTATACCAGCACTTGATCCTCTCAGTAATTGATTATGGATTGGGTCTGCTCACTGTCTCAGAGAATCAGCTGGTGAAGTTGGAGCGCATACAGAACGAAGCTATGCGGGTCATTCTGGGATGCACTAGAGACACCACAGTAGTGTGTATGCGTTACATCCTTGGTCTGCCGACTGTTGCTGGCAGGCTCAAGGTGATGCAGGCGAAGGCATACCTCAGAGTAGCTGCAGACACAGACCACCCACTGCATGAGGCGCTGGACGCAGTTAAGGGTCAGCGACTGATAAGAGGGAAATCATGGATGGCTCAGGCGGAGGATACGATCAGACAGGTGTGCCCCTTGGAGAATATTAGGCGTGGAGAGGAGTGGGTCAGAGTGCCAGCGGAGCAGTCAGACTTGTGCAGAGTTATAATCACATTAAGCCGGGAGTGCAGGGAGTGGTCAGCAGGGGCCACGGAAGTGGAAATCCAGCAACTAATTCAGGACAATGCTCACTCGGGTGATGTGATTATCTACACAGATGGTTCGGTGTCAAGAGGTGAGAAAAGTGGCTGGGGGTTCATAGCCAAAGCTAATGGTCGATGTTTGGGGCAGGAGAGCTTGGCATATGATACCACAACATCCAGCTTAAGAATGGAGGTTGAGGCAGTCACTGCGGCTCTCCGCTGGATGGAGAAAACGACACACACACACACACACACACACACACACACACACACACACACATCGTGATTGTAACTGACTCAGAAAGCATGCTGACGAGGGTGAGAACGGGCAGGCTTCGTGCGGAGTGGCTTGCTTCGCTTCGGAGGTCACGGGTGACAAGCATCGCCTGGATCTTTTCTCCGGGGCATGCCGGTGTGCTGGGAAATGAACAGGCGGACAGATTGGCTGGCTCTGCAGAACTTGGTGGAGTATTGATACATGACAAGGCAGATGTGGTTGCGGCCTTGTGGGAGCACGTGCACACCTCGGAGGAGCAAATGGATTACCATGGTCTGGCAAGAATGAGACAGCGAGGAGTGACGAGGGGATCTGGCCGACGCTCAACGCTCAGAGGAAAGGCGAGACGGACTTATAATCAGATTGCTACTGGTACTATTAGTGTTGGAACTCTTCGCTGGCTACTGAGGATGGGGACGGAGCACTTATGGGAATGCCCCGAATGCTCTGATGTCGATTCCTAAATCAATCAATCAATCAATCAGAGATCACTTCACGAGAAAGTTTGCTGAAAAGGAATCTGTCACTCATACACGTTACAAAATAGTGCATAAGATGGCAGAACGAGGGAAACGTCTAATGATGGCAACTTCATCACAGAGTGTATGATGGAAGCAGAAAAAATGACTTGTGTCCCGAGGAAGCCGATTTGTTTGGAACTATCAGCCTTTCGGCAAGTTCAGTTGCGCGAAAAACAGAAGAACTTGGAGAGAACATAGTGCTACAGATATGCGAGAAAACTAGGAACTTTTTGTGGTATTCTCTGGCGCTGGATGAGTCTACTGATTTCTCGAGTACATCACAACTTCTCGTGTTCATTTGTGGTGTCAATTTGGACTTTCAGATAACGAGAGAGTTGGCATCCGTTTGCAGCATGCATGGAACAACAAGTGGGAAAGACATTTTCATGGAAGTGCACAACATTTTGCAAGATTATAACCTTCGGTGGCATCAGCTTCGCGATGTTACAGTTAATGGCGGGAAAAAAACATGACTGGAGTGAGGAAAGGTCTGACGGGGTAGATCAGGACTCAGTTGGAAGATTTGCAAATTCCCGGCGCTCTCTCCATACACTGCATCGTACATCAGCAATCATTCTGTGGGAAAGACAGATATTTCTTGTGTACTGAAACCTGACGTTTCTGCTGTGAACTTCATTCGGGGATATGCACTCAATCACTGTCAGTTCCAGGCTTTCCTTGAAGAAATTGATTCTGAATTCTGTGACTTGCCTTATCACACATCAGTGAGGTGCCTCAGCTGAGGTAAAGTCCTATTTCTTTTTACAAGCTACGAAACGAAATAGATGTTTTCCTCACTGAAAGAAAAAAAAATAGAGCTGATCCACAGCTGTCAGATCCTACCTCCCCGGGAAGGTTAATCCGGTCAACAAATGCCCGCAGAAGTCGGATGTGTCGGCCTAACGGCGCAAGAACGCATCTCTGCTGTAAACAGGCACAACGCAATCACGTCCGAAAAAAACTCCGGATGAACGCAGAAGAAGAAGAAGAAGAAGAAGAAGAAGAAGAAGAAGAAGAAGAAGAAGAAGAAGAAGAAGAAGAAGAAGAAGAAGAAGAAGAAGAAGAAGAAGAAGAAGAAGAAGAAGAAGAAGAAGAAGATCCTACCTGGCCGTCAAAGTTGTCTTTTTTGGTCGACATAACATCCCACATAAATGAACTGAATTTGAAAATTCAGGGAAAGTATAACCTCGTCTTTAATCTCTACAGAATCATCAAAGGATTTCGGAGAAAGCTGTAATTGTTTTAAGCACAACTGGACGGTGAAAACTTTTCTCATTTTCACAGTTTGAAAGCGTTTTGCGCTACAATCGCCGAAGATGTCAAGCTCAATTTTCTGGGGGGGGGGAAATTATTCGTGACTTGAAACAGCATTTGTTGGAGAGATTTTCAGATCTTGACAGAACCAAGAGTAACATTCTTCTGTTCCAGAATCCGTTCGATTGTAACCTTGATGATGTGCCAGTTGAACTACAGTTGGAGCTGACTGATTCGCAAGCAAATTACTTTTTGAAAGAGAAGCACAGAGAAGGAAAACTTGTTGAATTTTACCGCTTCTTACCTGATATTGAGTTTCCGAAACTGAAGAAATTTGCCGCTGGTATGGTACCAGTATGGATAATAAGCAGTCAAGCTGAAAAACAGCTAATGGCTGTGGAAATGTGGTTTCTGGGGAAAATGCAAAGAATACCATGGATATATAGAAAAACCAACGAACAAATCCTTCAAGAAAAAAAAAAAATGAAGATCGTAAACTGATCAGAGTCATTAGACGTAGACAGTCAAAAAATTTTGGGCATGTTATGAGAAGAAATGAATTGGAGAACTTGGTGACAACTGGCAAGATCGAAGGAAACAGACCAAGGGGAAGACCTAGAAGCAAATACCTGGATGGCTTGGCCACGTGGCATGGTCGAGACAGGAACACAGAGCTGATCCACGACTCTGGTGATCGAGTGAGATGGCAGAACATGACCGCCCACGCTTACCGGCATGGCACATGATGGATGGATGGATGGTACCAGTGTTTGGAATAACTTATGTCTGCGAGCAAACATTGTCAAAAATGAAGTATGTGAAGTCAACACATCGAACGGGATTGACTGATGAACATTTGAAAGCAATTCTCTTGATTGGATGCAGCAATTCCAAACCAAATATTGATGATATCGTGAAAGCCAAATATCAGTTTCACAAATCTCACTAATCTTTTGTGTTGCTTAGTTTGCGAGATTCGGATGTGTGCACACTAGGTCTGATGTAACTATCATTTTGCTAACGTCGCCTTCTTTGATAACTGTTTTAAGTAAATAAATGTGTTAGTTGTCTTTGTTTTTTTTTTTTTTTTTTGCATTGCACGCAACTCACCCATGATTAACTTAGCTTATCGTCTTTTTTACCAGAGCTTTCGTTCTGGTTTGCAAATATTGTTAAAGTTAGTTGCATATCCTCTACAGGATGTTTGCCGTCAACACCAGCATTTGTTGCTGTTGTTGATGTCTTGGCAAGTTTACGTTCAGTAGTTTGCCATTACTTTCTGAATGTCCGGCACTCATGCTATTACGTAAAAATACCAGCGCAACGCGGTCTGCTGCCAAATCGCGCGCAGCTCTGTTTCGAACACGGGTAAACGGGATTACGAACCGCGTCCGTAATACCTTCGCCACGGAGACCGGCGCAAGTATTGTGCAGAATGAGTATCCGGCCCGCGCTTGTTATTTTGTCAGTTATACGGCCCGCCGTGAAAAATTTTGGTGACCCCTGATCTAGACCAACAAGCAGCGGTTAGAATAGATAGCGAGACATCAGATTGGTTTGACATCAAGCAAGGAGTCCGTCAAGGATGTGTGCTGTCCCCCTATTTGTTTAACCTGTACACCGAAAATATAATGAGAAATGTAAGGGATGATATAAATAGGGAGCTATATGATGCCCTAAATATAATTGGTCTTGACATACCAGAGATTCGGTATGCTGATGATACAGTATTGCTATCCACAACACAGACTGGTATAGACAACCTAATAGCCTCCACCCAATTCAATAGTAAAAATCACAACTTATATCTTAACATAGCAAAAGCAAAGATAATGCATACAGATAAAACTACTATGGAGAAAGAATTATACGTTAATGAGGAAAAATTGGCGGTAGTGGAAAATTTTGAATATCTTGGGTCATTGATTACCAACAATGGTGACACAATGAAAGAAATTAAAAGACGACTATCATTAGCTCTTCAAAGACTAAAACAACTGAATAAATTATGGAATGGGACAGACAGAACTACAAAAATTAGATTTTTAAGAGCATGCATCTTTCCCGTTGCAACATATGTCTGTGAGACCTGGACACTTACTAAACAAGCTGAGCAGCGCATAAATGCCTTTGAATATAAATGTTATAGATGAGTTCTAAGAATATCTTGGGTAAAGAAAAGAACAAATGCATCAATACTTCGAGAGCTGAATATTGAAGATGGGTGGCTAGTAAAGACGATAAAACAAAGAAAATTGAAATATTTTGGTCACTTGAAACGTCACGAAAGTTTGGAGAGAACAATAATGGAGAACAATAATGGGAAGAGAGGAAGAGGAAGGACAAAGAAAAGATAGGTGCAGGATGTATCGGATGATCTCCAGATGGGTGTATAGGACACGGGACATCTTGCTTATGATCGAGGGGTTTTCCGGAAGGTTGTTATGGGAGCGAGGTTCTGCAAAGGACATGCTACTGAATGAATGAATGAATATTGGTGGAACGGCGGTACAGCTGTGGAGGTGTAAACACTATAAAATAAAACGAAGTAATGCAGTTTTACAGAACACATCGCTGCCAAGTAATGTAATCATCTAAATGGATGGCCTTGTGCTGAAAGGTAAAAGAAGTGCCTGGAGGTTCGTAGCGAAGGTTGGTGGACGGTGTTTGGTGCAGGAGAATGGAATTGAAGGTTGTCAAAGCTGCGTTCTGTGGCTGGAGAGCAAACAGCACACGCACGTTGTGGTTGTGGCGGACTCACAAAGTATGATGAGAAAGGTTTAAGACAGGTATGCTTTGGACAGAGTGGCAGGCTTCCATTCAACAATCAAAAATAGATAACATGCTTTGGGTTTTTTTCCCCCTAGGGCATGCTAATGCGGTGGGAAACGAGAAGCCGGGCAGATTAGTTGGGTCTACACCTCTTGATGGGGTATTGGTGCATGGTGTGGCAGCTGTGGTCGGGGTCCTTTGGGATCGTGCGTATAGTACAGATATATTATCAAGGTTTGGGGAGAATAGTGCTGCAGGGAGTGATCAGAGGATCTGGCTGACACTCAAAACTTTGAAGAAAGGCCAGACGGACACGTAATCAGACTGCTGCCGGTACCATTAGTATTGGGACTCTTCGCTAGCTGTTGCAGATGAGGACGGGACACATATGGGAATGTCCCGGGTGCTGTTATGTCGGTTCTGGACTCAGATCAACAGAACACAATTACAGAAAAGAAAGGACGTTGCGGTGACTAACATATCAATCATGTGCCATGCCGGAAGCGTGGGCGGCCATGACTCGCCATTTCATTCGATCACCAGAGTCGTGGATCAGCTCAGTGTTCCTGTCTCGACCATGCCATGTCGCGAAGCCATCCAGGTATTTACTTTTCGGTCTTCCCCTTTGTCTGTTCCCTTCAATCTTGCCAGTTGTCACCAAGTTCCACAATTCATTTCTTCTCATAATATGTCCAAAAAGTTTTGACTGTCTACGTCTAATTCTCTAATCAATTTACGATTTTCATTTATCTCCTGTAGTACTTGGTCATTGGTTTTTCTGTCTGTCCATGGTATTCTTTGCATTCTACTCAGAAACCATATTTCTGAAGCCATCAAATGTTTTTCAGCTTGACTGCTCATTGTCCAAGTTTCACATCCATACAAAAGAACAGGCTCTATGTAGCACCTCAACACTCTTTTTCTCGTTTCAATTGACATCTTTTTGTTGGTCAGTATGTTTTTCATCTTACTAAAGGCAACTTTCGCCATGGCGATTCTTGTTCTAATCTCTTCAAGGCATCTCCCATCAGAAGTTATGACTGTTCCGAGATAACTGTACCAATTCACTTGTTGAAGAATATTCCTATGTACTTGTATATTAAACTTTTTTTAAAGTTATATTTCGTTCTTCCCAGTGACGACCTAATCTGTGTCTTTTTACAATTTAATTCTAAACTCAGTTGTTCACTGTGTGCAACAACCGCATTTATTAATTGTTGCAGAACCTGTTCATAGTCCGCAATCAATATTGTATGACCTGCATATCTAATGTTATTGACGTTTCGTCCTCCAATGCTGATTCCATTTATATCCTCTACATTTCTGAAAATATGTTCACTGTATAGGGAAAAATGATCTGGAGACATTACACATCCCTGCCTGACACCTCTCTTAATAGTCAATAGGCTGGTATTGTCCCGCTTCATTATCAATCCTTATGGCAGCTTGTTGTTTCCAATATATGTTTATTATAAGTCTAATGTCTTTCCCATCAATTTGTAGATTTGCAAGCATATCCACCATGTTGACATGTCTAACTCTATCAAAAGCCTCTGTGTAGTCAATAAAGCAAAGATGTATATCTTTGATTACTTCTATAGAACGTTCAATAACTGATTGTAGCATATACAAGGCATTTAATGCACCCTTTCCTTCTACAAACCCACATTGTTTTTCTCCTAATTTAGGTTGTATTTTCTTCCTCACTCTTTGCATGATAATTCGCAGCAAAATCTTTGTGATGTGACTCATTATACTAATTGTTCTATGTTGATCACATTCCAAGGCTCCTGATTTCTTTGGGATTGCAATACATATAGAATTACATAATTCAGAAGGTATTTCTCCGGTATCATATAATGTGTTCAGCAGTATGGTGACTTGATCTATTCCATATTCTTCTAAAGCTTTAATCATTTCTGTTGTGATGTTATCTGAACCGGGGGCCTTGCCAGCTTTCATATGTTTAAGAACATTTCGAACCTCCATCTTCAAAATCGGCGATCCCTCCCCCGATGTGTCTCCACCTTGCCGTGGTGGGGGAGCTTGCGTGTCCCATCGACCCCATGTGCTTGCCGATGGGTGAAAACTACATATCGGACGGCTCGTGGGATAGGGACCAGACTAAGAGAGACACAACCTGCTGCTCTGCAGGTAAGACTGAGGATAGCAGTCAAAATCAGACAAACGACCCCTAAATCTCAGTCCGGGCATAACCTCTAAGGCTCCCATCCGAGGTGTATGGCTGAACGTCTCTAAGCCATAAACTCTCGGAAGTGAGAGCCTGGCCGACACAAACCTACATCAAAATTGTGATGATGTGCTGAGAACGCTACATGCTCGGCGCAGATTCGTTCGATGGCTCTTAGCTGTGGGATATGAGGTATCCCCGGATGAAAGGGCCTGACCGTTACTCGCCCACAGACACACGGAGGTAAGGTGCTGAGCCGGCAGCACATGTAGCCTACCTCGTGAGTGAGTACAAAAGGTGGAAAAACACCTCGGTCGCATGTCTCGCAGACGTCCGATAGTCTGTAACCACACTCATGGAGTGAGTGTAGTCAAAGGTGGAAAATTGTCTCGTTGACACGAAATGGAACGCCTGTCTTGCGAATCCATTACGTGGCAGCCCGAAGCGAAAGCTTGCTGTGTGGAAGCCGAAACAAGAGTCTCGAAACCCGAGGAAGGCTAACCTCATTAAAAAATGCCCGCCGGAAGCCGGAAGTGTCGTCCTACGGGTGGCAAACTAAAAATTGACACTACGCATTTACGTCCGAGTGAAATGTCTCGTCCGAATGTCTCTCGTGCTAGGAACAGCTCTGACTACCTAGTTTCCGAATGCCGCTCTTGTTCGGAACAGCTCTGACTAGGTAGTTTTCCGAATGTCTGTCGTGCCTGGAACAGCTCTGACGGGCGCAACGACAAGCACATGTCCGAAAACTCGCTGAGTGGATGCCGTCTGCAAACCTGTCTGGTTTGTGCGGGAATGGCCAGGGGCAAACGAAATGACCAATATATTGAAGTGAGGATTTAAAGCAGCCATGAGCAGGACGTGACGATTCCCTCGGCTAGCCCAGAACCAGGGCGTTATGTGTCGGCCCTGCAACTATGGAAGCAACCTTGGATGGCGGAAAATGCTATGGACTGTCCCTGCCTTCCTTTGAGGGATGACCGTTGTCTTCGACCGTTCTAACTTGGCCAGCATGGTTGTAGATGGCACCACAAAAGTGAGAGTCTCTCAGGAATGCTACCTGGTCAAAAAAGCACGCTAAAGTCGATGTGTTGGCCTACGGGTTTCGGCCCAAGGGCGCATAACAGACACACCGCAATCACATCTGAAAAAAACACTCCGGATGAACGAAAAGAAGAAGAAGAAGAAAATCGGCGATCCTTCATTATTAAATCTAATATCATACTGTTCATCTTATTTATTATAATCATAAAGATTTTTCACATAATCTGATAATACATGTAGAATCTGATCTTTTTCTATTATCATTTTGCCATCTTTAGTTTTTAGACAGCCTGCTGATATACTTGTTCTTTTATTAGTAATTTCCTGAATTCTTTTGTGCACTAATTTGGTATTTTGACTGTTGTGTTGTTTTTCAATTTCTAAGCAATTTTTCTCAAGCCATGCTTCTTTTGCCTCCTTGTATAATATTCTGACTTGTCTGTGAATTTCTTCATATTTGGCAGGATTATTTTTGTTGAGTCTTCTTGTTTCCATTAGTTGTAAAATTTCTAGAGTCACCCATTTCTTACGACCCACCTTCTTTAATTTTGGAATAGTTGTTTCTGCAGCCAAATTGATTGAATTCTTCAACATTTCCCATTGATCATCCACATCTTGGAATATGATCTCTAGATCAGACAATATATCAAATCTGTTCTGTACTTCTATGTTGAATTTGTTTTGTATTTCCTTGTCATTACTCAATGCACACAAATCATATGTAGTGTTTCCTGTTATATACTTGACTTTCTTTAACTTTAACCTCAATGTACCTGTAAGTAATCTGTGGCCACCAATAACAATCAGTACTGGGAATTGTTTTTGCTATTGTTAACGCATTTCTAAATCTTCTGCTAATCAGAATGTAATCAATCTGGTTTCTAATCCTGCTATTAGGACTCCTCCATGTCCATAATCATCTAGGGTGTTGTTTAAACCAGGTGTTTCCTACAATCAATTCCTGTTCTTTTGCCCACTCTACAAGTCTGTAGCCTCTTTCTTTTCTCTCTCCTAAACCATAGTTTCCTACTGTGTATCTATCACTTTGATTTCATACTTTAGCATTGAAGTCGCCTATTATGATGTTTATTTCTGAATTTTTACATTTCTTTAAAGCAGACTCAAAGTCATTATAAAATTCCTATACACTATCTTCACTGTATCTATCTTCACTCTATGTAGCACCTCCACACTCTTTTTCTCGTTTCAATTGACATCTTTTTATTGGTCAGTATGTTTTTCATCTTGTTAAAGGCTACTTTCGCCATGGCGATTCTTGTTCTAATCTCTTCAAGGTATCTCACATCAGAAGTTATGACTGTTCCGAGATAACTGTAAGCTCTTGTAGGGGGAATATACTTGAATAACGTTTATGCTAAAGGGTCTGCCGCTTAATTTAACTAGTAGAACTCTGTCTGACACGGCCCAATATCCTTGAACAGATTATTGTTATGTATCATTCATAAATTTCATTCGTCTTTTCATTAGGGTTTTGACCAATGATAAAAAAAACACACACACACACACACATCACCGCTACTTCCAGTTTTTTTGTTTTTGTTTTTTTTTAACCATTTTATTACCAATTTCCATCATTAGCGTTAATAGTTTTATTAGTTGATACAGAATAACAAGCCGCACAATTTTCAGCAGGCGGCTTTTTGCATTATTCGTGATATTTATATTGTTTTGTAACTTATATTTTGGTTTAAAAAAAGAATGACTGATTGGCGATTCTGTTCTTTATTTTTGTGTCACATTTTCCATCAGATATCAATCTGGATCATTGCAATGTTTGGCTGGTTGGTTGATTGGTAGGTTAATTTGTTGGTTGGTTGGCTAGCTGGTTGGTTGGTTGGTCGGTCAGTTGGTTGGTTGTTGATTGAATGATTGGATAGTTGGTTCACTTCTTGGTTGGTAGTGGATCAATGCGTTCAAGTTAACTGTGCCATGACAAGAGTCTGCATATATTGTAAATGGGTTAGTTTTGAGACTTTTCTCCCGACCAGGTACCAAATACCAAATGAGCAAGGAGTGTGTTGTAGAGTTCTCCCCATACCCAAGCTTAGAAACCAGCCGTCTGCACGTGATATGTATTGGAACTTTACATCTGCGGAGAGGCATATTAAAGTGTAACCAGATACACGGCGTAGACTGTAAGAAGATTGGCAAGAAGCTTGGCAGTATACGAGACAGAAGGCTGTGGACAGACATGATCACCAATGCCACACAGCATGGACTATAAGCAGGGCCGGATTTAGACTTGATAAGGCCCTAAGCTATTTGAAATATGGGGCCCTTTATAAGTCCAGATGTTCTATGTCAGTGACAAATTGCTCACTCGGACAATATTTTTTGCCCCCCACCCCACTTTCTTGGGGGCTCCAAGCTATAGCTTGTGTAGTTTATACGTAAATCCTGCACTGACTATAAGAAAATTGGCAGTACACGAGACAGAAGGATGTGGACAGACATGATCACCAGTGCCACACAGCATGGACTATAAGAAAATTGGCAGTACACGAGACAGAAGGCTGTTGACAGATATGATCACCAACGCCACACGGCGTGGACTATAAGAAGATTGACAGTACACATAAGGCTGTGGACAAACATGATCGCCAACGCTACACTCTACGCGGCATGGACTATAAGAAAATTGGCAGTACATGAGACAGAAGGCTGTGGACGGACATGATCACCAACGCCACACGGCATGGAATATAAGAAGATCGACAGTACACGAGACAGGAGGCTGTAGACAGACATGATCACCAACGACACACGGCATGGACTATAAGAAGATTGACAGTACACGAGACAGAATGCTGTGGACAGACATGATCACAAACACCACACGGCATGGACTATAAGAAGATTGACAGTACACGAGGTTCCAAATTGCTGTATGTAGCCGGGGCGCAGTGTTGGGGTGAGCACCCAACATTGCTTAAATACCCCAATGGCTCGTGAATACATAACCTCTGCAGCAAAAGTCCAACTCCTGGCCTTCACGTGGCGGAACTGTTTTAACTAACAGGAGAAGGGGCGACGGCGAGTATCTGGCGCCGGAAAATAACCAGTGTGCTCTAGATGTGTATACACATTGTTGTTGTTTGTCCATCAAGAATGATGATGACCATTCATTTCATCCAGTGGGGTTGAAGGTGTGGAGCCGTGGGTTCTAAGATGGCTGATAAGGCCTATTTTGGCTCGAAATGTTCTTTGACAATGTGGGCAAAGAATGCTTGACGTCTCTGGAGGAGGATTTCCTGCAGTGGTTTTTCTGTCCTGCCTTTTCTTCACAGCTCTTGCAGTCCTGGTTGCCTCACATATGACTGCACCTTTGCGCAATGATGCACGCCACGAATTTCGGTCTCTGGCTGGAGCCTCCCAGGTGTCATGATGAATTCCAAAAGCATTCAGTGAAATTTTCAGAGTGTCTTTAAAACGTTTCCTCTGGCCACCTTGGGAGCGTTTACCACAACGCAGTTCGCTGTAGAAAATTCGTTTAGGGAGCCTGTGATCTGGCATGCGGGTCAAGTGACCAGCCCAGCGAATCTGATTCTTCATCAGTAGAGTGTGGATACTGGGCATGGATGCTCTTTCTAGGACTTCAGTGTCTGGAATCTTGTCTTGCCATTTAATCTTCAGTAGCTTCCTTAGGCAGACTGTGTGGAAGTGGTTTAATTTCCTAGCGTGTCGCTGATAAACAGTCCAGGTTTCACAAGCATATAGCAGTGTGGATAATACAACTGCTTTGTAGACTTTTAGCTTTGTTTGCAGGCTTATTCCAGTTCTGTCCCATACATTCTTGTACAGTCTGCCAAAGGCTGCACTGGCCTTGGAGATTCTTGCATTCACTTCGTCATCGATTGTGGCAGCTTGTGACACAGTGCTGCCAAGATAGATGAATTTGTCCACAACACTTAGTCTATGATCATTCACTTTGATATTCGGCACAGTGTGATTATTCCCTGGAGCTGGCCGGTACATAACTACAGTCTTCTCCAAGTTGATATTGAGCCCAAAGTTGGCACAGGCATGTGAGAAAGCTGAAACATTATGTTGCATGTCCGCCTCTGAGTTGGCATATAGAGCGCAATCATCAGCAAACAGGAGCTCTCTGACGGTGCCACTGTCAATTTTGGTTTTAGCTTTCAGCCTTCTGAGATTGAATAACTTTCCATCCATACGGTAGTTGATGTCTATTCCAATGTCGTCGTTCTCGAAGGCATTCATCAACATGGCTGAAAACATGAGGCTGAACAGTGTTGGTGCCAGGACACATCATTGCTTCACTCCATTGGTTACAGGAAAGGGTTCAGACAGTTCACCATTTTCCTGTACTCTTGCCTGCATGCCGTCATGAAATAGCCGCACTATTTGGACAAACTTTCGTGGACAGCCATATTTTGCCATAATCTTCCACATTCCTTCTCTGCTGACTGTATCAAAAGCCTTGGTAAGGTCAATGAAAGTGGAGAACATTTCGCAGTTCTGTTCCTGACATTTCTCTTGCAGCTGCCTTGCAGCGAAAATCATGTCAACAGTTCCACGTTCTTTTCTGAAGCCACATTGACTCTCAGGAAGAAGACCTTGATCGAGATGGGCTGTGAGGCGATTGAGAAGAATTCTGGCGAGTATCTCCCCTGCAATTGAAAGCAAGGAGATGCCTCGGTGGTTGTCACAGGATTGGCAGTTTCCTTTACGTTTGTAAAGGTGGACTATTGACGCGTCCTTAAAATCTTGTGGCATGGTCTCGTTCATCCATATGTTTGTGAAGACTTGGTGAAGCTGCTCTGTTAGGACCGGCCCACCTGCCTTGTATATCTCTGCTGGGATGGAGTCAGGACCAGGTGCCTTGCCGCTGGAGAGTTGCTGGATGGCTTTGTTTATTTCCACTATGGTTGGCAGGTCACCAAGTGTCTCATTGGTGGGAACTTGAGTAAGGCAGTTAATGGTTTCATCATCGAAGAAGGAAGTTGCATTTAAGATTTTGCTGAAATGCTCTGCCCAGCGTTGGAGGATTTCTTTCTTATCGGTGACCAATGTTCCCCCGTCTGCACTGAGGAGGGGAACTATGCCTGGTGATGAAGGACCATAGACCGCTTTCAGTGAGTCGTAGAAGTTTTTCATATCATGTCTGTCAGCAAAGCCCTGAATTTCATCAGCTTTGCTGCTCAGCCAGGAGTCCCGCATATGCCGAAGTTTGTGCTGCACTACTCTCTGAATGTTCTTGAAAGCATCTTTTTTTTATGTTGACTTTGGGTCATTCAAATGTGCCTTGAGGAGAAGATGTTTCTCGGCCAGCAATTGGTTGATGTCTTCGGAATTTTCATCAAACCAGTCTTTATGCTTTCGGGGGGCTGGACCCAGGATTTCCATAGCAGTGTTGTAAATTGTGTCCTTTAGGGCTCTCCATTCTGTTTCTGTATCCTGTTTAGCTTCAGCATTGGGCTTGAGGCGGTCTTCCAGCATATTTTCAAACGACTGCTGCATTTTCTTGCTGTTTAGGCGGGTGACATTTAGCTTTGTTTGCATTTTCGCCCCTTGAGGACGCCGTGGTGGCATGATGTGGATGTTCATTTTCGAGACAATGAGACGATGGTCTGTCCAACATTCGGCACCACACATGGATTTTGTCACTCGAACGTCTTGTCTGTCACTCCTCCTGATGATGACATAGTCAATGAGGTGCCAGTGTTTCGAGCGAGGGTGCATCCACGATGTCCTATTTCTCATGGGGAGACGGAAAATTGCATGTGCAGACACGTGTGTGCGCGTGTACACATCTAAACTCGAGTGAGACCACATTCTGCTCTAGCAAAGGAAAGATGCTGAAGACGGAGGCAACCAGCCAGGAGGCGCACCACAGAAATCAGGATGCCACGCAATTACGCAAAATGGAATATGTCGACTGCTGCTAAACGTTATGGTGCTCGCCCTGCTTTGGACCCCCAGGCAGGTGCAGTGCCGGGCCCTATGTCTCGAAAGGGTCCAACCCCAACTACTGGAGGTCCTTCTCAGATGTCCTGTGGAGCCAGGGGACATGAGAATAGAACAGCTGGCCATACTAAACTAAGACTTAAAATAATGCACTGGAATACGGAGGGAGTCGGCAACAAAAAAGTAGAATTAGAAAACATCCTGGACAAAGAAAAAGTAAGCATATGTTGCTTCCAAGAAACTCACCTCAACGAAAATATAGCCTTCAAAATCAGAGGCTACCAGTGTTACCGATCTGCCCGAAAGGACAGGCGAAAAGGTGGGATACTTACCCTTGTAAAAAATAACATCACTGCTTCCCAAATCGAAGTCTATATGGAAGGGGCTGAGTATCAGACACTTAAACTTAAAACAGGCTATACAGACCTACATCTGATCAATTACTACTGTCCAAGTGACCGTCCACAGGCACTGGACACACTACCATTAACAGAAAAAATGATTGTGTGCGGCGATTTCAACAGCCACTCGCAGAGTTGGGGCTATGATCACATGGACCAGAGAGGAGAGAGACTGGAAGACTGGCAGGATGAGAATAGATTAATCTTGGTTAACAATACTTTCTACTCGAGATCATGGCACTCTACAACTACACCTGACCTGGCTTTTCATTCACCAGACCTGGAGTGGAACATTACACGAATTGTTGGGAAACAACCAGGTGGCAGTGACCATCGACCAGTCTTTCTAACTGTAGAAAATGAGCTTGTAAGTGAAAGCAGCACCCGCTCGAGGTGGAACTACAAGAAAGCAGACTGGGCAGTGTACAAGCATCGCACCAGCATACTGGTTAGAAACCTGAACACTGAGAAAGACATAAATAAAGTAGTTGAAGAGTTTGGGAAATGCATACTACAGGCAGCGCGAGAAACAGTACCAAGAGGAGCCCGTAAACAATATAAACCCTACTGGAGTAGTGAACTGGAACAGTTGCATAACGATGTGGAAGTATGTAGAAAGCAAGCAGAGGCCACACCCAGCCAAGAGCACCACAATAAATTCCAGCATGCAAAAGCCAAATTTCAAAGGGCCAAGCTGCAGGCTAGACGGAAAAGCTGGCAGGAGAAAACGGAGTCTCTGAACTTTGAAAGAGACACAAGGAAATTTTGGAAGCTAATAAAACAACTTAACGATGAGGGCACAGGGAGAAACTCAAAAATTGCACTACATAAAGATGGAAACATCTTAACAAGAAAGCAAGCAGCTGACCATTTTGCGGACTCATTCGCACAAGATAACAATATCAAAATCAGTCCAGAGAAACAACAAGAGATTCAAGAGAAACGGCAACATACAGGACAGAAGGAAATAGTACATGAGGTTCTGGAGGCACCCATCATAATCAGCGAACTGGAGCTAGCCATATCAAAACTGAAAATGAGAAAGTCACCAGGAGCTGATGGTATCTCCAATGAAATGATCAGGAACCTAGGAACAGAGGCCAAAGCAAAGCTGTTGCAGATCTTCAATAACAGTTGGACCTTAGGCAGTGTTCCACAAGCCTGGAGAGAAGCAATCATGATACCCCTCCTAAAATCAGGGAAAGATAGTTCCACTGCCTCTAGCTACAGACCAATTAGCCTCACCAGCTGTCTCTGCAAAACAATGGAGCGCATCATCAATCACAGACTGCAGTGGTACATTGAAAGTGAAAACATCCTTGTGCCACAGCAGGCTGGCTTTAGGCAGTGCTACTCTACGGAAGATCAGACAACCTACCTCTCTCAAGAAATTGAGGATGCATTCCAAGAGAAGAAGCTGGTGCTTGCGGCATGGATAGATTTGAAGAAAGCCTTTGACAAAGTCTGGAAAGAAGGTCTGATGAATAAACTGAGAAACTGCAAAGTCAATGGAAGAATGTACAAATGGGTGAAAGCATACTTGCACAACAGAAGAGCCCGAGTACAGATAGACGGACTAAAGAGCAAGAAAGTACTACTGCGTCACGGAGTTCCCCAGGGCGGAGTATTGTCCCCCACACTCTTTCTAATCTTCATCAATGATCTCGTTGCTAATCTACCGCATGGAATTAAAGCCGCAATGTATGCCGATGACCTGGTTCTATGGAGCACAAATGAACATGCATCAGTGGCCACCAGATTACTACAAAGAGCTGTAGATACATTTGTTGCATGGGCAAATAGATGGTGTGTCAGCATAAACACTGACAAGTGCAGCACCACCCTATTTACCCTCTCTCCAAAACAAAAGGCAGGGACCATCCAGATAAATGGAACACCCCTACGAGAAGATAAAGAACCAACATACCTTGGAGTAACATTTGATGGCAGGCTGACATGGAGAAAGCACATCAACAAAGCAGTAGCAAAAGCCAGAAGGAAAATAGCCATCCTGAGAAAGCTAAGTGGAACCACATGGGGAGCCAGTGGGAAAATACTTAGCAAAGTTTATCAACAGAGCATACGACCACACCTGGAATACGGGTCAACTGCATGGTGTTCGGCAGCAAAAACCACACTACAAGAGCTGGACAAAGTGCAAAATCAAGCACTTAGAGTCACCACAGGAGGGATGAGATCAACCCCTATAGTGGAAATGGAGAAGATGGGGAGGACACAAGCACTGAGTGAGCGCAGAGATACGAAAACGCTAATACAAGCAGAAAAGTTCCTCAGCTTGCCAGGCCACCCTATGAAGAACAGATTTGAAAACCTAGCTTTGGGGCGCTTGAAAAGAAGTAGTTTTATCCACCAGGCCAAACGACTCTGCAGAGAAACCACCGATCTGCCCACAGTTGGTATCCCCCTAACAACTATTCCAGAGCGAACTCCATGGAAAGATAAGCATAGACTATCATTACAAATCCAGACAAAAGTGAGAGGAATATTTGACAAGGAAGATCAGAACAGTGTGCAGCGCAGAACAGCCACTCTCAGCTTCCTTGATGAAGAATACCCACAGGACCTCTGGATCCGAGTCTACACAGATGGGTCAGCACAAAATGCTGTTCGAAATGGAGGAGCGGGAGTGTACATAGAATACCCAAATAATACCAGGGACACAGTTAGAGTACCGACAGGAAAGTACTGCCATAACTACGATGCTGAAATTGAGGCAATCAAGATAGCAACAGAGAAATTACTAAATACCAGCAATGGTACACAACCTGTAGTGCTATTGACAGATGCAAAATCAGTACTCGAGGCGCTCCTGTCTGGGAAATTGCCAGTACTAAGGACACTACTTTCTGAACTTAGCAGTCAGCATAAGGTCACCATACAGTGGATACCATCCCACTGTGGAGTACCCGGGAACGACAGAGCTGTTCAATTGGTTAAGGAAGGAGCCAAAGAAGAACAGCCTGATGTGCCTGTAACATACCACCAAAAGAAAAGAATGATCAAATCAGTCAGAAAGCCACCAAAACCTGCTCAAGATGACTACCACGTTATGGATAGACCAGAACAAGTCATTATTCTGCGCCTCAGAACAGGGCACAATAGATTACGCAACCACATGTATACAAAATTCAAGATTGGTGAAACAGCCATGTGTACATGTGGATCGGCGTCGCAGACAGCAGAGCACATACTCCAAGACTGCCCAAAATATAACATATCTAGGCAAACCTTCTGGCCTAGAGAGACGACAGTGGAAGATAAACTCTATGGACCACTGTGTGAACTGAAAAAGACAGTTCAATTCATACAAGAGACAGCACTGCAGTTATAGACATATTTCAAGCGAACGAAAGAAGAAGAAGAAGAAGACAGTACACGAGACAGGAGGCTGTGGACGGACATGTTCTCCAACGACACACGGCATGGACTATAAGAAGATTGACAGTACATGAGACAGAAGGCTGTGGACAGACATGATCACAAACACCACACGGCATGGACTTTAAGAAGATTGACAGTACACGAGACAGAAGGCTGTGGACGGACATGTTCACCAACGACACATGACATGGACTATAAGAAGATTGACAGTACACGAAACAGAAGGCTGTGGACAGACATGATCACAAACACCACACGGCATGGACTTTAAGAAGATTGACAGTACACGAGACAGGAGGCTGTGGACGGACATGTTCACCAATGACACATGGCATGGACTATAAGAAGATTGACAGTACACGAGACAGAAGGCTGTGGACAGACATGATAACAAACACCACAAGGCATGGACTATAAGAAGATTGGCAGTACATGAGACAGAAGGCTGTGGACAAACATGATCACCAACGCCACACGGCATGGACTATAAGAAGATTGGCAGTACACGAGACAGGAGGCTGTGGACGGACATGTTCACCAACGACACATGACATGGACTATAAGAAGATTGTCAGTACACGAGACAGAAGGCTGTGGACAGACATGATCACCAACTCCACACGACATGGACTATAAGAAGACTGACAGTACACGAGACAGAAGGCTGTGGACAGACATGATCACCAACTCCACACGACATGGACTATAAGAATATTGACAGTGCACGAGACAGAAGGCTGTGGACAGATATGATCACCAACACCACACGGCATGGACTATAAGAATATTGGAAGTACACGAGACAGGAGGCTGTGGACAGATATGATCACCAACGCCACACGGCATGGACTATAAGAATACTAGCAGTACACGAGACAGGAGGCTGTGGACGGACATGTTCACCAACGACACATGACATGGACTATAAGAAGACTGGCAGTACACGAGACAGAAGGCTGTGGACAGACATGATCACCAACTCCACACGAAATGAACTATAAGAAGATTGACAGTACACGAGACAGAAGGCTGTGGACAGACATGATCACCAACACCACACAACATGGACTATAAGAAGATTGACAGTACACGAGACAGAAGGCTGTGGACAGACATGATCACCAACACCACACGGCATGGACTATAAGAAGATTGACAGTACACGAGACAGAAGGCTGTGGACAGACATGATCACCAACACCACACGGCATGGACTATAAGAAGATTGACAGTACACGAGACAGGAGGCTGTGGACAGACATGATCACCAACACCACACGGCATGGACTATAAGAAGATTGGCAGTACACGAGACAGAAGGCTGTGGACAGACATGATCACCAACACCACACGGCATGCAAATAAGAAATCGCTTATTTAGGTCACGAAATGCCGCTGAATGTAAACTATTGTACATACATTAAATATTAAATGCTTGGTTCTGCAAATGCAAACTAATATTAATTAATGGCACTCTTCCGATTGACGGGTCTAAATAGTTCCGCAGTGAATGATAAATCTTACGTTTATTAATTCATGCATGATTATAACAAAAAATAAACTACATATCTATAAAGCTGACTGTGCTGCAGACAACGGGCGGGGAGAAGGACTAGACAAAACAATACAGTTAGGCAGACACACATTGGGATGATGATGATGTTATTTCCCCGGATCCCGTACGCTATATATAACGTAGTTTGTACACAGTCATGTGATGTGATCTGATATCATAACAGCTTGTGACTTGTGTTGTTTCTTGTCTTGTGAAGTTTCGTGTTGCACAGAAAAAGGTAAATGGTGCCCCGGTTTAGAGTTTGCTTTTGTCTTTTATTGAGAAGCTGTGAGATCTATACATACCTGTACTGTTGTGTTATTTGTATATTTGGTCAATCTTGTTGCATGTATGTAATCTAGTTTATTTATATTATTAATTAATATTTATTATACTTATGTTATATCATTTATTTTAGTATGACATACAGGAAGTTATATAATTTAAGGAGCTTTTTATTTTACACGTCTAGGGGCGTATATTGGTAAGATAAGTCAAGTGTATGACGCCAGCATCATATTTTTATACTAGCAGCCGGCACACGATGGGTGTCACTATCATTCGGGCAGCCTTTACGTCTCATCATATTTTCTGGTACCCATTTTACATTTTAGGCTGAGGTGACCTCGGAGGCCAGGTTAATTTAAGACAGTTCCGCCTGGATGGGACTCATGCAAATGACCGGCAGACAAGTGTGTTGGCCACTGTCCTATCACAGCTCTCCTATTCAACATATAAACTTTACTAACTTTCAATTAGTTTCAAGTTAGTTGCATATACTTTACAGGACGTCATAGTCGATCCCAGCATTTTTTGCCTGTTTTAAATTGTCGGCAAATTTACGTTCAGTGGTTTGTCAATTAGTTTAAAATATAAATATTAAATAAATAATTTTTTTTATTTGCATATCCCTTACAGGACGTTGCAGTCAACATCAGCGGCACTCTTCCGAATTCCGGTCCCAAATAGTTCTGCAGTGAATAAGTGATTAGGGTTAGGGTTAGTGTTAGTTATATAAAATTATTCACTGCAGAACTATTTGGGACCGGAATTCGGAAGAGTGCCAACATCAGCATTTTTCAGCTGCTGTTGATGTACTAGGCAAGATTACGCTCAATAGTTTGCCATTGCTTTCTGAGCGACCGGCTCACATGCCCTGTAAGTTACCAATGTGGCAAGAACCGCTACCATTTCTCGCGCAGGTTATGTTACTCACGAGAATATACAGGATTACGGAGAAAGACATTAGCACCTAGGCCAGGGAGACCAGCAAATAAATAATAAAATGTATAAATAAGCAAACTGAGTTATTGGAGCTTGGAAAAAAAATAAATATATGTCCCAATGCAGGAGCCTGTGATATGATAGGGCTATCAAATTTTATTGGCCTGAATGCATGATGGAACAGATCGCCAGACTTTCCTTCATTTAGTGAGATGACAAAGACAGCCGTTGCTTGGAGTATCGTAAATAGCATGGAGTCATTTATGGAATAATAAAAGAATGTAAGGGGATTTACTTGGAGTAGAGGCAGTTAGTAACTTAACGTAAGAATGTAACATAATTTACTTGAAGTAGAGGCAATTAGTAACAATGTAAGAATGTAACATGATTTACTTGAAGCAAAGGCAATTAGTAACTTAACGTAAGAATATAACGTGATTTACTTAAAGCAGAGGCAATTAGTAACTTAATGTAAGAATGTAACATGATTTACTTGGAGGAGAGGCAATTAATAATTTAACATAAGAATGTAACGTGATTTACTAGGAGTAGAGGCAATTTGTAACTTAACATAAGAATGTAAGGTGATTTACTTGAAGTAGAGGCAATTAGTAACTTAACATGGAAGTGATATATCTGTGTAATTATTATTGTGAAATATTGTATTGTTTTGTATTTATACCATCAATATCCTGTTCAAAACTTTTGGCTAAAATTTGGATATATAGCGTCTAGTGTTATTGTATAAAATGGATGTTTATGTTTGTCTAACTTACTGTCTTCTTATAGTCCATACTCCATACCAGATGGTGTTTGACACCATGTCTTTCTACGGCCTTCTGCTTGTGTTCTGCCTGTCATTTAGATACAGATGTTCCTCCTTGTCATGATATTAAACAGTCTACAATCGTTTCTGTTGGTCTTCCTCTGTCTCTCCCCTCCAGTGTTCTTATTGTCACGATGTACCCCCAGTTTTCCCTTCCTCTTGACACACCCAAAAAATGTGGACTGTATACTACTGATGAAAGTAACAACATCTATTTGTGAGTTTACTTCTTTCAAGATAACATTTAACTTATACTTCTGCTATTTCATATTATGTAATTTATATAACTATGTCTTTCAGACACTTGGTTTCTTCTGTCAGGTGTTAGTCAGATATGACTGAGCTACTGTATGACAGTAGATGGCACTACCTGCTTTCTGTTAGCATTCTATGTTGGGCAGCGCTCACCAAACCTAACACATTATGCCAACGACTTCAGGCAGAGGTGCACAATTGGGAGGATACAAGTCTTATCTTGGTGCAAGGAAATGTAATCTAAAGACTAAATGTCATAACAGGGCAGACCAGGCTCTAAGCCTTGGTCAGCAGCTGATCTAGGATCAAACCTTCTACAGGTGGACAGTTTCAGCATTGCTTTGCTGATCCTGCAGCTTCTGCAGCTAACCTTGTTCCAGATTTAATGGTGTTACTTTTCCTCTGGAGTAAACTAGGCAGGCCGCTTTGTGCTGTGGAGAGGTATAACTCCATCCCTTGTCCCCACCATGGGTTGTTGTTATTGTGCTTTTTTTAAACACATTGTAACAAACTATAAGGATTGATAATGAAGTGGGACAATATCAGCCTATTAAGAGAGGTGTGAGGCAGAGATGTGTAACGTCTCCAGATCTTTTTTCCTTATACAGTGAAAATATTTTCAGAAATGTAGAAGATATAAATGGAATCAGCATTGGAGGACGAAACGTCAGTAACATTAGATATGCAGATGATACAGTAATGATTGCAGACAATGAGCAGAATCTGCAACATTTAGTAGATGCGGTTGTTGCACACAGTGAACAACTGGGGTTAGAATTAAATTGTAAAAAGACACAGATTATGGTCGTCACTAGGAAGAACGAAATACCACAATGTAATATACAAGTAAATGGGAATATTCTTCAACAAGTGCATCAGTACATTTATCTCGGAACAGTCATAACATCTGATGGGAGATGCCTTGAAGAGATTATAACAAGAATCGCCATGACGAAAGTAGCCTTTAGCAAGATGAAAAACATACTGACCAATAAAAAGATGTCAATTAAAACGAGAAAAAGAGTGTTGAGGGGCTACATAGAGCCTGTTCTTTTGTATGGATGTGAAACTTGGACAATGAGCAGTCAAGCTGAAAAATACCTGATGGCTGCAAAAATGTGGTTTCTGAGGAAAATGCAAAGAATACCATGGACAGACAGAAAAACTAATGACCAAGTACTACAGGAGACAAATGAAAATTGTAAATTGATTAGAGAAATTAGACGTAGACAGTGAAAATTTTTTGGACATGTTATGAGAAGAAATGGATTGGAGAATTTGGTGACAACTGGCAAGAACGAAGGGAACAGACCAAGGGGAAGACCGAGAAGTAAATACCTGGATTGCTTGGCCACATGGCATGGTCAAGATAGGAACACTGAGCTGATCCACGACTTTAGTGATCGAGTGAAATGGCGAGTCATGACCGCCCACGCTTTCCGGCATGGCACATGATTGATTGATTGAACAAACTATCATCTGTCAAGACATCAAGGTGCCAGTCAGTAACAATTTTAAGACAATTGTGATATATATATTACGCTATTTATCTTCACTTCTGTCAGTATATTTACATTTTCAATAAGTGACTTATGTTATTAGTATTTAACTTTGCAGTGTTGATGTCCTATGTAAGAATTTTGTTTGGGTGATATTTTGTTTAATCTTTCCTTGCAGGTCTCTCTGTTCCACAGAATAAATATTGAAATCAATCTAACATACTCCTGACAGCAACACTTTCTGACTTACCACACAACTTATTACACCAAGAAGAGTTGCTACAATGGCAGACAATCCACCGGCTGTTTTTCTCAAGGTCAGAAACCGTTTATACATTCATGTCTTATTTATTTATTTATTTAGATATTGTGACCCAGCTTTATTAATACGTTCCATCTGTATGCGATCTGCGGTAGTGGCATTTGGCCAGTGTATTCACCCACCAGTTCAATGATTCTGAGCTCAAATCTCTGAGCAGAATTGTCCATGGCACCGAGGTTGACCTGACAGCATCATTGTGTGCCCTGAAAAGTGGCCGAGACATTCATGTCTCAACAGATCTCAGTTCTGTATATGCATGTGGTGATTGTAACTGATTCACAAAGCATGCTGGCAAAGGTGAAGACTGGCATGCTTCGTGCAGAATGGCATGCTTCGTGCAGAATGGCATGCATCAATTCAGAGGTCTCAGGTTGTGAGCTTTCGCTTAATCTTTTCTCCAGGACACTCTGGCGTGGTTGGAAATGCACAGGTAGACAGACTGGCTGGTGCCGCATCACTGAGGGGTGATTTGATGCATGATAAGGCAGATCTGGTGAAGGCCCTGTGGGAGCATATGAATAGTGCAGAAGAACAGATAGACTATCATGATCTAGAGAGAATGAAGCAGCAAGGGGTGGTCAGAGGATCTGGTCGACAGTCGTCACTCATACGTAAAGCAAGACGGACATAATATAATCAGATTGCAACAGGCACCATTAGTATTGTAACTCTACACTGGCCGTTATAGATGATAGGAATGCCCCAAGTGCAGTGATGCCGGTTCTTGACTCAACACAACTCAACTCAACCCAACTCAGCTCAACCCAACTCAACCCAGCTCAACAACTCAACTCAATAAGCCAGCTCAACTCAACAACCCAGCTCAACTCAACATCTCAACTCTACCCAATTCATCTAAATAACTCAACTCAACTCAACAACTCAACTCAGCAACTCAACTCAACAACTGGATTAGTTCTATTGATGATATTCCTCGCTGCCACTGTCTTAGATGACGTTGTATTGTTCTGCTCTGCTTGCGTCTTCTTCCAGTAACCAGGCCTTCCATGGCTGTTCTCTCCAAGATACTGTAACCCGAAGTATTCCAGTCTCCAAGACCTGATACAGTTTATGTACCAGTGTTCTTCCGTGTTCAGATCTGCTAGAATGTCTGTGTTTTTCTTCTTCTTTGTCCACGAGATTATAGGAACTTTTCTGTCACATTTCACTAATGCAGTGCCATGAGGTGAATAATCATCGTAAATGACTTCCCTTATCTGTCACGGGCTTATATATTGCCGAAATTTGGTTTTTGTGCTATAATACAACATGTCTGCTATCATATTAACAACATATTTAGTCATAACATAACACACCCCTACTTCTCACTTTCTGCCATCCAGTTTTGTTTGATCTGAACTTTCTGTTTGGCTCTGAATTTGTGAGATTCAAAATTGCCAATTTTCTTCTTTAATAATTGTAAAGGGGTCGATGACTCACATCCATATTTTGCCATAAGAAAGATGCATGTCCTCAAACATTTACTTAAGCTTCTTTGTTGTTGTTGTGCCATAGGCTCTTATTACTGTTGTACTTCTATATTGCTGTGGCCAGTCTAGATATCTTATTACTGTTGTACTTCTATATTGCTGTGGCCAGTCTAGATATCTTATTACTGTTGTACTTCTATATTGCTGTGGCCAGTCTAGATATCTTATTACTGTTGTACTTCTATATTGCTGTGGCCAGTCTAGATATCTTATTACTGTTGTACTTCTATATTGCTGTGGCCAGTCTAGATATCTTATTACTGTTGTACTTCTATATTGCTGTGGCCAGTCTAGATATCTTATTACTGTTGTACTTCTATATTGCTGTGGCCAGTCTAGATATCTTATTACTGTTGTACTTCTATATTGCTGTGGCCAGTCTAGATATCTTATTACTGTTGTACTTCTATATTGCTGTGGCCATTCTAGATATCTTATTACTGTTGTACTTCTATATTGCTGTGGCCAGTCTAGATATCTTATTACTGTTGTACTTCTATATTGCTGTGGCCAGTCTAGATATCTTATTACTGTTGTACTTCTATATTGCTGTGGCCAGTCTAGATATCTTATTACTGTTGTACTTCTATATTGCTGTGGCCAGTCTAGATATCTTATTACTGTTGTACTTCTATATTGCTGTGGCCAGTCTAGATATCTTATTACTGTTGTACTTCTATATTGCTGTGGCCAGTCTAGATATCTTATTACTGTTGTACTTCTATATTGCTGTGGCCAGTCTAGATATCTTATTACTGTTTTACTTCTACATTTCTGTGGCCAGTCTAGATCTTTTTACAAACACTCTCCATTGTTGTTTAATATGGAGCCGAGATACTCAATGTTTCTGACAGTTTAAATTTTTTTCTAGTTTTTCTAGTAATTTTATTTAGTTGCCATGTAGTTTTGTTCATGGACATTATTTTGTTTATTTGTTAAGTTTAGAAACGGATTTTGATTGTAACTGTATCTCTTGCACTGTGGCTAGGGGACAGTGAACGTGTTTCACAATTCCTTGTCATGCCGAGTTGAGGGTTTAAAATCAGCTGCAGACGATTTGCCGACCGACTTGCATTGATTTTGATGTCAGTCATTCAGAAAACAATGGAAAATTACTGAACATAAATCAAAACAGCCAAAAATGCTGGGGTTGATTGCAAAGTTCTGTAAAAGACATGCAACTAACTCTTGACAGACAGGGTCATCTCTTGACAGACAGGGTCATCTCTTGACAGACAGGGTCATCTCTTGACAGACAGGGTCATCTCTTGACAGACAGGAGCAACGCTTGACAGGCAGGACCAACTCTTGACAGACAGTTTCAATTCTTCTAAACTGTTAGCACTATTTCATAGAAGTGCCATGTCATTTGTGTATCCAAGTTCTAGAATTGTATTGCAACAAATTTTGAAGGGATCAAAATTATCTCAATAATATAAATCTGCTCAAAGCGAAAGAATGAAGCATAATCGGACTGGCTAGATTTAATTAGAAAACAGCAAGTGAGATGGTGCAGCCATAAAACTAGGCTACCAACTGACAGTTTATCACAACAAACAATGATATACAGAACAAATGGAACCAGAAGAAGAGGCCAACCATGTAAATGATGGACAGAGAGAATAAAAGTGTCCATGGGAATCTCAATACATGAAGCCCATAAACAGGCACTCTCCCAATATTTATGCTTCACCTCAACACTGCAAGGTACAAAAGAGAAACAAGATGAGATGAGAGATGATAATAAATGACCTCTTATTAATAAATGTTTGCAGAGCTGTTTGACTTTAACTTTGTTTGAAGAAAGTTACACATGAATAAAGTAACTTTTATGTATATATTTTTATGCAGTTGTATCAGTGTCTATTTGTTGTTTATCTGCTGATGAAGTCTGCCACGGCAACGTCCAGTCTATCACATGTGAGTGTGTTCTTGTATAGCTGACCTATTCTATTTTTCATTTTCATCAATTTACTCATTGTATTGTTACAGCTTTATTGTAGTTCCACCAATTTAATTTCCCGTTGATATAAATGGAGTGTTTAATCCCTAATTTAATTCTCCCCACAGATTATCTGGCTAACCCATTTCGTGCTGAGCTCATGGTGAGAATGTTGTGTTATCTACATTTTTGATGTTATTGTAGTCTGTGGAAATGCAAAACCATCATCATGTTTAATTTTATTATCAACTAGCATGTGTGAACATGACTCTGTGCAATTACTGTTCTCTAAAACTATTTATACATTCATGTGCTGACATCTCTCTATCATTTGCCTGAACCTGCCAACCATAGTGGAAGTAAACAAAGCCATCCAGCAACTCTCCAGCGGCAAGGCACCTGGTCCTGACTCCATCCCAGCAGAGATATACAAGGCAGGTGGACCGGTCCTAACAGAGCAGCTTCACCAAGTCTTCACAAACATATGGATGAACGAGACCATGCCACAAGATTTTAAGAACGAGTCAATAGTCCACCTTTACAAACGAAAAGGAAACCGCCAATCCTGTGACAACCACCGAGGCATCTCCTTGCTTTCAATTGCAGGGAAGATACTCGCCAGAATTCTTCTCAATCGCCTCACAGCCCATCTCGATCAAGGTCTTCTTCCTGAGAGTCAATGTGGCTTAGAAAAGAACGTGGAACTGTTGACATAATTTCCGCTGCAAGGTAGCTGCAAGAGAAATGTCAGGAACAGAACTGCGAAATGTTCTCCACTTTCATTGACCTTACCAAGGCTTTTGATACAGTCAGCAGAGAAGGACTGTGGAAGATTATGGCAAAATATGGCTGTCCACGAAAGTTTGTCCAAATAGTGCGGCTATTTCATGACGGCATGCAGGCAAGAGTACAGGAAAATGGTGAACTTTCTGAACCCTTTCCTGTCACCAATGGAGTGAAGCAAGGATGTGTCCTGGCACCAACACTGTTCAGCCTCATGTTTTCAGCCATGTTGATGAATGCCTTCGAGAACGACGACATTGGAATAGACATCAACTACCGTATGGATGGAAAGTTATTAAATCTCAGAAGGCTGAAAGCTAAAACCAAAATTAACAGCGGCACCGTCAGAGAGCTCCTGTTTGCTGATGATTACGCTCTATACGCCAACTCAGAGGCGGACATGCAACATAATGTTTCAGCTTTCTCACATGCCTGTGCCAACTTTGGGCTCAATATCAACTTGGAGAAGACTGTAGTTATGTACCAGCCAGCTCCAGGGAATAATCACACTGTGCCGAATATCAAAGTGAATGATCATAGACTAAGTGTTGTGGACAAATTCACCTATCTTGGCAGCACCGTGTCACAAGCTGCCACAATCGATGACGAAGTGAATGCAAGAATCTCCAAGGCCAGCGCAGCCTTTGGCAGACTGTACAAGAATGTATGGGACAGAAATGGAATAAGCCTGCAAACAAAGCTAAAAGTCTACAAAGCAGTTGTATTATCCACACTGCTATATGCTTGTGAAACCTGGACTGTTTATCAGCGACACGCTAGGAAATTAAACCACTTCCACACAGTCTGCCTAAGGAAGCTACTGAAGATTAAATGGCAAGACAAGATTCCAGACACTGAAGTCCTAGAAAGAGCATCCATGCCCAGTATCCACACTCTACTGATGAAGAATCAGATTCGCTGGGCTGGTTACTTGACTCGCATGCCAGATCACAGGCTCCCTAAACGAATTTTTTACAGCGAACTGCGTTGTGGTAAACGCTCCCAAGGTAGCCAGAGGAAACGTTTTAAAGACACTCTGAAAATTTCACTGAAGGCTTTTGGAATTCATCATGACACATGGGAGGCTGCAGCCAGAGACCGAAATTCGTGGCGTGCATCATTGCGCAAAGGTGCAGTCATATGTGAGGCAACCAGGACTGCAAGAGCTGTGAAGAAAAGGCAGGACAGAAGAACCACTGCAGGAAATCCTCCTCCAGAGACGTCAAGCATTCTTTGCCCACATTGTCAAAGAATATTTCGAGCCAAAATAGGCCTTATCAGCCATCTTAGAACTCACGGCTCCACACCTTCAACCCCACCGGATGAAATGAATGGTCATCATCATTCTTGGACAAACAACATCATCATTTGCCTCCATAATTTTCGTCTCTTTTTTTGTTTTCATTTGTTTTACCAGTTATTACAACTGATCATGCAAGAAATACACTACTGGCTGAGGGAGGTACTGAGGGAGGTACTGAGGGAGGTACTGAGGGAGGTACTGAGGGAGGTACTGAGGAGGGGATCTGAGCATTTATGGAACTAATAGTTTGATACAGTGAGGTCAATCTGTTGACTAACTAAAAATGTAAAAAATACAGACTGCACTAAGTAGAAATGCACAATAAAATCATTATATCAGAAGCAAATAAAGAAGTACGATGATCGCTGTTTAAATCTCTGCAGTGGTAGCCATTTTGTGACTGGGGACAGAAGTTGTATGAGAAAGAACTGATACAGAACAAGAAACGGCACTCCAAGAGTTCAGCAAAATAACAAACAACACAAAACTGATGAACAAACTCAGAACCTTAGAATTGATAAGTTCCCTCTGTGGCGAAGGGGCTTTGGACACAGTTCGTAATACCCGTTTGAAACACAGCTGTGAGCAATTTGGCAGCAGACTGCCTTGCGTTGATTTTTATATATTTATATAAGTGCCGCTCATTCAGAAATTAATGGAAAACTACTTAACGTAATCTTGCCAAAGAATCACAAACAGCCAAACAATGTTGGGGCTGACTGCAACATCCTGTAAGGGATATGCAGCTAGCTGTTGTGTTCCACTTTGAAGTCATAGAGGTGCTTGCATGTTCCAGTGACCTCCACGAGCTACAGCGACAATAGCGTAGCCACTGGTAGACTCTCTTATACTGAACAGGTCAAGGTGTAGGGACCAGACCAAGTGAAACTCAGGCCTGTTACCTTGTGGATAAACTTGGGACAGTCAAAAGCTAGTGAAAGCAACCCAAAAAATTATGTTGTAGACAAATTTCAGGCCAATGAAAGAAAAAGAAGAAGAAAAAGACGATATTGTAGTTTATTGACAAACTTCAGGCCAGTGAAAGATAAAGAAGAAAGAGACAATGTTGTAGTTAAAGACAAATTTCAACTGAATGAAAGAAGAAGAAGAAAGAGACAACATTGTGGTTATAGACAAATTTCAAGCAAACGAAAGAGGGAGAAGAGGCAACATTGCAGGTATGGACACATTTCAAGCGAATGAAAGACCAATGAGATATGGTAACTGGTGAAGGATCAAGAGTCTGTCTGGTGGGCTGTAATGAAAGGGAGATTCTGCATATGTCTTGCTACAACATGATGATGATGATGGTGTTCTTGAGAAGCTGCAATCCTGTAACTGAGCAATATTTCAAATATCCTGCATTCATTTTCTGCTTCCCACAATCCACAGGGCAATATTTCAAATATCCTGCACTCATTTTCTGCTTCCCACCATCAACAGGGCAATATTTCAAATATCCTGCATTTATTTTTTGCTTCCCACAATCCACAGGGCAATATTCCAAATAACCTGCATGCATTTTCTTTTTTGCACCATCCACAGGGCTTTGCTTAGCAGATTTGCAGGACTCACGATCTACTTGTACACACATGCGGCATTTTTTGCCTGTGGACTCTGGGCGATAATCTCCATAGAGAGTACAGACGCGGTGATCATGGTTAGTTTTCTCTTAAGCTAGAGGCTGGACTTTGTCCTGTTTGTGTGCTTGCATAATGTGAGATGACAGGAGTGTGAAAGTCAGGTCTTAGTCAGATATGACTGAGCTACTGTATGACAGTAAATGTTACTACCTGCTTTCTGTTTCACCAGGTGGAGATATGCAGTTAGGTGGGTACAAGCCTTATCTTAGTGCGATAGGAAATGCAACCTAAAGACTAAATGTCATGACAGTGCAGACCAGACCCTAAGCCTTGCTCAGCGACTGGCCTAGGATGGAAGCTCTAACAGGTGGACAGTTAGAGTATTGCTTTGCTGATCTGGCAGCTTCTGCAGCTTGTCTTGTTCCAGATGTATAGGTGTTAACTTTCCTCTGGAGTGAACTAAGCAGGCCAAGAGAGAGATCATGCTGCATGGGCAACACATGGTCTCTACAATTCAGCCCAGGCTTTGTACTATGGAGAGGTATAACTCCATTGCACAAATTATCATCTGTCAAGATGGCCAGGTGCCAGTCAGCCAGTCAGTCGATCTACATGTTGAGTAGGTCTTGAATTTAGTTTGAGAACAGCTGCTAGTAGTTGCTGGTTATAGTTTAAAGTTCATGAAGTAGGCAGATGATCTCTTTATAAAGACAATGGCTACAATTACCGACCATTACGGCCACTGCCAAGAAGGAAAGCAGTCTCTTTCTCATCTCATCTCATCTTGCTCCTCTTGTATCTTGCAGTGTCGAGGTGAAGCATAAACTTGCATCCTTTCCCTTTTATTCTGATGTCTGCTATTCCCAATTTTCCTCTTTTCCATTGTTTCTATAAGTTCAATGTGCTTATTTTTTTAATCGCTAATCTGTCTCATCTTTCACTCTGTAATCCCGTTTATCACGCAGAGTCTCGCAGCGGAGCGAGAACTGAGGTGGTTCGACCCCGACATTTATTTATTAATCTGTCTCATTGTCCTTTAACGCCACCGGGTCTGTTTCCAATGTCAGTCCAATAATCTTTTATTCTTTTTCTTTGAGCAGCAGGAAAAATCCCCTGCCAACTTGCTAGACCAGTCACAGGTTTGAGACAGGATAATCTGAGCCTGGCCCATGACCTAGTGGTCATGATTTCTCGGTCTACACCATAGGAGGGGGGTTGAGGTTAACTTGTGTAGACTGTGGGTCATCGGCAGGCTACTAATTTCATGTTTCCACCCCCTCCTGAGACTAGCCAATCCTAACCCTACTTCTTTAAAGGCATTACAATTAAAGGAAAGTCTTCTTTCCCCAGAATGGCCAGCCAAGAGCGGTGTGCAGAGCACGAACTCTGTAGCTCTGGGACAACCTCACAAGGTCTCAGGACAAATCTCACTCATGAACTGAAAACAAACCCAAGATATTTTTAGTAGCACAAAGCAGGCGGCTTGACCACTTTGCCACCGAGACTCCCACACTACCTTCTTAACAAATGCCTAGTAAATTACGGTTTGAAAACTCAGTAGAGGAATTAGAGATGACAGTCGAGATTTTTTGGGCGTGCATAACCCTCACTCCAGGAGATGCAAGCTTCTCTGGGCTCTCATGACCTGAACATCAATGCACCGGGATATTAGAGTTAAACATCATTATTTTCAAGCAGCCAATCAATAAACCAACCAATGAATCAGCCAACCAATGAATCAATGAACCAAACAATTAACTAACCAACCAACCAATCAGCCAAACAATAAAACAATCAATTAAAGAACCAAACAACCAACCAACCAATCATCCAATCAATTAAAGAACCAAACAATCAATCAACCAACCAATCAACCAACCAATTAATCAACAAACCAATTAATCAACAAACCAAACAGTCAACCAACTAACCAACCAATTAATTAAAGAACCAAACAGCCAATCAACCAAGCAATCAATTAAAGAACCAAGCAACCAACAAACCAAACAACCAACCAATCAACCAACTAATAAGTCAACCAACAAATTTATCAATCAACCAAACAACCAACGAATCAAACAACCAACCAATTAATCAACAAAACAACACACCAATCAATCAACCAACCAACTAACCAATCAATGAACCAAACAACCAACAAACCAATCAAGTAAACAACCAATTAACCAACAAACCAAACAACCCATCAACCAAGCAAACAATCAACCAATCAGTCAACCATTCAATCAATCAATGAACCAAACAACAAACCAACCAATCAATTAATAAATCAACCAATTAATCAAACAACCAATTAGTCAAACAACCACTCAAACAACCAATCGTCCAACCATATCATACCTTACAAATATGTCAGGGCACATGAATATCATGGAGCCTTGGTAATAGACACTCGTCTGCCGGCTCGATGGTCATGAATTTGATCTGCATCAGTGTGGATCCCAATTTTAAAAATGTAACCTAGCCCCATGTCGACCTAGCCCAAAATGCGTGCCAAGAAATGTTTTGCGAAGTAAAGGTGGCTGGCTTGATACTAACCACACCTTCAACCGAGTGCTGATGGACTGAGCACCAAATACCCTGGGTGTGTGACGAGGTCCTTGCCCTGACTTGTCCACACAAACATCACATTAACGCAAATCCTGCTGTAAAATTAAGAGGAAAATATTTAAAGTGTACACACAATGTATGACAATGCCTAAGAAAAGTAAGACTTGTTGTTATTGTTATTGTTGCTGTTGTTATTATTGTTGCTATTGTCATCGCTATTGCTGTTGTTATTGTTGTTGCTGTTGTTATTATTATTGTTACCATTATTATTGTTGCTATTCTTGTTGCTATTGTTATTATTGTTGTTGCTGCTACTACTATTATTATTATTGCTTTTGTTATTATTTTTGCTGTTATTATTTTTGTTGTTTTTGCTGTTGTTATTATTATTATTGTTGTTGTTATCATTGTTATTATTGTTGTGGTTGTTGTTGCAATTGTTGTTGTTATTGTTGCTTTTGTTGTTATTATTGTAGCTGTTGTTATTATTATTGCTGTTGTTATTATTATTGCTGTTGTTTTTATTGTTGCTGTTGTTATTATTGTTGCTGTTGTTATTGTTGCTGTTGTTATTATTTTACAGTTATTATTATTGATATTGTTATTGTTGTTGCTGTTGTTTCTATTGCTGCTATTGTTGTTACTGTTGTCCTTCTGTTTCAGAGTCTGGCCACATTGGCTATCAGCGTCTTCAATGATATTTTAATGCTGGGACTGTACGAACCCAGATTTCATGACATTTACGAGAGAAGTAAGTGTTAGTCTCTTTATGTTGTTAATTGCAAAGCCAGGTCAAATTTATCCTCCAGTGTTAGTCTGTTTGTGTTGTAACTTACATAGACAGGTCAAGCTAATCCTATGACTCTGTATTCCTTACTGTCTTTGTCTGTAAGATTCTTTGTCTGCCATCAGTGTTTGCTTGTCAATGTCTGCCCCCTCCTATGTCTGATGTGTTTGGCCTCTACGTCAGCTTGCCTGTTTGTCAGGAGCCCAGGTTGACCTGGTATAAAATGGCTACCAGGAAATATCCAGGGAAGTAAAAGCGGCCAACATGACACTGATCACCTGACCCGCCCAGTGCTGATTGGTCTATACAAACATGGTACTAGCACCATATACCCAATATATTTCTGGTTTGGAACAGGGTACCCATGATGACTACCACAGTCATTCATTTTGCAAATGTTCCATGTTTTTATAATGCAGCAAATATTATAACTATTGTTATTGTTATTTTTTTTTTTGGGGGGGGGGGGGGGGGGGCTTGCTCACTTTGAACTCAAACGTAGTCCATACACACTACTTCTAATAGTACTGGACTGAATTTTGTGTGTGGATTAGCTTCCCCTTTTAACAGTATCCCTTGCAGACAGGCAAACCTACTCCGACTTCAGAGGTACTTGTAATTTACGTCTCCAAATTAAGGATGATAGGTCAACATTTTAGTCCAACTGTCTGGTGTAGGGGTTCAACACCTTACCTCAACATCAGCACACCGGATGTTTAAGAACACACGTTCTTATCCATTCGGCCATGTTTGGCCTACACGTTATTATTGTTATTATTATGGTTGTTATTGTTATTATTATTGTCATAATAATTGTTGTTGTTATTATTAATTGTTGTTGTTGTAGTTATTATTGTCATATTAATTGTTGTTATTGTTAGTATTATTATCATCATAATAATAGTTGTTATTGTTAGTATTATTGTTGTTATTATTATTATTGTCATAATAATTGTTGTTGTCATTGCTATTATTATTGTCATAATAATTGTTGTTGTCTGTATTATGTTTGTTGTTTTATTGTCATAATAATTGTTGTTGTTGTTGTTGTTCTTGTCATAATTATTGTTATTGTTAGTATTATTATTGTTGTTGTTATTATTATTGTCAATAATTGTTGTTGTTATTGTTATTATTGTATAATTGTTATTGTTAGTATTATTATTATCATATAATAGTTGTTATTGTTAGTATAATTGTTGTTATTGTTAGTATTATTATTGTCATAATAATAGTTGCTATTGTTAGTATTGTTGTTGTTATTATTATTATTATTATTATTGCCATAATAATTGTTGTTGTTGTTAATATTATTGTCATAATAATTGTTGTTGTTAGTATTTATTGATATTGATGTTGTTATTATTGTTACAATTATTATTATTGTTGTTTTATTAGTGTCATAATAATTGTTGTTATTATTATTGTTAGTATTATTGTTGTTGTTGTTGTTATCATTATTGTTGCTGTTATCAGTTATCAGTTGGGGTATCTTCATTGCACTCCGGACATGTCCATAGGTGCTCAGATCCTCCCCCCAGCATATGCATCAGCGTTCGGTGGCTAATAGTGCCAGTTCTGTGTTGGTTGTCGAGGCGCTTTGTTTTCCCGATGTACCTCTCGCGTCTGGCTGTGCCGATTCTTACTCCCAGGTCTTTCATCCTGGACAGCAATGTGGAATCACTGACGTCAAAGTCCTCTGTTCTCGCCATATCTTTAAGGACGTTAATAACATCGGCACGATCCATTGGCTGGCCATCTACAGGGGGTGCAGAGCCAGCCAGTTTGTCAGCTCGTTCATTTCCCTCGACTCCCGCATGTCCCAGGACGAAGATGAAGGTGACTTTACGGACAACAGACTTCCGCAGCGATTCAGTCCACTGTCTACGTACAGATCCAGCTTCGACCTTCTGAATCATGCTCATTGAATCACTTAGTACACACACATTGGTATAATGCTGTGATTCCAGCCATATGAAGGCCTGTGTAACTGCCATCACCTCCATCGTCATGCTGCTCGTGGTCATAGAGTGGACACCACTGGATTCTTAAATGCCCACGCACTTCTCTGCTGCTTTACAACAGATCCATCTGTATAGATGAGCACTTCGGGGCTATCTGAGTGTTCATAGATGAGCGCGTTAACCTCTGCATTGACAGCGGCAGGGTTCTGCTCTCTGCACCGTCTGTCGAGTGTGATAATGCAGGAGAAAGTGCACTTAAAAGCTGGAGGCACTGGCACCAATTCCTTGCCGGGGTTGATACTGGTAAGACTGCAGACCTGTCTGACGACATCTTCCGCCCGACCCATCCATGATTTGCCCCTCTTTAGCCTGTCACCCTTTTCTCTGAATATAGTGTCATGCTCATCTGCACTTATTTTTAAGTATGCACGAACTCTCCAGATCTTGATCCTGTGTTCCATTGTCGGGAAGTCAAGGAGGTATCTCATTGCTACACAGCTGGTGTCTCTCGTGCAGCCCAAAATGATGCGCATGGCTTCGTTTTGTACCTTTTCAAGTCTTCCAATCTGTGTAGGGCTGACAGTGAGGATGGCCAGGCATACTCGATGCATGAAAGCACAAGTCCTTGGAACAGAAGTATTAGCAGTCTTTGCTCGATATTGGCAGTCGCCATGACTCTCATTGCTGACAAACCTTTTCGAGCCTTCGTTATGACATAATCGACATGATCTCTGAAGGACAGGCTACGATCAAGCCTCATGCCAAGATATGTCATTGACTGGGTTCTACTCAAAATGCTCACATCCATTCTTACTGCCGGCAGGTCTGTTTTCACAATATGGTTGTTTAGTGAGAACCATGTAACCGATGCCTTTTCAGGGTTGACAAGGGCATCGGCATCAGCACACCATGAGGAAATTCGATCTAGTTCGCCCTGCATATCATTGGCAACCGCCTGTCTATCTCGACCCTGTTGATGCACGAGGATGTCGTCAACGAATGACAGAGTCCTACCCCTCCCGTCCAACTGTTGTTCAGTGATCGGCACTGTATACGCGTTGAATAGTACTGGTGACAGTGGTGAACCCTGCGGCAATCCTGGACATATGGTTATCGGCTCAGAAGACCAACTCGCGCATCTTAGCACCACCTTCCTTTGGAGCAGAACTGCAGCTATCCATCGTACAAGGTGAGGGTGCACTTTCAGTCTGAGGAGGGTTTGCATCAAGTGCTTGAAAGATACTCTGTTATATGCGTCCTCTAAGTCTATGGCGGCCGCACATGTTTCTTCTCTGACCTGAAATCCTTCGTAGACATCTTTAGCAAAGACCGCCGCATTCAGCCATGACTCTTTGTTGCGTCTGTATCCTCCAAGTGTGGGCGGGAAGCAGCCAAGCTGTTCCAAGTCCCAAGCAAGTCTGTGTGCTACAATTTTCTCCAGTAGCATGCCAACAGTATTCTGCATCGTAATGATTCTGTAGCCGCTTATCTTGGAATGGTCTTTGTTCGGTTTTGGCAGCGGCAGCAAGTAGCTGTGTAGCCATTCTTCTTTGACCTGACCCCTCTGGATACTGGTGTTGAATTCTCTGGCCAGTTCTTCCATGTCATCATCTGATATCACCAGTAGGTTACCATATCGGATGCCGTCTGGGCCTGGGGCGGTGTTAGGTGATTTCTTGAGCATCGCACGCAATATCTCAGCTGTGATTGTCCATTCTTCGTCTATCCCGACCCCCTCGCACAACTGAGAGAGTATCGTTGTGGTCCTCTGTCTGGCGAGCTCGTCTTTCTGGTCAGTCTGTTCTATGTAGCGTGCAAGAAGGGCCTCACCTTTATCCGCATCCGACTTTTTCCATGCGAGGTCTGTGCCTTGAAAGTCTGGAATAACCCTATGTTGTGCAGCACCATTCATGCTCTTGTGGAGGCGTCAGAATGTCGTAAGAGATCGCTCGGAGCACACCTTCCTGCAGAACTCGTCCCATTTCTCAGCCTTAGCCTGTTTGGCGCAGGATTTGAATAAAGTCGTCGTCCTATCGACCTCAGTCTTCAGGTTCGCCAACTCAACCTGTGGCATGTTAGCCTTTCTGGCCTTTTGCCAGTCTATGACAGCCTGCCTCTTTCCCAGCCACACCTTCTCGACCTCTCCATTCCACCATGGTGGCTGCAACCATCTTTCTTGTCTCCTGTGGGAGGAAGTTAGTTTTCTTCTTCTGATCTTGCTTATGGCGTCTTGACCAGTAGTGTCGTACGGGAAGGCATTTGTCTTGTTTCTTTGACTCATGGCCCCGTCTTTCTTAATCAGGATGACACAAGGTTAGTGGTCACTATCGTGGTATCCCAGTGTGCCCCACCGGCACCTTGGATGCGATGGTGGGCAACACCAGAGCCAAGTCAATGACACTGTCAGAGTCACCTGGTCGAGTGGCTATTCTAGTGACCTTCCCATCATTCAGACAGATTAGGGCAGCAGATGCCAGGGCGTCCTCCAGATCTTCTCCCTGTCTATTGGTGATGCAATTCCCCCATTGACTGCCTCTGGCATTGAAGTCCCCACAGTAGATGATATGCCTTTCATCCATATCGAACAAACTCTGCCATTGTCGCACATCGACCTTCCCATTTCGCGCATAAACGTTCACGATTACAAGCTGCACTGGTGTCATTATTCTTAATGCCTGCACTTGCAGGGCATCACTGTTCCAGGAAGACATATCGATCTCAGACACTAGTATGTTGTCGCGGACCAGAATGGCCTGTCCGAGGTGCCGCCTGTTAAAGAATCCCTGAAATCCCGCGACATTGACTGTTCCGTCGCCGAGCTGTGTTTCTTGTATGACTGCAATATCGTTTCCGTAGAGTAGTTTTTCAAGAATGGGTCGGCGTTGACTAAATGATGCACAGTTCCAGTACAGTACTCGAACATTTCCCATACCCAATCTGTCACATTTTAAACGCCTTCTGCATGCGCCCGCCCTCTTATCACGTTGTGTCCTTGCTGGTTGTCTGGTCGTCATGTTAGGCTTAACTATCGCCAACGGGCGCCGATGATACGCCGAAGGAAGTCCGGGCGCGCGTGCACGAACTCCGTTGCACGGTCCGAACTACATTTCACCACGAAAAAACACTTAATCCATACACATTTCGGAAAAAACATGTTCCATTTTAAGGGATGAAGAAATGTCCCGCCATCTTGTTTCACGTTGTTGCTATTGTTAGTATTATTGTTGTTATTTTTTTGTTATTGTTGTTTTTATTATTTTTTATTGTTGTTGTTGTTGTTGTTGTTGTTGTCGTCGTCGTCATCATTGCTTAAAATTAACTTTATAAGAGTTGTGAGAATGAAATAATGTATGAAGAATGAGAGATGTGTAAAATGAGAGACATGAAGGAAGGAAGGTTATTCTTTACATTTATTGAGATAACCTGTACATTTATTATTTCAATTCTGATGATAGATTATATTTAATACAAAGAAGATGGAGATCAAGCATAACATCAGCAAAAACCCTACGAAGTGCAGACTGTGATATTGATTATCCGTTATTAGAAGCAGATCTGAAAGTAAAACTCAAAAAGCTTACCCGAGGACAAAGGCCACTTCATTTTGATCTCACAAAAATACCAGATGCATACAACATAGAACTAGGGAGGCCCATCGTTATTTTAAATTTGAGTATTTACTAATGAGAGCACCACCATAGAAAGGCCTTGAAAAACGAAATCTAATGGTACCTCAATGATGCCTTTTTGTCACTTCTAAGTGAAGATATTCACATTTTTGTGAAGGTAGTTCCGTATAAAATTATCGCATTTTTGCCTTATTACTGGAACTCTTCAGTGTGGCCTGTTATTATCTCCCCTGCTGGTCCGGTGATTGTCTCAAACGGGTCATAGACCGATCTTGAAAACTGACTTCAAATATATGTTCCGTCATGTTAAATGATAAATAAATAGTAAAAGTATACAAATAAATTATTAATAATCTTTAAACATGTATTCTCTTTAAGTTTAGTAGTTCAAATTGCAGGATGTTATCCGTTTGCGATCGGTATTTACGTCGGCTGCCATCTTTGCTTTCCATGAACAAAGACGAAACATGTGAGCGGAAATAAATGTTTTGCTGCCGCTAAAATTGACCATAATCAATGAAACTTTCCACATAAATGTAAAAATGGGTGCAGAATTCGAATATACATCTAAAAATGTTGTACAGTTAAGTACACAAGCTTTAAAAATATAAAATTACTTAATTTACAGCAAATAATTTAATGTATTAAAAAGCTATGATAATTTCAACCAATCGCTGTGCGCAGAATATTAAACTGACCTTTCCTGGGAAACCCCAGATGATGTCTGTTATTGTCACATGATATTTGAATGAATGAATGACGTGGGAAGCATGAATGGGTGTTACAGAAGCCATTTTTGACGACGCAATGGAAAAGTCCATGGTGACTCTGTACATAACTTCCGGTTCAATTTCGGGTCACGGCACGATGGAAAACGCTAATAGAAGTGTCTATACAGGAGGAAATGACACCTGACAAACTGGCAGTACAAGCTAGAGATATCTTGATAACAGCAGCCAATGATTTAATTCTGACCAAGACTAAACAACATAAGTTATGGATTACATCAGACATGTTAAAATTAATTAAACAAAATAGGGAACTGAAAGAGAAAGGAGGATAAATTGATAACAGGAGAAGTATAAATCTTTAACATGAGAAATAAGAAAGAACACAAGGAAGGACAAAAACCAATATATATAAGATTGTTGTATTAAAATAAAGCAAGACATATGAATGAAAGAGATTATGAAATGTTCAAAGAAATGAAATTATTGACAAAAAGTGTTCAACCTCAATTAAATGTTATCTGTGACAATTTGGGAAATACCATAACAGAATTTAGACAGATTCTAGAAAGATGGCAGGAAAACTGCAGTGGAATGTATGATATGAATGACTGTAAGGATATGAATGAGATACATGAACCAATGGCAGCAGAGACAGAACCTGAACACTCATTAGATTAAATTGCATGGGCAATAAAGAACCTGAAGAATGGTAAATCACCTGGATGTGATGAGATACCAGCTGAACTAATTAAAGGGGGAGGAGAAGAAAGCATACAAATCTATCATGCATTATGTAAAAAGATATGGAAACGTGGTATATGGCCAAAAGATTGGAAGAGAACTATCTTCATTTCAATATCCAAAAGGGCAACCTGAAATTATGCACCAACTATAGAACTTTTACCCTGATCAGTCATGCAAGTAAAATTCTATTAAAATCATAATGGGAAGACTTCATAAGAAAATGGAAGAAGAGATTAACGTGGTTCAATCTGGATTTAGACAAGGAAGAGGAACAAGAGATCACATACTCAACATGCATTTAATAATAGAGAAGTGCAGAGAATTTAATGTAAACCTATTCTCATGTTTTGTGGATTATTCAAAGGCATTTGACTGTGTAAAACATCAGAAACTTTGTGAAATTTTGAGGAATATGGGCTTTCCATCACATGTAGTACAACTCATAAAAATGTTCTATCTAGACCAACAAGCAGTGGTTATAATAAAAGGGCGAGACATCAGATTGGTTTGACATCAAGCAAGGAGTTCATCAGGGCTGTGTGCTGTCACCCTATTTGTTTAACCTGTATGCCGAAAATATAATGAGAAATGCCAGAGATGACATAAAATGAAGCAATATGATGCCCTAAATATCGGTGGTCATGAAATACTGGAGATTTGATATGCTAATGATACAGCATTACTATCCACATCACAGAATAGATGGATGGGTCCTAAGAATATCTTGGATACAGAAAAGAACAAATGCATTCATACTTCAAGAGCTGAATATTGAAGAAGGTTGGCTATTAGAGACAATAAAAAAAGACAATTGAAATATTTTGGTCACCTGAAATGCCATGGAAGTTTGAAGTCTGGAGGGGGTATATGCCTGGGAAGAGAGAAAGAAGAAGGCCAAAGAGAAGATGGGTGCAGGATGTGGCGGGTGATCTCGAGAGTGGGTGTATCGGACGCAAGACATCTTGCTTATGATCGAGAAGTTTTTCAGAGTGAATGAATGAATTCTGAAGAAGATCCTTGAATCAAGTCAGCTAATCATTCAATTGATTAACCAATCATTCAAACAATCATTAAATCAATCAATCCATCATTCATCAAATCAATCAATCAACAGTAAGTCAGTCAATACGAGATATTCAATACATTTAACTCTTAGAATAGCTCGTCTATTTGCTAGTTTGTATGTAGGTATGTGCCGGCTTCGTGGCTTAGAGGTTATGACTTTTCTCCGTAATCTCGTATACTCTCGTGGGTGACGTGATGACGGTGAGAATCAGCAGTGGTTCGAATCGCATCGGTAACTTACGGGGTATGTGAGCCGGCCACTCAGAAAGCAAGGCAAACTACTGAGCATAATCTTGCCAAAAAATCAACATACACCTGAAAGATGCTGGTGTTGACAGCAATGTCCTGTAAAGGATATGCACACACACAAAAATGTAGGTATGTGTTACTTCAAGTTTAACATTTTATATTTATTACAGATATAGTCACAACCAGCAACAGGAATGAGTTCAGATTTGCCCTGGGGTATCCTTCTGTGTAGTTTATTTATAACTTGTTGAACAGTTAGCGCCGAATGTTGGCCAGCACTCACCAAACCGAACACCCCACTTAGTGCCAACAGCTTCCAGTGGAGTAGCACAACTGTGAGAGTACAAGACCTACCCTAGTGCCAGGAAATGCAACCTGGTGAAATGTCATGGCAGGGCAGACCAGCCCTAAGCCTTGGTTGGCAACTGGTCTAGGATCGAAGCTCCAACAGGTGGGCAGTAAGAGCATTGCTTTGCTGATCTGGCAGCTTCTGCAGCTTGTCATGTTTCAGATGTATTGGTGTTACTTACCTTTCCTGTGGAGTAAACTGGGCAGGCTGTGACAGGGATCATGCTGCATGGGCTACACATGGTCTCTACACTTCAGCCCAAGCTTTGTGTGATGCAAAGGTATAAACTCCAAACATTGTCTGGTTGTATTTATGCCTTTTTGAAGCACAATATAACAGACTACCGTATGTCAAGACAGCCTGTTGCCAGTGAAGGTAAATAGATCAATCAAGCTCAGAAGTCTGGCTTCAATCTCCATTTGAGTATAGATTTTTGTGACTACCTGCCAGATTTTAAAGTTCTAAGAGTAAGACACTGACCCCTGAACAATTATTCCTTTGATAATATTCAACTCTAATCTCAAATAATGATGACTATTGATCAGACATAATGGAAAAAGAATAACAAGACCTGCAACAGGAATATGCTGTGGGTGATGTGAAATGTTAGATCTGAGTGCGTGCAGTAGTAGCTGGCCAGTCTTTCACTCCCATCAATCAATCAATTGCCATCTCCACAATGAAGTTTGCTGCAATGGATCTCCAACACTGTCAGTCTCTCGCCTTGACTGTACATTCTGTCAGGTTGTTGTTCGTCCATCTTTTGATATTATCTTCCCACTTGTATCATTGTCTACCTCTTGCTCACCTGCCCTCAACCTTTCCCTCCAGTATGGTTTTTATATATGGTCTTTTAATGTGGCTGAAATATTTCACTTGCCTCTTTTTGTATTTATTTCATCAACTCTCTTTTACAAGAGCCTCTGTATTTGATTGTTTTTGTTTCCATGAAATACAATATATTTTTCTGTACATCCATATCCTCAGGGCCCCTGTTCGTCTTTCTAGTTGCTTGTTCATTGTCCAACCTTCCGCGCCATACAATAGTGTTGAATATATGTGACATTTGACAATTCTCATTTTTAATGTGTTGTTAATCTCCCTAGATGTTAATACTAATTTCAGTTGAGAGCATTTTTGGCCATTCCTATTATCTTTTTGATTTCTATTTCACTTCTGCCATCATCTGTTATTACATGTCCAAGATAGGAGAAATTTGTTACTTATTCTGGTATCTCCCCATTTGTTGTGATTTTCATTGAGGACCTTTCCTTTCCCCTGCTAATTATCGTAGTTCCCATAGCCGACAGCAATTTCAGGCATCAAACTTGCATCTGACCATGTTAATGCCATTGACAGCATAACCTTTTAATGATTATATTAATGTACTCGCTAGGGACATAGAGGACAACAAAAATAAGTACTAATAAATTACAAATGCTCGTGTTTTACCGTGGCCCATAAGAGAACATAAGATCTGATGTGAGGTGCTTTGAAGAGATTAGAACAAGAATGGCTCTGGCAAAGGTAGGCTTTTGTTAGATGGAAAACATACTGGTCAATAAAAAGATGTCAACTGCAACGAGGAAAATAGCGTTGAAGTGCTACATAGAGCCTGTACTTTTGTATGGATGTGAAACGTGAACAATGAGCAGACAAGCTGAAAAACATCTAATGGCAGTGGAAATGTGGTGTCTGAGGAAAATGCAAACAATACCATGGACAGACAGAAAAACCAATGAACAAGTCCTACGTAAATCAAATGATAACCAGCAGGTCAGCATGGTAGAATGGGTAAGAACGTATGTTCTTAAACATTCATTGTGCTGATGCCGAGGTAAGCGATTCAAGCCCTACACCGGACAGCTGGACTAAAATGTTGACCTGTCGTCCTTGACTTGGGGACGTAAATTACAACTACCTCTGAAGTCAAAGTGGGTTTGCCTGATGATGAGGGACAATGTTAATAGGGAAAGCTAATCCACACACAAAATTCAGTCCATCACTACTGTAAATAGTGTGTATGGACTACGCTTGTGTTCAAAGCTAGCGAGCGCAACAACAACAAAAATGAAAACCGCAAGCTGATTAGAGAAATTAGGCGTAGACAGTCTACATTTTTTGGCAAGTTATGAGAAGAAATAAATTGAAGAACTTGGTGACAACTGGGAAAATTTTGATGGGAAAAAAACTAGGGGAAGGCAGAGAGATAAATATCTGGATAGCTTTGGCACATGGCATGGTCGGGACAAGAACACATAGCTGATCCACGAGTCTAGTGATCGTGTGACATGGCGAAACATGACCACCCAAGCTTATCAACATTGCACATGATGATGATAAGGGAAGCAAAGAATAGTAACACTATAACCTACTACACATGTCTTTGGGGCTGAGTCGTCTCTTGGTATGGTGTCCGCCTCGAATGCTGGAGGTCCCGGGTTCACGCCCTGGTAAGAACTGGGATTTTTTCACCTGGACTACAAGTAACAAAATTTTCTCTGGTCTCTGGGTAGTGAGATCGGACGCCCGTGTGTATTGTTGCGCACGTAAAAATTCCCTTGGCAGTTGGAAATCGAAAAAGAGTAGCCTAACGGCGCTGCCTGGGCAAAATTTGGAGTTAAAAATCTACCCAAAGTGCACTGAGCTGAGATTCTCCAGACTCAGGCTTGAGTTAGGAGTAGAATGGAGCACTTATGGGTTATACCCGTGTGCCATGATGTTGATCCGTTGACTAAATTAAACTAAACTAACATGTCTTTAGTAACACTAAACTACCATGCTTGTCGTGATTAAGGAGAGTTGGCAAGGAACTGGCTATCGCATCTAATAAAAAACTTTAGATAGAGAATTCAACATATCATGAAGTGATGTCTACTTGAGTTTACAAAAGGTTGGGTGTGAGTTGGTTGTGGGCCTGTGCTTTGGAAGATGGGAAAAAAAGAAGAGAAAGAAGAATGTCAATATAGTTTTGAAAATCACAAAATAATGAATTGTTAACTGAATATTGATGGTAAATTAAAATTCAGAGAAAAAACTGGCAAAACATATTTTACATACTTAAAAGAGTTAATTTTCCCGCCCTTCATTCTTTGTTGGGGCATAGGCCCTCAACCAAATCACTCCAAGTCTCCCATTCTTAGCTATTGCATGCACCTCCATCCTTGTCTTCCCTCAACCAACTCACTCCAAGTCTCCCATTCTTAGCTATTGCATGCACCTCCATCCTTGTTCTCCCTCAACCAAATCACTCCAAGTCTCCCATTCTTAGCTATTGCATGCACCTCCATCCTTGTTCTCCCTCAACCAAATCACTCCAAGTCTCCCATTCTTAGCTATTGCATGCACCTCCATCCTTGTTCTCCCTCAACCAAATCACTCCAAGTCTCCCATTCTTAGCTATTGCATGCACCTCCATCCTTGTCCTCCCTCAACCAACTCACTCCAAGTCTCCCATTCTTAGCTATTGCATGCACCTCCATCCTTGTTCTCCCTCAACCAAATCACTCCAAGTCTCCCATTCTTAGCTATTGCATGCACCTCAATCCTTGTCCTCCCTCAACCAAATCACTCCAAGTCTCCCATTCTTAGCTATTGCATGCACCTCCATCCTTGTTCTCCCTCAACCAAATCACTCCAAGTCTCCCATTCTTAGCTATTGCATGTACCTCCATCCTTGTCCTCCCTCAACCAAATCACTCCAAGTCTCCCATTCTTAGCTATTGCATGCACCTCAATCCTTGTCCTCCCTCAACCAAATCACTCCAAGTCTCCCATTCTTAGCTATTGCATGTACCTCTATCCTTGTCCTCCCTCAACCAAATCACTCCAAGTCTCCCATTCTTAGCTATTGCATGTACCTCAATCCTTGTCCTCCCTCAACCAAATCACTCCAAGTTTCCCATTCTTAGCTATTGCACGCACCTCCATCCTTGTCCTCCCTCAACCAAATCACTCCAAGTCTCCCATTCTTAGCTATTGCATGCACCTCCATCCTTGTCCTCCCTCAACCAAATCACTCCAAGTCTCCCATTCTTAGCTATTGCATGCACCTCCATCCTTGTCCTCCCCATTTATTCATCTCCGTCTGTGATTCTCTTCTCCGTGTATTTTTAGGTCTTCCTCTATTTCATTTGTCCTGTGGGTCCCAGACTAAAGACTTTCTATGTGAACTGTTCTCAGGTTGTCTCTGTGTGTGTCCTATCCAGCACCAGCATCTTTTCCCCGCCTCTTGGTTCACTGGTATTTGTCTACCATGACCTTCACATTGGTTATTCTTTCATACCATTTTAGTTCTTCTCTTCTGCGCAGACACCAGTTGAGTGTTAGTCATTAGTCATTAGTTGCGGTTCCACCGTAAAGCTCCTTTTCTGTACCAGTGAATATCAAAAAAAATGCTCCTCACTGTCCCGTGTGAAAAGGGGAACAGACAGAAGTACCGAAAACCCAACAGCATGCACACTCAAGTACATGCATAAGACCGCTGCCAGAATACCAACACAACAGTTTGCCACTAAGACTATAGTTCATCGTTGAGTTGATGGAAGCGGAAGTCAATAGAAAACCAGTCGATGCACACACATTACTGCATAAGGCAAAACCAGCTAGTTTAGTAACCGGCCATTTGCCATTTTTCTGGACATGCAGTTCACAATACAAATCACCATGGACAGATGCAAAAGCATTTCATACGAAATCCACAGCTAACAGTGTTGCTGCACGCACTTAACTCAGTAGCTGGGCGATGGAACGATATACTAGTCTAAATTGAGGAAAATTTATAAACAAACCATAGCCAGAAGCAAAAACACCCCAGAGGCCTTCACAGCTTAACAACCTATCAGCCATATTGGACTGAAGTCAACCAGATGAATGTGTGTAGTTTAATAGTAATTATTCTAGTCGTTCTCCATGTTTCTGATCCTTACAGCAGTACTGACTTAATGTTACAGTTAAATATTCTCAGTTTGGCGCCATGTTTCTTTTGACTTCCACAAAGAGTTAATGCAGAACAGAATATTTGTAGCTTGTGTGAAGTTGGGGGGAGGTAACTCTGATCAAACCAATGCCAGTATGAAGTTGGAACTGCTAAAAGTTGCAAATGTCATCTTTTAGCAGGAAGTAAACACATCTTGAGCAATATCTTTTCAAATTAAGTGAGGAAGAAAACTGGATATTAGAATATAAACAGAGAACAGTTTCCTTGTGAGGTTAAGGTATTTTACCAAGAACTATTGGATTCTAATGATACTACACGTCATCCTGGGATTGAATATCTGACTTTATAAGATGAGGGCCAAATACAGGAGGTCCCTTGCACAAGCTGTGCACATAAAAAATCTCATACCAGTTGTACATTGCAAAGAGTAGGCCATTAGGCTGCTGCTTTGGCAAAATTATTAGGAAAGAAAAGTTACCATTGGGCAGAATGAGCCAGTCACCTTGGATGGAATATGTTTAGAGCAAGTAAACCATACACACATGTGTATCAAAGTTGGACACAGTGATCTCTTAGGTAGAGATGTGTGTAACTAGTTGTGACCTTGACCTCTCAGGTAGAGATGTGTGTAACTACTTGTGACCTTTACCTCTCAAGTAGAGATGTGTGTAAGAAGAATGATGAAGAAGTAAATAAAAAATGACCCTTTTATACCCCCTGAGGCATATAGGGCACGGACATATGGTACTAACCCCATATTTTTATAGACCACGACAGCCATGTTTTCATAATTAGCAACACGTCAGACCCGCCCACTCAGCTACTTACAAAAGAAGAAGGAGGAGAAAGAAGAAGAAGACAGAAGGAGGAGGAGAGAGACAGGTGGTCGGACAGAGAGAGAGAGAGAGAGAGAGGAAAAAGAGCACACCCACTATAGACAATAATAATAATAAACATTTTCTGGTACCCATGTCAGACCGGGCCAAATCTGGCAGCACAGATCAGTTTTTGAAAACCTGCCTCAAAGAAGAATCATTCTTACAGTTTCTTGTCCTAGAGTTATAACACCTTAACTTTGAAACTCAGGATGTGTATTGCAAACTTGATTCTGAAACCGGTGTCGGCGTTTGTGTTGTTCCGCATTTATCAGAGTCGAGCGAGTGGGTCCGAGTTCAACTACGGCATCCCAGGCCTGGGTAAGTTTGTTACAGAAACCATCTTCCTGGTTCATTTGTAATGAAGGTAACACACTTTGATTGAAGGTAAATCACTTTGAATGAAGGTAAATCACTTTGATTGAAGGTAAATCACTTTGATTGAAGCTAACTCACTTTGATTGAAGGTAAATCACTTTGATTAAAGGTAAATTACTTTGACTGAAGCTAACTCACTTTCAGTGGAAGTAACTCATTTTGTTAATAGCCATAGTAGCATTGTGGCTAACCACTCGCCTGCTGGCCCATTGGTGAAGGGTTCAAATCTGTACTGGGGTAGATTGTTTAAATGGACCTGGGCTGTCGGGCTGATCCAGCCTACAATGTGCACCAGGACATGTCTTGGGAAGTAAAGGCAGCCGGTGTGATACTGGTCACATGACCCACTGAGTGTCATTTGCTCTACATAAATATGGGTCTAGAACTATATGTGCGGTCCACCTAAGGTGGGTTCAAAGGTTGTTTATTTACTTACTTTATTTTCACTCATTTTGATAAAATCTAATTCAGTTCCCACCTGATAAAATCTAAGACAGTTCCGACCACCACATAACTAAGACAGTTTCCCCCACCACAGATCTAAGACAGTTTCCCCCACCACAGATCTAAGACAGTTTCCCCCACCACAGATCTAAGACAGTTCTGACCACCACAGATCTAAGACAGTTCTGACCACCACACAACTAAGACAGTTTCCCCACACATCTAAGTCAGTTCCCACCACACATCTAAGTCACTTCCCCCCACACATCCAAATCACTTCCCCCCACATATTGAAGCCAGTTCCCCCACACATCTAAGTCAGTACCCCCCTCCCACACACATCTAGGAGTTCCCCCACAAATCTAAGTCAGTTCCCCCACACATCTAAGTCAGTACCCCCACACATCTAATACAGTTCCCCCACACATCTAAGTCAGTTCCCTCCCCCCACACATCTAAGTCAGTTCCCTCCCCCCACACATCTAAGTCATTACCTCCCACACATCTAAGTCAGTACCCTCCACACATCTAATACAGTTCCCCTCCCCACACATCTAAGTCAGTTCCCTCCCCCATGCATCTAAGTCAGTACCCCCCCCCCCCCCCCCCACACACATCTAAGAAACTCCTCCCTCCTCCACACAAATAAGTCAGTTCCCACCACACATCTAAGAAATTTCCCCCCACACATCTAAGTCAGTTCCCCCACACATCTAAGACAGTTCCCCCCACACATTTAAGACAATTCTCCCACACATCTAAGTCAGTTCCCCCCACACATCTAAGACAGGTCCCCCACACATCTAAGATAGTTCCCACCACCACACGTCTAAGGCAGTACCCACCATACATCTAAGACAGTTCCCACCACCACACATCTAATACAGTTCCCACCACCACACATCTAAGACTACCCACCATACATCTAAGACAGTTCCCACTACCACACATCTAAGACAGTATCCACCACACATCTAAGACAGTTTTCCCCCCACACATCTACTATCCACAAAGTTTGACAAGGAAACTCTACGAATGGAAAGACACATACAGATTCAGTGGATGAATGGAAAAACATATAAAGATACAGAAACAGGCAAATGGATGGAAAAACACATACAAATGCAGGGGGATGAATGGAAAAACACATACAGATACAGGCGGACAAATGGAAAAACACATACAGATACAGGTGGATGAATGGAAAAACACATACAGATACAGGCGGACGAATAGAAAAACACATACAGATACAGGCAGATGAATAGAAAAACACATACAGGCAGATGAATGGGAAAATGCTTACAGATAATGGAGGATGAATGGAAAAACACATACAGATACAGGTGGACAAATGGAAAAACACATACAGATACAGGCGGACGAATAGAAAAACACATACAGGCGGATGAATGGGAAAATGCTTACAGATATTGGAGGATGAATGGAAAAACACATACAGATACAGGCGGACGAATGGAAAAACACATACTGATACAGGCGGACAAATGGAAAAACAAATACAGATACAGGCAGACAAATGGAAAAACGTACAGATACAGGTGGATGAATGGAAAAACACATACAAAGGGATGAATGGGAAAATGCTTACAGATACAGGAAGATGAATGGAAAAACACATACAGATACAGGTGGATGAATGGAAAAACACATACAAACGGATTAATGGGAAAATGCTTACAGATACAGGAAGATGAATGGAAAAACACATACAGATACAGGAGGATGAATGGAAAAACACATACAGATACAGGCGGACGAATGGAAAAACACATACAGATACAGGCAGACGAATGGAAAAACACATACAGATACAGGCGGACGAATGGAAAACATACAGATACAGGCAGACATGTCAACAGATTGTTTAATGGTGTATAAGAAAAACAAAACAATAAAAAAGAAGTTGTGAAACCAAAAAGTACTTATCTCAGCATCCAAGGAAGTGCCAGACCAACAAACTTATCATTATGATGATCAACGGTTATCTGTGATAATCCACACTTATCAGAATAATCATGAACTTTTATCCATGAGAATCTATGCTTAAGGACACGATGGGAGGAGCACAAAAGGGAGGGTAGAAGCCTTATCCTTGTGCAAGGAAATGCAACCTACAGACTAAATGTCATGGCAGGGTAGACCAGGCTCTAAGCCTTGGTCAGCAGCTGTTCTAGGATGGAAGCTCCAACAGGTGGACAGTTAGAGCATGGCTTTGCTGATCCAACAGCTGCTGTATTGTATCTTGTTCCAGACGTATTAGTGATACATTTCCTCTGGAGTAAACTAGGCAGACAGAGAGAGGGATCATGATGCATGGGCAACACATGGTCTCTTCAATTCAGCCCAGGTTATTTTGCTTTTTCTAAAGCATATTGTAAGAAACTATCGTCTGTAAAGACTGCAAGGTGTCTGTATCAATATGATAATGAACTTCTAACCAGCTTCATCCATCTTATTATCATAATTAACTATTGTTTATGATAATCCACACTTATCAACATGACAAACTTTTATCCACTATCCTGTGTGCTCATCAACATGATTATGAACTTTAAACCAATTTCATCCATACTTATTATCGCGTTCATGAACTTTTATCCAAGATAAACAACACTTATCAATATGATAATTAACTTTTATCTGTTGCTGCAAATGTTCTCCCAGCTGGCAGGAATATAACCTATTTAATAATTTTCCAGATGCTTCCAAATTTGGTGGAAATCGTAGCGGCTATAATGATATTGAAAGCAGTCCAGGTCACACAACTATACATGTGAGACCTAACGACCCATACAGAACTAACGATCCACCACTATACCAGGCACCAACCTACCAGGAACCACCACCCATGGGCAATGTCGACACTGTCAAATCATAGAAACTTGGCCAATGTAACCCAGCATTTTGAAAATATCATTTTGCTTTATTGTCATTGTGACATCAAGAGTATTATTATCCTCAGAGATTTCAGCATTATTGATGTGTACATTTTGCACACATTCAGGACGTTTTGTTTTAAAGAAAATATATAAATTTAAGTCACTTTCATAGTCATTTATAATAGTAGCAATTTGGGTCATAGAGTGTCTTCAGCAGAAACTTATTTTATCTTCTTTTTTTTTTTTTTTTTAACAGATGCTGCATTATTTAGACAAGATGTTTGTGTGAAGTTTATATTTTTGAGTGTGTAAGTGTGTGTAGGGTGATGTGAGGAAATAAACAGGCTGAGAGACTGATTATTGCAGCACCTTTCGGTGACAAACAAGATTATGACATGGGTAATTTGATTAAGGCCCTCTAGGATTGATTGGGAATTGCAGCAAAGCATATAAAAGGCTCACATCTGGAGAGTCGGATTAGGAGGTTGTAGGGGTCTGGATGACACAACACGTAGAGGAAAATGCAGACAGACGTTCAGTCAGGCTATGATTGGTACAATCAGTATTTAAACTCTTCGTTGGTAACAGAAGAAGGAGACGGAGCATGGGTGGGGATGTCCTGAGTGCAATGATGTTGATTTTTTAAAATTTCATATTCATATCCAGTGTGTGTGTGTGTTGGTTTTTAATTATAGAAACATTGTGTCGAACAATGTGGATTGGAGAGTATCATCTGCGAAGCTCAGCTCTTCTCTTCTTCTTGCTGTTGTTCTAGTTTTTTTTTTTTCTAAATTTTTTTTTTATATGTTGTTGCTGTACTGAGAACTTGTGAGACTTCCCAGTAGTTTTGTGTGGATGTTCAGTCTGCAAATGACAAAATATCTGGCCATCTTGCAGGAAAGGGAGAGACTTTTTGATGAATGCTTTAGTCTACACAGCAGCACTGAATGTTTTTTGATGTTTGTTACATTTATTAAGTGTGCTATTCACATTTTGGTTTCCCAGAAAATGGTATCTTTGAAATGGTCTTATCATGATGACAAATGTTACAGATTGGGAAAATATAATTAGTCAGAATTATAATTTCTCATAACATGTGTAAAACAACATTCTAATTTCACAACTAATTTGATGAATTCACATTCTGATTCAAGTGCCTTTGAGTTATTCCAATTATGTATTGTTTGTTTCTTGATTTTATTTCAATTTTAATTTTATTTAATTGGTTATTTGAGCACCATCTTTTGAGCATAAATCCTTAATTCCTCCAATCAAATTGTCCAGACTACTGAACATGAACCTAAGGGTTGCCAGATAAGAGCAGTCATCATCATGTGCCCTGTAAACTGGCATACAAGTTCATGCATCTGGGCAGATCTTGACCCTTGGTGTTCTGGATTAATTTTCTTGGTGATATTCCTCCCTGCCATCATCTCAGCTTATTCAACATCATTTCACTCAGTCTGCCTGTACTACCACTGATATTTCCAGTTGTCACTTTGTTTTCCAGTGCCTCTCTTGTCACTGAAAGCAGACAACACAACTTTCATCGCAAACAGACAACACAACTTTCGTTGCAAACAGATAACACAACTTTCATTGCAAACAGACAACACAACTTTCATTGCAGATGACACAACTTTCACTGCAAACAGACAACACAACTTTCATTGCAAACAGACAACACAACTTTCATTGCAAACAAACAACACAACTTTCATTGCAAGCAGACAACACAACTTTCATTGCAAGCAAGCAACACTGCCACTGCAAACAGACAAACTCAAACATCATCTTTTTCAAGTTGAAGTAAGAAGAAGAAGTAGACACTGAAACGGCACCTATAACCCAACCCCATAGTGTTTTCCTAGTATTGACCAAACCTAGTCTCAAATCCCAAAATGTTTTCCTAGTATTGACCAAACCTAGTCCCAAATCCCAAAATGTTTTCCTAGTATTGACCAAACCTAGTCTCAAATCCCAAAATGTTTTCCTAGTATTGACCAAACCTAGTCTCAAATTCCAAAATGTTTTCCTAGTATTGACCAAACCTAGTCTCAAATCCCAAAATGTTTTCCTAATATTGACCAAACCTAGTCTCAAATCCCAAAATGTTTTCCTAGTATTGACCAAACCTAGTCTCATATCCCAAAATGTTTTCCTAGTATTGACCAAACCTAGTCTCAAATCCCAAAATGTTTTCCTAGTATTGACCAAACCTAGTCTCAAATCCCAAAATGTTTTCCTAGTATTGACCAAACCTAGTCTCATATCCCAAAATGTTTTCCTAGTATTGACCAAATCTAGTCTCAAATCCCAAAATGTTTTCCTAGTGTTGACCAAACCTAGTTTCAAATCCCAAAATGTTTTCCTAGTATTGACCAAACCTAGTCTCATATCCCAAAATGTTTTCCTAGTATTGACCAAACCTAGTCCCAAACCCATTTCACCGCCAGTATTCATTACTGTTTTATTTATTACCGCATGACCTCACTAAATAATGTCTTTTAGGACGGTTGCACCTTCAAGGAGAGGTGCTGCAGTTATCTGTAAGAAAACATGTTCTAATGGTGCTATGCTCCAGTTTTCTTGACCAAACTGCTCTTGATGGCTGATAGGGTCAATATTCTTCATTCTGAAAGTCCCAGCTAAAATGTGGGAACATTAATGCCAATACATGATTACTGTATAGTGTTTTTTATTTAACATATTACACTGCCCATAAAAGTATTCTTGAGAATGGAGTGTGGTAGTTTCCCCTTACCTTCCACACCCACATACAAGATTTACATGCTGTAAATATTCTGTTGTGGGTAGCTTATATTGGAATGTTGCCATAATTGTTGCAAATGAAAGTCTAGTCTTTAAGATCATCATCATCTCATCTCATCTTACGTTATCTCATATAGTTAGTTCATTTATTTGTTCCATCTCCAACTGCCTTGGCATCTTCAGCATACACACACAGTTGCCAGAAGGGACATTCTTATTTTGTTCACCCTGGTCAAGTACAGTTAGACGTCTGATCCACTACCCCGGGGTCAGGGTGGCTGTATAAAGTCCTTGAGTGTATTACCGTGCAGAAGGTGTTTACACCTGGATTCGGGCGAAACATCATCATCCTGCTTCCACCACAGTCCATTGACAAGTCTCTTGATCTCATACCATTTACCCTGCCTCATGCATTTTCATGACCAGGTGTCTGCAGAGTCCTGTGTCCATCCTCGTGCTGGTCAAAGCCATCCTCTTCTCCCAGTAACCAGGCCTCCCATCGCTGTTCTCCCCAAGCCAATGTGACGTTTGATATGACCAAAGTATTAGTTTCTTAAATATGTTGTTTATGAGGCAATTTTATATGATGTTCAAATCTGGTACAATGTCGGTATTTCTCTTTTTCTAGATCCATGATATCCTAAGAACTTTTCTGCGTAAAGCCCTGATGTTCTTCTTCATTATTTGTGGAATGGCCCAGAACTAATATCCCTGTGTTGCCTTGGAAAACGATGCATGTTCTCAACAATTTTACTGTAACTTTTTTGATGGCAATGTGCCAGATGTTCTTAACCGATTCACTGCTGAAGGATAACATATCATCATGTGACCTCACATTTGGACAGAAGAATGATATATCGCTGTTCTAGGGTCATTGTGTTATGTTTTGTTTCTTTATATCTTCCGTAATTTCAATTCTCAGCGAACGGAAATTTACATTATAATACTTCTTTGTTTGATTGTGTACCATGTTTGGTCCAAAACCACTATTTTTTTCAGCACTGAATCAGTTAATAATGTTTAACCTTTGCAATGCTAGAGCCAGCCTGTGTCTAATGTCTTTTGAGTAATCCCCCTTGCTGCTGATTATGAAATCAAGATATTGAAAGTTTGTGAGATTTCATTGTTGATTGTGATTGTGTACCTGTGCAGGCTGTTGGTTTGTTGGCACTCCTGTCTGTTATACTTTTCACATGGGGCAGTGAGGCGCATTTTGAGTGATTTTCACTGTGCACAGGAACGGAGCATAATGGGGACCACCGTTGCTATGAAGTTGGAACCACGAGTAATGACTAATTGTGATTGTTGTTGGCATGTAGTTTTGTCCGTGGACTTTCTAGCCTGGTATTGCACTGGTTATGTTTCTAAGTTTAGAAACAGATTTTGATTTTCAATGAGTGTCCCTGCCAGACATGTTCAGAAAGATAACTATGTAATAATAAGTTGTTATATTACAGTGAAGCCTTACTTTGCAACTATCACTTCCCAGAGAGGGGGGGGGGGGGGTCTGCATGGCCGAATGGATCAGAGCGTTCGCTCCAGTGTGCTGATGCCGAGGTAGTGGCTTTAACCAGTCATTTGGACTAAAATAGTCAACTCTCGTCCTTGATTTGGGGATGTAAATTACAAGTACCTCAAAAGTCGGAGTGGGTTTGCCTCATGGCGGGGGACACTGGTAATAGGGGAAGCTAATCAACACGCAAAAATCAGTCCAGTACACCCCCGATTAGTGGCAACTACTAAAAGTAGTTGTACGTATATCGACTACACATGAGTTCAAAGCAAGTGGCCACCAACAAAAACTTCCCAGTGATTACATTTAGCATTTTTTTTCCTCTCCTGCCAGTCAACATTGGGTGTTCATATTCCTGATATTGCTATCCAAATTGTATTTGATATAATTCATGATTATGTTGTGTGACCAATTATTGGCTTCATGTAATACTCAAATGTATGTTTTGCGATGCTGATTTTCTTTGCTGATTTCTCTGTTATGTATAATTTACCTTTAATTCTTCTGCTGATCAAACAGAAATCAACACAGATGAAATATGTTATTGAGAAAGTGTGATTGTCTGCCTCAGAGAAAAATAAAATATCTGGCAAACTCGAAGTTGCTTTGGTCTTTGCTTGTTTAATAAAGGAAATACTAAACACAGACACAACGTACATACCTTACATAGACGACTCCATTAAGGTGAGCATAAATCACAGAGTGAAAATCCACCCAAAACAAGAGATAATCAGAAAATATAATAAAGTAAAAAATAATTTAAAAAAAAATAATCATAAAATATAATAAAATAAAATAATGAGATAAAATAAAATAATAAAATAATGAAATAAAATAAAAATAAGTATTCTCTTGTTTAATATAGTTATTCTCCATGCCCACAGAAATAAAACAAAGAAACAAGTCTCCTAGCAGGAATGTGCCATGGATATGTGAAGTGTTAGGACCTGAGTGCAGGGAGGAATATGTGGTCAGTCTCTCTCCCGTAGCGAATGGTGAGAGCTGACAATGAACACTTGTCTGGCAGCATTCTTGCTTTGGTCAGAGAAAGCCTCTTAACCCTACCAGACCTGAGGCCCTGAACCTAACTGTCCCTATTACCTGGGCTCCTGAGCATCAAAGAGGAAAAAAACCAACCTGATATAGAAAAATGTTAGTTAATGCAAACAAGTGGTTAGAATAATTTGTAACTTGGAGACATTGTAGAAAATAGGTCTACCTTTCATCTAGCGCCAATATTCCACCTTTGTGTGCCAATCCAGTCTGAATAAACAAAATATCGATCAGCTGTTGGACTGTGAAAATCCTAGACCTACTTCGCTTTCTTGTTGAAGTGCTTGGTTCATCAGCCTATGTTTCATTGGGAATTTACAGAATTTTTTCACGTTAAACCACACAAAGTCAATTCAAACCTATGGGGGAAGACATTTGCAATGGCTAACCATGAGGTTTGACCACGACTGGTTGGTTATTTTTAGTTTGTGACGCTTTTTTTCACGTACTAGGCAAAATACAGAAAATTGGGTACAGCGGTATAGCGGCAGATTAGGAAATTACCGAAAAATCGGTTCAGCGGTCTGGTAGGGTTAACCATCAGACCAACACTCCCGCTGCACACGGGCATGCCAGAGTCAAAGGTGATGCATGCTGATCAGCTGGCAAATAATGCTCCAATGCAAATGTGAAAAAGCATGGGCAGGGCTGATATAATAAATGCAGTATGGACTGACGAGACTGGATGACACTGATGAGACTAGATGACACTGATGAGACTGGATGGCACTGATGAGACTGGATGGCACTGATGAGACTGGATGACACTGATGAGACTGGATGGCATTGACGAGACTGGATGGCATTGACGAGACTGGATGGCACTGATGAGACTGGATGGCACTGACGAGACTGGATGGCACTGACGAGACTGGATGGCGCTGACAAGACTGGATGGCACTGATGAGACTGGATGGCACTGATGAGACTAGATGGCACTGATGAGACTGGATAGCACTGATGAGACTGGATAGCGGTGATGAGACTAGATGACACTGATGAGACTGGATAGCGTTGACGAGACTGGATAACACTCATGAGACTAGATGACACTGATGAGACTGGATAGCACTGAGACTGGATGGCACTGATGAGACTAGATGGCACTGATGAGACTAGATGGCACTGATGAGACTAGGTAGCACTGATGAGACTGGATGGCACTGACGAGACTGGATAACACTCATGAGACTAGATGACACTGATAAGACTGGATAGCAATGATGAGACTGGATAGTGCTGACGAGACTGGATAACACTCATGAGACTAGGTGACACTGATGAGACTGGATAGCACTGAGACTGGATGATACTGATGAAACTGGATAACACCGATGAGAGCGGATGGCACTGATGAAACTGGATTACACTGATGAGACTAGATAGCACTTATGAGGCTGGATAGCACTGATGAGGCTGGATAGAACTGACAAGACTGGATGACACTGATGAAACTGGACAACACTGACGAGACTCTGATGTTAGCTTAGCTACATGACCTGGGAATGAAACCTGGCCAAGTACATTTGTGCCCTCTCCGAGGTTAAGAGAGGAGATATGACGGTCAACTCCTTGTGGGAACAGTGAAGGAGCATTGACAGAACTGATGTAATCAATGCAGTACGGACTTGTCTTGTGGGTACTGATGAGACTTTGCCGCTAGCAGACTCATCACCATGTGCCATACTGATAAGCATGGGCGGTCATGTTTCGCCATCTAACACGATTACCTGAGTCGTGGATCAGCTCTGTGTTGTCTCGACCATACCATGTGGCCAAGCCATCCAGGTATTTACTTCTCGGTCTTCCCCTTGTTCTTTTCCCCTCAATCTTGCCAGTTGTCACCAAGTTCTCTAGTTTATTTCTTCTCTTGATGTGTCCAAAATATATCTGCTTGTCTGCTCATTGTCCACGTTTCACATCTGCTTCTATATAGCAGAGCGCATGCTCTTGAACTTCCAGTACGCTGATGCCGAGGCAGTGGGATCAACCCCTACACTGCTCAGATGGACACGAATGTTTTCTCGCTCTTGATTTGTGGACGTAAATTACTAGTACATCTGAAGTCAGAGTGGACTGGCCTGATGGCGAGGGACACAGGTAATAGGGAAAGTTAATCCACTCGCAAAAATCAGTCCAGAGCACTAAAGTATAAGAACGTGTATGGACTACGAGTTTAATGTGAGTGAACACATACACACACAATACATGCTCAAAACCTCACAGCACCAAACGAAGCACTTGCCAAACCTCTATCTCATCCCATTCTGATCTCCATTTCATCCCGCTTTGACCTGCAGCTTATCCTGTTCTAACCTCCATCTCATCACATGACCAAAACATACTGATGTTTCTAAACACAAAACACAACAGCAAGTTCTCATTAAGGACATCAAGACCTGATCACTTTTGCATGTAGTATTCATATACTGAGTTTGTTTCAACAACCAATTTTATCTGATTGTTCACGAAAATGTTGATGAAATAAATAATAAAAGCAAAACACTTTATCCTATTGCAAGAAATTAATTCTTTTTAATCAAGAACCTCATCATACTTTTATTGATTACGCTGTTGAATAGAAGGTTATGTACAGAGCTGCATAATAAGCATGCAGACAACATTGTGCCAGACTCATCTCAGATGGACTGGCCATGCTGTTTGGGTGTCAACTGAAGAAGGATTGACAGAATAATAAACAAAGACTCTGGGAACCTGGCAAAGCCGACACACCACAAACCTACGTCATCAACTGGATGGTATATTCTGGAAACCGGCCACGTAATTGAGAGGGACAATGCATTTTGCATGTTGTTTAACACATAAAATGGTCTCATGTTAAAGCTAGCAGAGGCAATTGCCATTCATTTACAGAAACCAAATTTGTGCAAACAAAAAGACAAGACAGTCAGTTTAAAATTACAGAGGTGGACAATTCACATTACTGTGTGAATATGTGTGCTGCATATCTCAGCTTGAAGGATTTATCTAATTACTTATTTATCTAATTACTTTAGTTTATGTTGTGTGATTTCTGCAGTATGTACCTGACGAGATGCAGCGAAATATGCCAGGCAATAAATTGTACAATCTACTGTTTGTGTCGTTTTTCAAATGAAGAACTGCCAAAGAAAATATTCTATACTTTGCTTGAGTAAGCCAAGCAAAGTCGCAGAGAACTAAAAAGCCTCACAAAAAACTTTAAAATTTTCAATGTGGAATTATGAGTTTCACCTTGAAACCTGGGACATCACTGCTGCTGATTGTTTTGTTTAGAATGGAGTTAAAAATTCCACAAAGTAAGCGAAATAGTGGGAGACTTAAAAACACACAGAGAGAAGAATTACAGAACGGAGATGAAAAAAATTGGGAGGATATGGAGGGAGCTGCAGGAGATAGCAACAGATAGGACGGCTTGGGGATAAAATGCAGAAGACAAAAAGTTAAATACCACATTTCCTGGGAAGAAAAGTTCACGAGGAAATGAACTGGACACCCCAGCTAAAACATCACGACCTAGAATATGTGAGACATGAGGGAAAAGAACTGGACACCCCAGCTAAAACATCATTACCCGGAATATGTGAAGACATAACACCTGACATCTCAACTGGACACCCCACCTAAAACATCATTACCCGGAATATGTGAAGACACAACACCTGACATCTCAACGGCAGTAGCTGCTATGGGACGACATTCACCTGTAGTGTGTTGCATATTTAAATTTTTTTCTACTACTTCTTCTCCACTCTATGAATGACAACCATCACCCATTAATTTTATAATCTGTTCTTATCAAAATCATCATCTAGTGCCGTGCCCTTCGGGCGTGGGCGATCATACTTCTCCACAAATTGCGATCACCGACATCATGGATCAATTCGTGTGTTGACTCCCTTCCGTGTCATGACACAAGACTGTCAATACTTGGTACTTCATTTTTAATTCACCACAAACAAAGACATTCCGGGAATTTCCAGGAAATCACGTGACATCAGGGTGATTCCACAGTGGATGTAAGGGTGCATTTATTAATTACAGATACAGACATATAATTGCTTTCGCAAGTAAAGGCAAGCAAATGCTATTGTGTAATGTCCGTATTTTATTGAAATAAAGAATCACATAAATGAATGTGTTGTAGATCACTTCCAGTTAAGTATGTGGTAGACTGCTAGACCGATCAATGGATGCAATAAATCAGTGGTTTTCAACCGGTCAGGAATTCCCCCTAGGGGGGAATTTTAGGGTTTCCAGGGGGGTAAATAAGATTATTTCAAGATCACATTAATACAAGAACTGATTACTTGATATTGTTTTTCCTTCCATTCTTTACGGTTCTGTAGTTCTCGCCCTTCTGAAATTCGTTTTACAATGTTAGTAGACCCACAAATCATGTTTTATGTAGACGTCTATACCTGTTCTAGCATGTGTTATTAAATGTAGCTTCCATCTTTACGTATACTGTGTAGGGGAGGGGGGAATTTATAGGGAGGAAATACGAAAAGGGAGGTGGGGGGGGGGGGGGGGGGTGACATTCTGAACATATGGTGAAAGGGTGCATGTGCCAAAAAAGGTTGAGAACCACTGCAATAAATGTTTCTGGATTCGGAGGACCCTCACTGTCATCGGAGTGTATATCCACATCTTGTGCTACTCATCTTATCTTGTGTATGTCCCATATCTGTTTGTGCTCATCTGTGATGTATCTGAGGGCCAGTTTGCAAAGACAATGACATGCGGTTTTGGCTACATCTTGCTGCAAACACACTTGTCGACCGACCACGAATTGAATTCCGATATCCCTATTCTGAAAATAGACGATTCCACAAGATCTAGGTCAGTGCTAAAAATAACACTGGTTTGTTTGTGGTGAATTAAAATTGAAGTATCCAAAACTTTTCTAACGCTGTCTTCCTCTATCTCTCTTACCACAAATCTTTCCTGTCGTCACAACATGTTCCAGTTTTTGTCTTCTCATAATGTGGCCAAAAGAATTATGACAGCTTCTTTCTGATGTTTGTGACAAGTTGTATTTGAGGCTTAGTTTACCCAAAATTTCCAGATTGCTAATTTTTGCTGTACTATGAATTTTGAGCATTCTTCTATAAAAACCACATCTCAAAGGCTTCCAGTGAATTTTTACGTCTACTAATTGTCCAGGATTCGGAGCCGTATGTTAAAATTGGTTCTATGTAACATGCAAAAACTATTTTTCTAACTTCCAAGGACAAGGATTATAGTGCACAAAATGTTCTTCACTTGACATAATGCAGTTCGTGCTTGTCCAATACCGTTCTTTATCTCTGTGATGCATCTTCCATCTGATGTTATCCAAATGCCTAGATATTTGAATTTCTACATTTGCCCCAAAATAATGTCACTTACTATAATTGCAAATTTAGGCACAATCTGTTACTTTGATATCACCATAACTTCTGTTTTTCTATTATTCAAGCTAATGCCCATTTTATTACTGGCCCATTGTTTTGCTGTTCTCATCACCCCTTAATTTCATAATCTGTTTTTAAGCTTGTGTTTCCCAACATTCTAATTTCCTTATTTCATTATTTTTGTTAATCACACGTATATTTATCGCAAAACAGGTTTAGTGGAATATCAGCTTCATACATCCGAAAAGTGTGTCTCCAACCTCTGTTACATCCTCAGAAAGTGATGCACGGCTTTCTTCTCGAATTTGTTTGCCAGAATGAAACTTACTTGCAAGACACACTTTGCTGTCCCTTGCTTTCAATGTCCCCCCAAATTGTTCATCTTTGCTGTCCATCGCTTTCAATGTCCCCCCAAATTGTTCATCTTTGCTGTCCATCGCTTTCAATGTCCCCCCAAATTGTTCATCTGTGCTGTCCAACACTTCCAATGTCTCTCTATACAGTTCCACAACTTCTTTGATGGTCATCTCCTTCAATGTCCCCTCACACAGTTCAATTCCCTGAGCCACCAACAGACTGGAGTCCATGACGTCACTACATCAGATGTTCTTTAACTGATCGAGGTCTCGTTTCTCACAAGCTGCATACAAGTCTGTTCTCCCTAGCAAGGACAAGGTCATTCGTAGCGTGCTCCAAATATTTTCTGACATGGCAGAAACCTGGCCATTAGGGCCCCGGCTTTCCCGCTGCATGTTTAAGGCTGTAACAAAGTGCTCCACCGCCTCTCTGAAATGACAGAAATATAGGAGTGAGGTTCATTATTTCAAAGCGTTCATTTTTTTGTTCATGTGCAAAATGTTTTCAATAAAATATCACAAATATTAAATACAAATAAATGAAAGGAGGAGCTGGGATTTAGAACAGATGGAAGAAATAAAAATGAGACAAGTTAAATATTTGGGCAACATTAAAATACATGCGCAGGACCCTTAAGGGAAGCACAGAATAGTATCAATGCAACCGACCACGCATGTCGTAATATCTCACTAAAAGCTTTTGGAATTCATCACAACACTTGGGAGACTGCTGCCAAAGACCGAAATTCGTGGTGTACATCATTACGCAAGGATGTAGTCACTTGCAAAACAAACAGGACTGCAAGAGCTGTGAAAATAAAAGACTGGACAAAAAAAACATACAGGAGTTCCTCCTGGAATGTCAAGCATTCTCTGCCCACATTGTCAAAGAGCATTTTGAGCCAAAATTGGCCTTACCAGCCATCTTAGAACTCACGCCCCCAAACTTTCAACCAGAGTGGATGAAACAAATGGTCATCATCATTCTTGATGGACAAACACCAAGAATGGTACCCCCTGTGTGTTACCAGGACCCTTTGGAGAAGCAAAGAATAGGAGCACAATGTAACCTACCATCCAGGTCTTCAGAGGCAACAAAGCAGGGTTGGTCTTGGACTGGCTCCCTCACCCCGTAGAAAAACTGTCACCACAAAATGTAACCAATCGTGTATAAGTCCAAAGTTGGATAGCTAAAGACAAGAGGGTGGGAGTGAGCTGGTTAAAAAAGTTCATAAAGTAACAAGAGAGACAGAATGGGTTACAGTAACATGAGGGATTGAGTGGGTTAAAGTAACATAAGTGACACAGTGGGTTACAGTAACATGAGGGATTGAGTGGGTTAAAGTAACATAAGTGACACAGTGGGTTACAGTAACATGAGGGATTGAGTGGGTTAAAGTAACATGAGGGACAGGGTGCGTTACGATGACAAACAGGGCAAGGTGGGTTAAAGCAACATATGAAAATAGGTTGACAAGTGAAATGTGTAACCAGGAGTGAGTGGGTTCATGTGGGACAAGAAAGAAAAGGACAAGTAAATGATGAATGAAGTAACAACTATATGTATGATATGTTGCTTGGTGCAGAATCAATGACAACTGTAGAGAGTGAGAGAAAAAAGACATACTTGTATGCTTGCAAGTTGACGCAGGCAATGCCCAAGTTGTAGCGTGAGCGAATGTAGCCCGGCGACAGTTCTAATGCTCTCCGATATGCTTCAACGGCCTCCTCGCTGCGGTTTCCATTCGCTAGAGTGGCTCCATATTTATTCCATAACAAAGCATCCTGTAAGTAAACACAAACCCATACCACAAAATTACTTCATTCTTATCTGCGCTAAACAATCAATACCAGCCAAACTTCAATCTCAACTAAACAAGGTTAATGTATGGCACACTGACCTCCATCTTATCATATGACCAAAGAAGTAAGAGTCCATTCTCTAATTTACTCTGACTTCCATCTTATCACATGACCAAAGAAGTAAGAGTCCATTCTCTAATTTACTCTGACTTCCATCTTATCACATGACCAAAGAAGTAAGAGTCCATTCTCTAATTTACTCTGACTTCCATCTTATCACATGACCAAAGAAGTACAAGTTGATTCTTTAATTTACAATCACCTCCATCTTGCTACATGACCAAAGTCACAGAAGTTGAATCTGAAAAGCACCTGACCTATGTCTCACCACATGACCAACAAAGCGAGAGTCGATTCTCTAAACTACTTTGAACTACATCTCATCACCTCACCAAAGAAGCAGATGTCAAACCATTGCAGGGGAGGTAAGAAGTTGAGCAACAGTGAAAAGAAACGCCAACAGCCATAAACAAGTCACAGAAAGGAAGGGACATACACAGGTATTCACATGGGGACAAAAACAAAGAGAAGGGAGGGGAAAGTTTAGGAGCTCAAGTGAAAGGGACAGAAGCAACAACAAAAGGGAAGCTGAGACAGATAGAAAGGTGGGATGACAGCCAATGGTTGAGAAAAAGATGGATGGTATAGATGGAATGAGGTATATGGAAAAGACACTAATAATTAAAATATGAGGGTAAGTCAATAAGTAAGTCACACAGTTCTGTGGGATGGCAGGTAAATGTAGTTGGTGTTTTATACAGGTGTCATTAGGTGACAGCAATATCAAACTTTATATTCCTGTTCGTCAGGTGGCACTAGGTGTCCCATGTGCATTTGCAGCGCATAAACAAAATGGCGACTGTACTTACGGAGTGTACAACAAAGAGCAACGTGCTGTTGTGCGTTTTTTGTGAACAAAAGGACTGCCTGCAAAGGACATTCATAAGGAAATGCTTCCTGTTTATGCTGACAAATGTTTGTCCCGTAAAGTGGTGCAAAGCTGGGTAGAAAATATCCTTCTTCCCCTTGTGTCCAAAAATTCAAGGTTACGCCATCAGCAGGGAAGGTTATGCTGACAGTGTTTTGGGATTGTCAAGGAGTGATTTTAACGAATTTCAAGAAGAAAGGTGACAATGTGAATTCTGAATCATACTGTGAAGTTCTATCAATACTTCATGATGCAATTCGAAGAAAACGTCCAGGACTGCTGACTAGAGAAGTGTTGCTTCTTCATGACAATGCCAGACCATATACGGCTCGATTAACTCAGGAGAAAATTAACCAACTAAGGTGGGAAGTTCTGGAACATCCACCTTGCAGCCCCAACTTAGCCCCTAGCGATTTCCACCTTTTTGGTCCACTGAAAACCCACCTTGGCGGGAGACATTTCGCGAATGACGCCAAAGTTGAATGTGAAGTGAAAATGTGGTTTAGAAAACAGAGCATGCAGTTCTATGCAGCCAGTTTGGGAGGACTGATAAAACGATGGGATAAGTGCATCAATGTTGGTGGAAATTATGTTGAGAAATAAATGGATAATGTATGTATAAAAATAAACTGGTTTCAAGTTGTTATCATATTTACTTATTTTTCTACAGTAATTTGTGACTTACTTATTGACTTTCCCTCGTAACCTGTGTTGGTCCTTTACAGTATTACTATCCACATTACAAAATGTTATAGAACAACTAATAACCTCAACACAAAAGAATAGCCAAAATCACAACCTATATATTAACATAGCAAAACCAAAGATAATGCATACTGATAAAACTATTATGGAGAAAGAAATATATGTTAATGAGGAAAAATTGGAGGTGGTGGAAAATTGTGAATATCTTGGGTCATTAATTACCAACAATGGTGACACAATGACAGAAATTAAAAGATGAGATGAATATCTACTGCTCTTCAAAAACTAAAACAACTGAATAAATTGTGGAGGGGGACAGACAGACTTACAAACATTAGATTTTTAAGAGCATGCATCTTTCTTATTGCAACATACACCTCTGAGACCCTTACTAAACAAGCTAAACAGCACATAAATGCCTTTGAATATAAATGTTATATACGGGTTCTAAGAATATCTTGGATACAGAAAAGAACAAATGCATCCATATGACAAGATTTAAATATTGAAGACGTTGGCTACTAAAGGCGATAAAACAAAGAAAACTGAAATATTTTAGTGACTTGAAACACCGTGAGTTTGGAGATAACAATCATGGAGATAACAATCGTGTCAAGGGGTATACGCCTAGGAAGAGAGGAAGAGGAAGACCAATGCTTAGCTGCTGAGGCAGGAGGGTCAGACAGCATACACACCATGACATCTCTTCACCATCTTCCTGACAACAGACACTGGGCTGGCAATGAAGAGCAGATCCACCATAAACTCTGCTGAGATTAAACCTGCCGACTACAAAGTTTTAGTCGTTAGTTGCGGTTTCAACTTCACAACATTTTCTTCTTCTTCTTCTTTCGTTCGCTACAACTTCACAACATGAAACCTGCGGACTACAAACTTTTAATCATTAGGTGCGGTTCCAACTTCACATCAAAGGGTTACCCTATAATGCTCTGTTCCTGTGCCAGTGAATATCACACAAATTGATCCTCACTGTACAGTACAAGTGAATCGGTACAATTAACTCAGAACAGTTATAACATCTGATGGGAGGTGCCTTGAAGAAATTAGAACAAGAATCACCATGGCGAAAGTAATCTTTTGCAAGATGGAAAACATACTGATCAATAAAAAGATGTCATTTGCAATGAGAAAAAGAGTGTTAAGGTGCTAGACAGAACAAGTACGTTTGTATGGATGTGAAGCGTGGACAATGAGCAGACAAGGTGTGTTCCAAGCTGTTGGCTGTGGAAATGTGGTTTCTGAGGAAAATGCATAGAATACCAAAGACAGACAGAAAAACCAATGACCAAGTACTACAAGAAATAAATGAAAACCATAAACTGATTAGAGAAATTAGACGTAGACAGTCAACATTTTTTGGACATGTTGTGAGAAAAAATAAATTGCAGAACTTGGTGACAACTGGCAAGATTGAGGGGAAGAGAACAAGGGGAAGGAGGAGAAATAAATACCTGGATGGCTTAACCACATGGCATGGTTGAGACAAGAACACAGAACTGATTCACGACTCTGGTGATCGAGTGAAATGGTGAAAGATGTCCAGTGTCCGATACACCCATGTGGCCAAACCATCCAGGTATTTATTTCTCTGCCTTCCCCTCAATCTTGCTTACGCTTATCTGCATGGCACATGATGATGATGATGATGATGATATTTATGTGACATTTGGTGTAAATAATCTCGTTTGGGTTAGTTCTCTCAAATAAATAATCTGCCAGGGCATTGTTTGCTTGTGTATTTTAATGCAGGAAACTTACGTTTGGTCTGACTTGAAGTGCCAGGTTGAAACATTCCACGGCTTTGCTGTACTCTCCACTCAGGTTAAACAGTATGCCCAGACCACACTGTGGGAGGAGAAAAATAAAAGACAATGGCATGGTTATCGTAATTTCTATCACACTTTTAAGGTTTTCATTTGAAGACCCCTTATACCCATTTTCTGACTGAACGGCAAGGCACAAATCTAAATTAACAAAATGACAAGATATAATTAATTTACAAGGAAAAAAACTAAATATCCTTTCCTTATCTTTAAGATAGCACACAGGAAATTATTGAGGTCATTAATTAATTAACTAATTTACTGACTGATGACAGTCAAAGGAAATTATCTAAACACTTGAGTTTCTGATTCACAATGATCACAGATTAAATGATTGATTGATGACAATCACAGGAAACTATTTGAGCACTTAAAGGATTAATTGCTGACAATCACACCATTTATTTGATTATTGAAAACAATCTAGAGGTTTGATTGATTGACAACAATCATAAGGAAACTGTCAAAGTATCTGACTGACTGAGACAATCACAGGAAAATTACCCACCTGAACATCTGGGTCAATCTGAGTTTCTGCAGAGAGTCGTGCCGCCGACAAATACAATTCTCGGATCTCCTCGTGCTCAATGCTAATAATAAAAAAATAACACGCCATTAAACATGCCATACTATGTTTACCATTAGTCTGTCATTATTTCCAGATTTATTACATTTGTTGGCCTAGGGATTAACCTCTTTCTCTGTAATCCCGTATATTCTCGTGAGTAACATAACCTGCGCGAGAATCGATAGCAAGTTCTCGCCACATTGGTAACTTACGGGGTATGTGAGCCGGTCGCTCAGAAAGCAATGGCAAACTACTGAGTGTAATCTTGTCTAGTACATTAACAGCAGCTGAAAAATGCTGATGTTGACTGCAACGTCCTGTAAGGGATATGCAAAACAAAACAAAAACTGATTCCAAGAGGAGTGGCTGGCAGAGTGGCTAGAATGCCGGATTCTCCTTCGGGAGACCCGGGTTCAAATCCTCGGTAAGATGTGGGATTTTTTCTGTCAGGGGCAAAAAGAAAACCCTAACCTGCACAGTTCGCGATGAATGGACTAGCCAGGCAGCCTTAATTCCCCAGGCTCAAAGATCCCCCTGCTGTACACTGCAAGGAACTATAGGCAGTAAATAACAGTCAGTGATTCACTAAAATTGTGTGGAGATCTGCATGGCCGAATGGACAAGAACGCACGTTCTTAAACATCCGGTGTGCTGATACCAAGGTAAGAGGTTCAACCCCAACACTGGACGGTTAGACTAAATTGTTAACTTCTTGTCCTTGACTTGGAGACGTAAATTACAAGTACCTCAGAAGTCGGAGGGGTCCGTCTGATGGCAAGGGACACTCGTAATAATAGGGAAAGCTAATCCGCACACAAACTACAGCCCAGTGCTACTAGAAGTAGTATGTATGGAACACGCTTGAGTTCAAAGCAAGCGAGCACCCCAAAAAAAAAAATTGTGTGAAATAGTTATGACTAAGTTGAATAGCAAAGTTAAATAAATAATGGCTGTAGTGGAGATGTTTCCATGAAACGCACCTATTATGTTTACTGCTACAGTCTGTCATAATTTCCAAATTTATTATATTTTTAAGTGATTAATTACAATTGTGCTAAGTGATTAAGACTAAATTGAATAGCAGAGTTAAATAAATAATGACTGTAGTGGAGATATTTCCATTTCTATGTGTCTATAACTGCAATGTTGTCTCTTGTATGAATTTAACTGTCTTTTTTAGTTGACTCAGCGGTCTACAGAGTTTATCTTCCACTGTTGTCTCCCTAGGCCAGAAGGTTTGCCTAGACATGTTGTAATTTGGGCAGTCTTGGAGTATGTGCTCTGCTGTCTGCGACACCAATCCACATATGCACATGGCTGATTCACCAATCTTGAATTTTGTATACATGTGGTTCCGTAATCTATTGTGTCCTGTTCTGAAGCGCAGAATAATGACTTGTTTTGGTCTGTCCATAATGTGGTAGTCATCTTGAGCAGGTTTTGGTGGCTTTCTTACTGATTTGATCATTCTTTTCTTTTGGTGGTATGTAACAGGCAGAATAACAAGGCTTTGTGCTATGGAGAGACCAAACTAGCGGATGATGCCCTCAACGCCATAGAGGCTCTACCAAGTCTTGACCACCTGGACACACTTCCCACCATAACAGAAGTTAAGGGTGCTATAAATGAACTTGCATCTGGCAAGGCTCCAGGCAAGGATGGGATTCCCACAGGATTTCAAAGATTCAAGCATCATAACACTGTACAAGAACAAGGGCGATCGGAGCGACTGTAACAACTATAGGGGTATCTCACTTCTGTGTATTGTTGGAAAAGTATTTGCCAGAATTGTTCTGCGCAGACTTCAAGTCCTAGGAGATCAAGTCTACCCTGAATCACAGTGTGGCTTTTGACAGAACCGGTCTACCATTGATATGATATTCTCATTGCGACAAATGCAAGAAAAATGCTGTGAGGGTCTGTTCAAGGCAATAAAGAAGATTGGCTGCCCACCAACTCTTCTGTCCATTGTGGAATCGTTCCACACAGGCATGAAAGGTGTAATCAAGTTTGATGGTGCAACTTCTGAAGAGTTTGAAATCAAGAGTGGAGTTAAGCAAGGTTGTGTACTAGCTCCCACTCTTTGGAATATACTTTTCACTTCTACTGAAATATGCCTTTCGTGATCAGGATGGAGGTATATACATTCACTCACACTCAGATGGCGACCTCTACAATGCTCAGAGATTGAAAGCCAAGACCAAAATTAGGAGGGTACTGATTAGAGAGTTGCTTTTTGCAGATGATGCTGCAGTTACGACCCACTCTGAGGAAGAATTGCAATGTCTACTATCTGCATTCTCCAATGCTTGTTCTGAATTTGGTTTAACAATTAGCAAAAATAAGACAGATTATGTCACAAGGTGCACATGGGATACTATCAATCTTTATTGATGAAGCCGAACTAGAGATGGTAGACCATTTTAAATATCTAGGATCAGTGGTAAATAGCAAATTATCCCTAGATCAGGAAATCAACATCCGGATTGGTAAGGCAGCAACAACAATGAACAGGTTAAGAAAAAGAGTCTGGGAGAACAGGAAGCTTACTGCCAAAACAAAAGTCCTTGTCTATCAAGCCTGTGTCCTTAGTACTCTTCTTTATGGCAGTGAAACCTGGACAACTTACTCACACCAAGAGAAACGTTTAAACAGCTTTCATATACGGTGTCTGCGAAGAATTCTTGGTATTAAGTGGCAAGACAAAATCACAAATACTGAAGTATTGGAAAGATCAAGTTGTGTGACGGTTTATTCCATGCTCAGTCTTTGTAGACTTTGATGGATAGGACATCTTAGGTGGATGGCTGATGGTAGAATACCAAAGGACATCTTTTTTGGTGAATTACAGATGGGTAAGAGATCTCAGGGTCGGCCTCTACTACGATACAAAGATGTATGTAAGTGGGACTTGATTGACACAGGCATTGATAATGCACATTTGGAGCAAGTCGCCGTTGAACGTGTTGCATGGAGGGCAAACATCAGAAATGGAATAAAGACAAAGGAGAAAATTATTGCAGATAAGTCACACACTGAGCGTGTGAGATGTAAGATGGTGCATGATGGTGGAAATGACCACGTGTTCACATGCACCTTCTGTGAACGGACATTTACAGCGCGAATTGGCCTTATCAGTCACATTCACTACCGCCATAGGTAAAAGTTATTATGCCTTTTTATAGCACAAACTATCGTCTGTCAAGACGGCAAGGTGCCAGTGAATGTAACAGGCACATCAGGCTGTTCTTCTTTTGTTCCTTCCTTAGCCAATCGATCATCTCTGTTGTTTCCGGGTATTCCACAGTGGGATGGTATCCACTGTATGGTGACCTTATGCTGACTGCTAAGTTCAGAAAGTAGTGTCCTTAGTACTGGCAATTTCCCAGAAGGAGCACCTCGAGTACTGATTTTGCATATGTCAGTAGCATCACAGGTTGTGTACCATGGCTGGGATTTAGTAATTTCTCTGTTGTTATCTTGATTGCCTCAATTTCAGCATCATAGTTATGGCAGTACTTTCCTGTTGGTACTCTGGCCGTGTCCCTAGCATTATTTGGGTATTCTGTGTACACTCCCGCTCCTCCATTTCAAACAGCATTTTATGCTGACCCATCTGTGTAGACTTGGATCCAGAGGTCCTGTGGGTATTCTTCATCAAGGAAGCTGAGAGTGGCTGTTCTGCGCTGTACACTGTTCTGATCTTCCTTGTCAAATATTCCTCTCACTTTTGTCTGGATTTGTAGTGATAGTCTATGTTCATCTTTCCATGGAGTTCGCTCTGGTATAGTTTTCAGGGGGATATACTAACTGTGGGCAGATCGTTGGTTTCTCTGCAGAGTCGTTTGGCCTGGTGGATAAAACTGCTTCTTTTCAACCGCCCCATAGCTAAGTTTTCAAATCTCTTCTTCGTAGGATGGCCTGGCAAGCTGAGGAACGTTTCTGCTTATATTAGCGTTTTTGTATCTCTGCGCTCTCTCAGTGCTTGTGTCCTCCCCAATTTCTCCATCTCCACTATAGGGGTTTATCTCATCCCTCCTGTGGTGACTCTAAGTGCTTGATTTTGCACCTTGTCCAGCTCTTGTAGTGTGGTTTTTTATGCTGAACACCACCCAGTTGACCCGTATTCCAGGTGTGGTCATATGCTCTGTTGATAAACTTTGCTAAGTATTTTCCCATTTGTTCCCCATGTGGTTTCACTTAGTTTTCTCAGGATGGCTAGTTTTTTGCTACTGCTTTGTTGATGTGCTTTCTCCATATCAGCCTACCATCAAATGTTACTCCTAGGTATGTTGTTCTTTATCTTCACTAAGAGGTATTCTGTTTATCTGGATGATCCCTGCTTTTTAGTTTGAGAGATGGTAAATAGAGTGGTGCTGCACTTGTCATTGTTTATGCTGAAACACCATTTATTTGCCCATGCAACAAATGCATCTACTACAGCTCTTTGTAGCGATCTGGTGGCCACTGATGCATGATCATTTGTGTTCCATAGAACCAGGTCATCAGCGTACATTGCTGCTTTAATTGCATACGGTAAATTAGCAACAAGGTCATTGATGAAGATTAGAAAAAGTGTGGGGGACAAGACTCCGCCCTGGGGAACACCGTGGCACAGTAGTACTTTCTTGCTCTTGAGTCCGTCTATCTGTACTCTATCTGTTGTGCAAGTATACTTTCACCCATTTGTACATTCTTCCATTGACTTTGCAGTTTCTCAGTTTCTTTGTCAGACCTTCTTTCCAGACTTTGTCAAAGGCTTTCTTCAGATCTATCCATGCCGCAAGCACCAGCTTCTTCTCTTGGAATACATCCTCAATTTCTTGAGAGAGGTAGGTTGTCTGATCTTCCATAGAGTAGCACTGCCTAAAGCCAGCCTGCTGTGGCACAAGGATGTTTTTACTTTCAATTTACCACTGCAGTCTGTAATTGATGATGCACTCCAGTGTTTTGCAGAGACAGCTGGTGAGGCTAATTGGTCTGTAGCTAGAGGCAATGGAACTATCTTTCCCTGATTTTAGGAGGGGTATCATGATTGCTTCTCTCTAGGCTTGTGGAACACTGCCTAAGGTCCAGCTATTATTGAAGATCTGCAACAGCTTTGATTTGGCCTCTGTTCCTAGGTTCCTGATCATTTCATTGGAGATACCATCAGCTCCTGGTGACTTTCTCATTTTCAGTTTTGATATGGCTAGCTCCAATTTTCTGATTGTGATAGGTGCCTCCAGAATGTCATGTACTGTTTCATTCTGTCCTGTATGTTGCCATTTCTCTTGAATCTCTTGTTGTTTCTCTGGACTAATGTCGATATTGTTATCTTGTGCAAATGAGTCAGCAAAATGGTCAGCTGCTTGCTTTCCTGTTACGATGTTTCCGTCTTTATGTAGTGCAATTTTTGAGTTTCTCCCTGTGCCCTCATCGTTAAGTTGTTTTATTAGCTGTTTTCTCCTGCCAGCATTTCCGTCTAGCCTGCAGCTTGGCCCTTTGAAATTTGGCTTTTGCATTCTGGTATTTATTGTGGTGCTCTTGGCTGGGTTTGGCCTCTGCTTGCTTTCTACACACTTCCACATCATTATGCAACTGTTCCAGCTCACTACTCCAGTAGGGTTTATAATAATATAATAGGGTTTACTGGCTCCTCTTGGTACTGTTTCTCGTGCTGCCTGTAGTATGCATTTCCCAAACTCTTCAACTACTTTATTTATGTCTTTCTCAGTGTTCAGGTTTCTAACCAGTATGCTTGTACATTGCCCAGTCTGCTTTCTTGTAGTTCCACCTCGAGAGGGTGCTGCTTTCACTTACAAGCTCATTTTCTACAGTTAGAAAGACTGGCCAATGGTCACTGCCACCAAGTTGTTTCCCAACAATTCGTGTAATGTTCCACTCCAGGTCTGGTGAATGAAAAGCCAGGTCAGGTGTAGTTGTAGTGTGCCATGATCTCGAGTAGAAAGTATGTGGGTCGGACGGCTTGTTAATCAAGATGAATCTATTCTTATCCTGCCAGTCTTCCAGTCTCTCTCCTCTCTGGTCCATGTATCATAGCCCCAGCTTTGCGTGTGGCTGTTGAAGTCGCCACACACAATCATTTTTTCTTTTAATGGCAGTGTATCCAGTGCCGTCCAGTGGGCGGTCACTTAGACAGTAGTAATTGATCAAATGAAGGTCTGTATCTTCCGTCTTAAGTTTAAGTGCCTGATACTCAGCCCCTTCCATGTAAACTTCAATTTGAGAAGCAGTGATGTTATTTTTTACAAGGGTCAGTATCCCACCCTTTCGCCTGTCCTTTCGGTCAGATCAGTAACACTGGTAGCCTCTGATTTTCAAGGCTGTATTTTCGTTGAGGTGAGTTTCTTGCAAGCAACATACACTTACTTTTTCTTGGTCCAAGATGTTTTCTAGTTCTATTTTTTTGTTGCTGACTCCCTCCGCATTCCAGTGCATTATTTTTAGTCTTTGTTTGGTATGGCCAGACGCTCTATTCTCAGGTCCCCTGGCTCCACAGAACATCTGAGAAGGACCTCCAGTAGCTGTGGTTGGACCCTTTCGAGGCATAGGGCACTGCACCTGCCTGGGGGTCCAAAGCAGGGCGAGCACCATAACATTTAGCAGTAGTCGACATATTTCATTATGCATGATTGCGTGGCATCCTGATTTCCGTGGTGCACCTCCTGGCTGGTTACCTCCTTCTTCAACACCTTTCCTTTGCTAGAGCAGACTGTGGTCATACTCGAGTTTAGGTGTGTAGACACGCACACACGTGTCTGTGCATGCATGTACGTGCATACACATCTAGAGCGCTCTGGTTATTTCTCGGTGCCAGTGACTCGCCGCCACTCCTTCTCCTGTTAGTTAAAACAGTTCCGCCACGAGAAGGCCAGGAGTTGGACTTTGCTGCATAGGTGATGAATGCACGAGCCTTTGGGGTATTTATGCAAGGTTGGACGCTCACCCCAATCCCACCTACATACAGCAACATTTGGAGCCAGATATTTCTATGAAATGCACATACTATGTTTACCATTACAGTCTGTCGTCATTTCCAGATTTATTATATTTGTAAGTGATTCATTAAAATTGAGTGAAATGGTTAGGACTATGTTGAACAGCATAGTTAAGTAAATAAATAATGACTGTAGTGAGGTTGTTGAATGACAAGTTTAAAAGTTAGGTGCATATCCTTTACCGGACATCGCAGTCAACCCCAGCATTTTTTTCTGTTCATAATTCCTGGGCAAGTTTACGTTCAGTAGTTTCCCCATTGCTTTCTGAATGACCAGCACCCATACCATTTCATTTTTAAAAAAACAACGTAAGGCGGTCTGCTGCCAAATCACCCGTAGCTGTGTTTTGAATACAGGTGTGCAGGATTGCTAACTGCGTCTGTAACCCCTTCACCAGAGAACCGATATGACAAGAGATGTTTCCTAAAACGTCGTTCATAGAGTTCAGGATGTAAGTGAACTTAGAATAAGTTTTATTAATAGACAAACAGTAGTGTATCCTCAAATTGGGAAAGAATATCCTAGTCTGACCCCTAGACAGCCAGGATTGCAGTCTCCCCCTGGCAAAGACCTCTCTCCACCGCCAGATGGGGCATCCTAGGCAGACATGAGTCGGGATCGATCATGGTGTCTGGTGTGATACAGCCTGTTGAGAACTACAAACTGTGCAATTTGCGAGGCTGCAGGGAAGTCCTAGCTTTTTCCCTGTGATGATGGCAGATAGCATCCATGTCCTGCATTCACCATTTGAAAGAGAGTTAATAAAAGGAGGAAGATGTAAAGGAGGAGGAAAAGGAGGAGGATGAAAAGGAGGAGGAGGAGGAGGAGGAGGAAGAAAGGAGGAGGAGAAAGAGGAAGAAGAAGTAATAATTGGCAAGATTCATGAAGAAAAAAAAAAGATATAGAGGAAAGCAGTGAAAACAGCCTCTCATCATGGCATGCAGTCATGTTCTCTGACAAGAATCGACATCTGTAGAGATGCCAGTTGGCACGTTACTTTATGATAATGATAATTACATGGATAAAGTACCTGGACATAAACGTTAACTCTGGAGGCTGTGCAGGAACATCACCTTGAATTAAATGCGAGTAACGAGGATTGCGGGCGAGCCAAGATTTCAAAGCATGGCAAGCATGCGAACCATATGACTCATTCGTGTATGAGACAGCTAATGCCATTAGTGCCATCTGGTTATTGGGGTCAAGTTGCAGGCACCTGGAAGGCAAACAAACAACTCAAGAGTTACTAATGAAACAACAGTTGTATTTTGGTAATAAAGCCACGGAAAAAATTAGGGAGTATCAATTCATTTTTCACATTTAACAGTATTCTCATAATTCAGTATCCAGTTTAAAAAATACAGCAATATCCTCATCATTCAGTCTCAGGTAGAAAATCTACAAACATACCCACAACATTATCTTCATCAATTAGCCTTAGACAGACTATCTATTCACAACATTAGGTAGTCGCAGTTCCAACTTCACGGCAAAGGGTCACCCCATAATTCTCAGTTCATGTGCTGGTAAATATCACACATAATGCTCCTCACTGTCCCATGGGAAAAGTGGAACAGACAGCAGTCTGACAAACAGACAGCACGCACAGGCGTACATGCATAAGGCCGCTGCCAGAATGCCAACACAACAGTCCGCCACTAGAATTACAGTTCAACATCGATGGAAGCGGCAGTCACTAGAAAACCAGCAGTTGCACACACTTTAATGCACAAGGCAAAATCAACTAGTTCAGCAACCAGTCGTCCACCATTTTTCTGAATATGCCATTCACAGTACAAACTACTATGAACAGATATAAAAGCATTCCATATGAAATCCAGTGTCGCTCCACACATTTAACTCAGTAGCTGGGTTTTTCACAACATTATCATCATCACTCAGCCTCAGACAGGCAGTCTACCCTTAACAGTAATCTCATAATTCAGTCTGGGGTAGAAAATCTACAAACCTACCCACAATAGTAGTCTCATCATTCAGCCTCCAGTAGAATATCTACAAACCTACCCACAACAGTAATCTCATCATTCAGCCTGAGGTAGAATATCTATAAACCTACCCACAACAGTAATCTCATCCTTTAGCCTGAGGTAGAATATCTATAAACCTACCCACAACAGTAATCTCATCATTCAGCCTGAGGTAGAATATCTACAAACCTACCCACAACAGTAATGTCATCATTTAGCCTGAGGTAGAATATCTACAAACCTACCCACAACAGTTATCTCATCATTCAGCCTGAGGTAGAATATCTACAAACCTACCCACAACAGTAATCTCATCATTCAGCCTCCAATAGAATATCTACAAACCTGCCCACAACAGTAATCTCATCATTCAGCCAGAGGTAGAATATCTACAAACCTACCCACAACAGTGATCTCATAATTCAGCCAGAGGTAGAATGTCTACAAACCTACCCACAACAGTAATCTCATCATTCAGCCTAAGGTATACAGTCTACGTTTTATGACCTGTCAACTGCACAGGGATTCCTGAAGATTGATCAACTCTCACCCACACTGGTATATGTTCCACCCACACTGGTATATATTCCACCCACACTTATATATGGTCCACCCACACTGGTATATGTTCCACCCACACTGGTATATGGTCCACCCACACTGATGTTTGGTCCACACACACCAATGTTTGGTCCACCCACACTGTTATATGTTCAGTTACTCGATATGCTAATTGCCTTTCCATTCTACCTATGTAAGTTGCTTGGCACTCACACTGGAATTGATAAATGCAGTTTGATTTGGTGTGCGGAGACACTGGTTCTTTCACAGATAGAGTAGATATTATTTCCTGTGTAATTTAATTGTTGGTTTTTTCTTATCTCCTGTTTGATGCAGGATCTCTCTCTCTCTCTCTCTCTTTTTCTTTCTGAATCATTCTCTTTCTTTTGCTTACTCATTATCTCTCTCTTTCTCTTGATCACTCTTTCTCTCTTGCTTATTCATTCTCTTTTTCATTCTCTTTTTCATTCTCTCTCTCTCTCTCTCTCTCTCTCTCTCTCTCTCTCTCTCTCTCTCTCTCTATTTCATTCTCTCTTTGGCACCCAAAATCTTGACTGATTACTCTAATCCTTTCACAATTTCATTGCTTCTGGAAGAACTGCCTTATTTGTTTTTCTATCCATCCATGGCAATCTGTTCATTTCCCCCGACAAACCAGATTTGCACTGCCATTAGATTTTCAGCTTGTCTGTTTCTTGTCTATGATTCACATATATAGATCAGTTTAGGTTCCTTTGGGATCGTGTGTAGTGCGGAAGAACAGATAGATCATCATGGTCTGGAGAGCATGCTGCAGCAAGGAGTGACCAGGGGATCTGGCCAACACTCAGGACTCTGAGGAGAGGCCCGACGGACACATAATCTGACTGCAACTGGTACCATTAGTATAGGGACTCTTCACTGGTTGTTGAAGATGAGGACGGAGCACATGTGGGAAGGTCCCGAGTGCTGTGATGTCAGTTCCTGAATCAGCTCAACTCAACATCAGTATAGCACTTTAACTCTTTCGTTCTCAGTACCCGGTTGACAGGCAACAACAAAACATCTGGTAGAGACACAATTCCACTCACTGTCTCAAGGCGGCGATTGCTGCAAGTTCTTGCTCATTCTCAGCCTGCGACGTTCCCAGGTACTGCCATGCCTGAAAGATGGGACCAATTTGAGTCGAGACAGTAACAGCAAGTATGTCCGAGTTGAGACAGTGACAGCAAGTATGTTTGAATTGAGACGGTGACAGCAAGGATGGTTGAGTTGAGACAGTGATAGCAAGTATAGCAAGTAGTGACAGCAAGTATGTTTGAGTTTATCAGTGACAGCAAGTATGTTTAAGTTGAGACAGTAACAGCAAGAATGTTTGAGTTGAGATAGTGACAGCAAGTACGTTTGAGTTGAGACAGTGACAGCAAGTATGATTGAGTTGAGACAGTGACAGCACGTACATACATTTTGCCTGAAAGAAGAGATCAATATGAGTAGAGACAGCAAGTACGTGTATTGTGCCTGAAAGATGGGTGAGACAGTATGTAGATTATAGATTTAAAAATTGGCATCAAGCGTCAATTTGAGTTGAGACAGTGTTAGCAAGTATGTCTGAGTTGAGACAGTGACAGCCGAGGCACTGGTTTCCACACAACGGTTTGAGTGCCGGTCATTCAGAAAGCAATGGTAAACTACTGAACATAAACTTGCAGAGGAATCACAAACAGCCAAAAAATGCTGGCATTGACTGCGACGTCCTGTAAAGGATATGCAACTAACTTTAGCTGTCTGTATCTTTACACCCCTGTGCCCAAACTTTGTCTACATTAATACCTACACAGGTACATGATCCCACCTCTCCAAGTGAGGTTTCACCATGGGAGATCAAATTATTATTTGTCCGATTTATTATCATTACCTCAGCCTTTTTTCTCCTTTGAATATTTAGACATAGCTGAAGCCCCTGCATTGCTCAACTTTAAAACATGAAAGCCTCTATTAAACAAGAGAATAAAGCAATCACCAGGTGTTTGTAAAGTCTCACTACACTGTGTATGTAGAACAAATTTGGTAAATGAAGTACATGATGTCATGAAAAACTGTGCTCCACAGTCCATCATGAAGCAATATGCAGCGAATGGGTGTCGTCTGCTGGAGTAATTTTTTGCATTAAAACGGAATGGCGTTATCAACGGAAGAAAGAGTTTTTTTCAAATTTTTTTTTTTTACAAAAAAGGTATAGTGAGACCTTACAAATAATACCCTGTCTAAAACATGAAAGCCTCTATTAAACAAGAGAAGAAAGCAATTATATCACTGGACTATAAGCACCAAAGCCTCCATCTCACCAACCATAAAACTCAAAAGCCTCCACCAGACAAAAGAAAACTGAAAGTAAACTTGCCAAGAAATCACAAACAGCCCAAAAATGCTGGGGTCGACTGCAGTATCCTGTAAAGGATATGCAACAAACAGGATACAACACACCCACACATCACCCACGTCTGCGACAGTGCACATGTTCTAGTCCCGCCCTAGCTGCCTTACCTCACTATGTGAAGCATCTTTTTGAACTGCAGCTTCAAACAACAAAACCGCATTGGGGATGTCCCCGACTTCTAACCGCTTCTTGCCCTCTTGAAATGGGTTCTCATGGTCGAGCAGGTGGTTCTCCTGGTCAAACTGGTAGTCCTGAGGAAGAAAGTTGTGAAAACATTTCCAAAAATGTACTTTAAAGCTGTAGCAAGCAGCTGACCATACATCAGCTGGCTAGTTTATACGTGATATCTTATTCTCATCTTCTTCTAAAGTACTCAACAAAGTCCTCAACTCGAGAAAGTCGGCTTCATTACAATGAGTTTCATCCCATCTGGTGCAGTCCCTCTCTGCAGTACGGCAAGCTGCTTATCCAGAGCAACACATCGCACACAGAATGAACTCTGTAACCCCAACGACCCCAGTACACCCAATCTCTCACAGTGGCACCTGGCCGCCTTCAAACCTGCCTCAATGCAGATTCAAACCTATAACCACCAGGTCGGCAGGCTAGCCACTAGGCTACAATCATTAGTGTGGTGGCTATATAATCTCTTTACATTTGTAGCTGGTTGAAACTCCATCCCCTACACCTGACACCCTCATACCTGACACCTTTACACTGGCTACTCCCACACTGGCTACTCCCACATCAGCTTCCCCCACACCAGTAACCTCAACACCTGCCACCCTCACATTTATCACCCTTACACCTACCACCATCACACTACTTTTTTTTTTATCAACCACACACCTCCCACCCCCTCACTTGCCACCATCACACCTCCCACCCCTACACCTATATATAGACAATATAGACAAATATTCTTCTGACCTTTATCCCTCAATTTTACAGACTGCTAAAAAGCAACCACACGACTGACACAAACAAACACACTAACATGCAAAAAAACAAATACAAAAAAAATACAAAGACACAAACAAACATAAAACATATATACATACAACAAAAATACAAAGAAACACATAAACAAACATAAAAATACATACAAGCATACATACATACAAAAAACAACATTAAAAAAACATGAAAAACAAACATACATCCAAACAAACAAACACAAACAGACAGACATATACACAAACATACAGCTTCCCTGACCTTGAAAACCTTAGATGTCTCGTACTCTGTTAACCAAGGGTGACCTTCCTCGCTGAAAATGAAACAATGTTAAAATAATCTGGCACCTGGTTGTCTTCACAGACGATAGTTAAAACAAAGCATAATAACTACAACCAGGGATAGAGTTATACCTCTACTTAACACAAAACCTGGGTTGAATTGTAGAGGCCTTGTTTTGTCCTTGCATGATCTCTCTCTCTCTCTCTCTCTCTCTCGACCTGGCTAGTTTACTGCAGAGGAAAGGTAACACCGATACATCTGGAACAAGACAAACTGCAGAAGCTGCCGGATCAGCAAAGCAAAGCTCTAACTGTCTGCCTGTCGGAGCTTCTATCCTAAACCAGTTGCCAATCAAAGGCTTTAATTCTGGTCTGTCCTGCCATGACAATTAGTGTTTAGGTTGCATTTCCTCACACCAGAATAAGGCTTGTACCCTCCCATTTGAACTCCTCCGCCTGAAGCTGTTGGCACAATGTCTGGTGTCGGATTTGGTGAGCGCTGTCCAACATTCGGCGTTAACAAAAAGCAGGTAGTACTGTCTACTGTCATACGCTAGCTCAGTTGTATCTGACGAAGTACTAAAATTACGAATGTTAAAATAAACACTTAGATTAATTCTGGCGAATCATGTTATTATTATTTTTTTTTAACAAAGACCAAAATTTAAATGCATCTGATAGAGGAGAGGACGCGTACAGTGTCTCTGAGACATCCGTGTCCGCGAGGTTAGGGTGGTCCACTTCAGGTGGTATCCATGGCCGAGAGGTTAGGGTAGGAGGCTCTTTGGCCAAGAGGTTAAGGTAGGAGGTATCCGTGGCTGAGAGGTTAGGGTAGGAGATATCCGTGGCTGAGAGGGTAGGGACAGGAGGTATCCGTGGACGAAAGTTAGGGTAGGTCCACGTGGCTGAGAGGTTGGGGTAGGTCCCCAGGGCTAAGAGGTTAGGGTAGGTCCCCATGGCTGAGAGGTTGGAGTAGGAGGTATTCGTGGCTGAGAGGTTAGTGTAGGAGGTATCCGTGGCTGAGAGGTTAGGGTAGGAGGTCCCCATGGCCAAGAGGTCAGAGTGGACATCTAAGGGGGGGGGGGGGGGGGGGGGGGGGGGGTCTCTGGGAGAGAAACTCACACACACATACACTCACACACCCTTCCACCCACACAAACACACTCTCTCTCTCTCTCTCTCTCTCTGTGAGTCTTGACAAGAACCATTGATATCTACTGATATCACACTTCCACACTGATCTTTTGGGTAGTGTCATGGAATACCTATCCTTATAAATGGAGGTCCCGTGTGCAAGTTATAAATCCCAAGGCAGTTAGAAATCCCAAAGAGTAGGCTGTAAGGCCGCTGCCATGGCAACATTGTTTAGGAAAAGTCAACCTGCCCACGGGTAGAGCCTGTGACCTTGGATGGAATTTGTGACCTTGGATGGAATTTGTGACCTTGGATGCAATCTGTCTAGACGTAGTCAACTTGACACAAATGCAGGCCAAAGTTGCACATTCTGACCTCTAAGGTGCAGAACTATCACAATATGACCATAATATATGTGACTGGGAGGGACGGGGTTGATAATAGCACAACTAGAAAGTCCTGTCTATGGAACACACAGGGCAAAAGACGGAGACCTATAAGCACAGAGAGAAGAGAATTAGTGACAGAGATTTGTTGCTTTTCTTTCTGTTTGTTTGCTTTGAACTCAAGCGTAGTTCACTCACACTCTACTACAGCTAAACAGGTACGTCACCTTACCTAAGGTCGACCTGTAAGCTAGTGAGAGGATGAAAGTGCCTTATTTCAACTTAGATGAGGGATATACCAACCCCATCATATCAGATGCAACATACAACAACAAAATAGCCATACTCTTTTACGTCCTCCCACTGCCTCTGTAGTTTGTCCCAGAATTCTGTGTCTGTCTTATCCTGGGCTAAGGCAGAGAACTCCGCAAATTCTTCTTCCCATTTTTCTGTTAGCGACTTTTCTCCCTCCTTGTAGACAAATAGAAAATAATTACAGTCTGACTATCACACTTTAACTAACTCACAGCTGTAGGTAGAGTCTGACTATCATAGATTGACTAAATAACTCACAGCTGCAGGTAAAGTTGACTATCATACATTGACTAAATAACTCACAGCTGTAGGTAAAGTCTGACTATCATAGATTGGCTAAATAACTCACATCTGTAGGTAAAGTTGACTATCATACATTCACTAAACATCTCACATCTGTAGGTAGAGTCTGACTATCATAGATTGACTAAATAACTCACAGCTGTAGGTAGAGTCTGACTATCATAGATTGACTAAATAACTCACAGCTGTAGGTAAAGTTGACTATCATACATTGACTAAATAACTCACAGCTGCAGGTAAAGTCTGACTACCATAGATTGACTAAATAACTCACATCTGTAGGTAAAGTCTGACTATCATAGACTGACTAAATAACTCACAGCTGTAGGTAAAGTCTGACTATCATAGATTGACTAAATAACTCACAGCTGTAGCTAAAGTCTGACTATCATATACTTACTAAATAACTCACAGCTGTAGGTAAAGTCTGACTATCATAGATTGACTAAATAACTCACAGCTGTAGGTAAAGTCTGACTATCATAGACTGACTAAATAACTCACAGCTGCAGGTAAAGTCTGACTACCATAGATTGACTAAATAACTCACAGCTGTAGGTAAAGTCTGACTATCATAGACTGACTAAATAACTCACAACTGTAGGTAAAGTCTGACTATCATAGACTGACTAAATAACTCACAGCTGTAGGTAAAGTCTGACTACCATAGACTGACTAAATAACTCACAGCTGTAGGTAAAGTCTGACTACCATAGATTGACTAAATAACTCACAGCTGTAGGTAAAGTCTGACTACCATAGATTGACTAAATAACTCACAGCTGTAGGTAAAGTCTGACTACCATAGATTGACTAAATAACACACAGCTGCAGGTAAAGTCTGACTATCATAGACTGACTAAATAACTCACAGATGAAGGTGCAGTCCGACTATCACAGATTGACTGAATAACTAACAGCCGAATGTACAGTCTGAATATCATAGATTGACTAAATAACTCACACCTCTAGGTAAAGTCCCAACTATCACTCATTGACTAACTAACTCACAGCTCTAGGTAAAGTCCAACTATCACACACTGACTAACTAACACCTCTAGGTAAAGTCCAACTATCACACACTGATTAACTAACACCTCTAGGTAAAGCCCAACTATCACACATTGACTAACTAACACCTCTAGGTAAAGTCCAACTATCACACATTGACTAACTAACACCTCTAGGTAAAGTCCAACTATCACACATTGACTAACTAACTCACAGCTCTAGGTAAAGTCCAACTATCACACATTGACTAACTAACTCACAGCTCTAGGTAAAATCCAACTATCACACATTGACTAACTAACACCTCTAGGTAAAGTCCAACTATCACACATTGACTAACTAACACCTCTAGGTAAAGTCCAACTATCACACATTGACTAACTAACTCACAGCTCTAGGTAAAGTCCAACTATCACACATTGACTAACTAACTCACAGCTCTAGGTAAAGTCCAACTATCACACATTGACTAACTAACTAACACCTCTAGGTAAAGTCCAACTATCACACATTGACTAACTAACACCTCTAGGTAAAGTCCAACTATCACACATTGACTAACTAACTAACACCTCTAGGTAAAGTCCAACTATCACACATTGACTAACTAACACCTCTAGGTAAAGTCCAACTATCACACATAGACTAACTAACTCACACCTCTAGGTAAAGTCCAAGTATCACATATAGACTAACTCTCAGCTCTAGGTAAAGTCCAACTATCACACATTGACTAACTAACTCACACCTCTAGGTAAAGTCCAACTATCACACATTGACTAACTAACTCACACCTCTAGGTAAAGTCCAACTATCACACATTGACTAACTAACTCACAGCTCTAGGTAAAGTCCAAATATCACACATTGACTAACTAACTCACAGTTCTAGGTAAAGTCCAACTATCACACATTGACTAACTAACACCTCTAGGTAAAGTCCAACTATCACACATTGACTAACTAACACCTCTAGGTAAAGTCCAACTATCACACATTGACTAACTAACTCACACCTCTAGGTAAAGTCCAATTATCACACATTGACTAACTAACACCTCTAGGTAAAGTCCAACTATCACACATAGACTAACTAACTCACACCTCTAGGTAAAGTCCAACTATCACACATAGACTAACTAACTCACACCTCTAGGTAAAGTCCAACTATCACACATTGACTAACTAACTCACACCTCTAGGTAAAGTCCAATTATCACACATTGACTAACTAACACCTCTAGGTAAAGTCCAACTATCACACATAGACTAACTAACTCACAGCTCTAGGTAAAGTCCAACTATCACACATAGACTAACTAACTCACACCTCTAGGTAAAGTCCAACTATCACACATAGACTAACTAACTCACACCTCTAGGTAAAGTCCAATTATCACACATTGACTAACTAACTCACACCTCTAGGTAAAGTCCAACTATCACACATAGACTAACTAACTCACACCTCTAGGTAAAGTCCAACTATCACACATAGACTAACTAACTCACACCTCTAGGTAAAGTCCAACTATCACACATAGACTAACTAACTCACACCTCTAGGTAAAGTCCAACTATCACACATTGACTAACTAACTCACACCTCTAGGTAAAGTCCAACTATCACACATTGACTAACTCACAGCCTGTGATGATGTGAAGTCATTTGTCCAGGCCTCTGCCAACTCGTCTGTGGATTTCTCAATCACCTGATTATCTTTGATGCTGATTTCACCATCGCCAATCTTCTTCACGAACTTCATGAACTGAAATTCACAGGCAATGTGATATCCAATGTTAGTCATAAAACACTCACCACCACCATCATCATCATCATCATCATCATCATCATCATCATCATCATCATCATCATCATCATCAACAGTGTCACTTACATCATCATCATTAACTAAAATTTATTGACATAATTGTCATCAACATTGTCATCAAAATTATCACCATACTCAACATTACTATCATTATCATCCTTGCCATCATAATCATCATCAATTTTATGATCCCTCATCATCGTCATTATCATCACTTTTATAAGTCATCATGGGGGTCAGCATGGCCAAATGGATAAGAGCATTCATTCTTAAACATCCAGTGTGCTGATGCCGAGGTAGATTTTAGTAGCTTTTTTAGCTTTTAGGTAGTTTTAAATCAACATTGGGATCAATAAGCATCAATCTCATATTCATCATCTTCATAATCAATATTGTGACACATCACCATCAACTTTATCATCATAATCTTATAACTAATACCCAGAGTACCCAAATAATACTAGGGGCACGGCCAAAGTACCAACAGGAAAGTACTGCCATAACTATGATGCTGACATTGAGGCAATCAAGATAGCTAGCAACAGAGAAATTACTAAATACTCGCCATGGTACACAACCTGTGGTTCTATTGACGGATGCAAAATCAGTACTCGAGGCGCTCCTGTCTGGGAAATTGCCAGTATTATGGATACTACTTTCTTAACTTGGCAGCCAGCGTAAGGTCACCATACAGTGGATACCATCCCACTGTGGAGTACCCGGAAACAAGAGAGCTGATCAATTAGCTAAGAAAAGAGCAAAAGAAGAACAGCCTGATGTGCCCGTTACCACCAAAAGAAAAGAATGATCAAATCAGCCAGAAAGACACCAAAACCTGCTCAAGACAACTACCACATTATGGACAGACTAGAACAAATCATTATTCTGTGCCTCAGAACAGGACACAATAGATTACGCAACAACATGTATACAAAATTCAAGATTGGTGAATCAGCCATGTGCACATGTGTATTGATGTCGCAGCAGCAGATCACATACTCCAAGACTGCCCAAAATATAACATATCTAGGCAAACCTTTTGGCCTAGAGAGACGACAGTGGAAAATTAACTCTATGGACCAGTGAGTGAACTAAAAAAGACAGTTAAATTCATACAAGAGACAACATTGCAGTTATAGACATATTTTAAGTGAATGAAAGAAGAAGAAGAAGAAGAAGAAGAAGAAGAAGAAGAAGAAGAAGAAGAAGAAGAAGAAGAAGAAGAAGAAGAAGAAGAAGAAGAAGAAGAAGAAGAAGAAGAAGAAGAAGAACCATCATAAGCAATATTTTAATACATTACCATCACTTTCATTATCATAATCAAACTGTGACACATCACCATCAACTTTATCATCATAATCATTATTGTGATGAGTGGCACCTTGCCGTCTTTGTAGACGAAAGAATGTGAATTGGAACTAGAGCTAGAATTTCAAAGTACAATGCCTGGGCATTAAATCAGAGAACATGTGTTGCCCATGGAGCATGATCCCTCTCTCTCGGCCTTGCCTTGTTATCTCCAGAGGAAAGGATAACCAGTGTGTCTGGAATAAGGTAAGCTGCAGATGCTGGCGGCTCAGCATCAAACCTCTAAGAGCAGGAGGTGGGTAGCGGCCAGGCCCTCACATCCGAGGGATCTGACTTAAGAGACGTTCAGCCATATCCCTCAGCTGAGTGCCTTATACCAAGTGTCTGGACCTGTATGAGCGTGTACATCTGTCATCGTAAGTGTCTGGACCCATAAAAGCGTGTACTACCGTCAGACTCCCCGCATGACATTGTCTACAGTGCGGATCCTGCGACCAATGAGAATCGACCCACCGGAGATATTGCTCGCCTATGCTGCGAACAATTCTCCCTTGACTGAATACGTCACAGCATTATCATCATAATCAATATTTGTGATGAATCACCATCAACTTTATCAACATAATAATCAATACTGTGTTATCTATAAGCATGAACCTCATCATGATCATCATCATGAGAAGCACCAAAAGCAGGATCATTTTCCTCATCATCAAAAAGCAGACTTCATTACCAGTTATTTCACCTCTGCATCAACAAGCCTACAGAATCAAGAAAGTTACACATTCACTGGAGGTTGCAGCCATTCGTCTCCTCCACAACCATCTCACATACCTCAGATTCGTTAATTTTGGGATCGTTGATAGACCCCAGCAGTGCGTTGGCCGTCTGCTCCAATTCTTTGTCATTCTGATGTAACGAGTATTCATCCACCCACTTTGTGTCATCAAGCAGCTCTTTCTCATACTCCGAGGACCTAATCATGGGAAAGTGCACATAAGATTTACAAGAAGGCAATAAAATCCTCGACAACTTTACTTGTGTTAAAGATATCAATAAAGCAATCAGAAAATATTGTTCTTATGTGAGCTTCATCAGAAAACAAAGATCTGCTTACTGGAAAGTTGTGGATGAGGCTTGTTCTTCAGTGTGAATGTGAATGTTGGATTATTGTTCTGTGTGGATGTAAATGTTGGATGTGTGAATGTGAATGTAGGAGTGTTCTTCTGTTTGAATGTTGGACTGCTCTTCTGTGTTGATGTGAATGTTGGAGTGTTCTTCTGTGTGAATGTGAATGTTGGAGTGTTCTCCTGTGTGAATGTGAATGTTGGACTGTTATTTTGTGTGACTAATCTCCCCTCCCTATACCCACTTATTTTGCATTAGTTTACACTTTAATCGCTACATCGCTTCCTGTCACCTGACTTATAGAGCTTGTAGCTTTCAGTTTGACTTTTGTGCCCTTGATATTATCTTCCCACTTGTATCATCTATTACTGTGTCAATAACTATCAATCCATCACAGAAATCTTCTTTAGTATACTTATCTTGTCCACAACGACTGTTAAAATGCTGGCACTTTTGAAATAGGGATGAAGGAGGAGAAAATAAAGACGAAGAAGAAGAAGAAGAAGAAGAAGAAGAAGAAGAAGAAGAAGAAGAAGAAGAAGAAGAAGAAGAAGAAGAAGAAGAAGAAGAAGAAGAAGAAGAAGAAGAAGAAGAAGAAAAAGAACAACAACAACAACAACAACAATAACAACAACTCACCAAACCTGACCATCCAGCTGATTAATATATTCATCTGCCAGGTTGGCATGATCTCCATTCTCCAGGTACTCGTGTGCCCACTTGACTTCCTCTGCTCCTCTTAAGCGGCCAAACTCAGCCGCCCACTGATCATTGCTGCTGGCGATGTGTTTGTTATTGATGTTACTTGCTGACAGAAACTCTTCTGCCCAGTTTCCTGCAGTTGCTAGCTCTGCTATTCCTGGTGCTGGAAGGAATACATTCAATGGATAGCAGGGAGTTACTCCATGGGGCACAACTAACAGAATTACTAACAAACTACTTGTCATAGTCCAGGAATAGTTTACTATGACGGAAAGATGAGACGTAAAGAGTTAACAACAGTTACACAATAGTTCAAATGAAAACAGACTGTAAAGAAACAGAGATACTGACATGCCCAGAAAGTCAGTCAGGCGTATAGTCAGTGAGCTCTACTAACCACATCTCAGGAATACACAAGAAGCCCTGATATTCGGTTGCTCCAAAAGTGAATGGAAATGACGTGTCATTCAGGCACTGGGCAGCTTGGTGACAAGACATATTTTCAGCGACAAGTTATACATGTTATAGAAATCATACAAGTTAGAGAGATTACACGGTAGACACAAGCAGACATGCAAGGAATATATCTTTAGAGAGATTACACGGTAGACACAAGCAGACACGCAAGGAATATATCTTTAGAGAGATTACACGGTTGTAACTCGTCGTCCCTGGGGGAAAGTGGAGTCGACAAGCACACCTTCAAAATACTACTTATACTTTGGAAATATTGTCAGCCCTTTGTCTACACTCCCCCGTTATGTCTTCGACTCACTATCTCTCTCTATCTCTCTCTTTTATGCCTTCATAACATACCCCGACAACAGTTTCCTCAAACAATTTATAAAATATTTAATGCTGAAAACTATGTCAGTTGTATGTATTGACTGTGTATATGTAATTTGTAGTGTATTCTATTGTGACTGTGAGATAGGACTCTGTATGTCTATGTTCCGTAATCACATCTCTCATCCTTGTACAGCCATGCACAATACATCACACATATTTGGACAGCTCTCACCCGGGGATGCTCCTCTCCGCCTGAGTCTGGTCGTATTCCAATATTTAGAAAGTTTTCAACGTGTGATCACCATGAAATAATGCGATTATGGTAAGTCTCTGAATTCTACAGATTTCCCTTTTTGGAAGTTACTAAAATCCATCACTGAAACACATCACCACTGTCTAACACTGTCGGTATATAGACTATCTCTGTTCTACACACTGTCTATAGTTATTTACTTAACACTTTTTGTATGCATGGAAACTGTTCTTGAGTTCTCCAAGGTTTCTTTTAGGTTAGTACACAAGTCAAATATATTTAGGCTATGTTGCTCTGCCTTTATAGAATGAAAGTTCTTTCCCTGGTTTTCTTAACCGGGATACAGAGTTCACTTATTTGCAATTCGTTATCTCTACCCACGAGTATTGAATGGCTATGTTCTAAGTTGTTCTAGTGAATTACTTTCTCTGCACAAGTGAATTGCCTTCGGTATCTTTTCTGAGTATGTCCTGAGTTTTTGTCGTAGAACCTGTGGGAGATAGATAACCAGGTGATCTCAGCTTGCTTCAGACTAACTCTTATGTGAGAGTATGCTTCCAGCCGTACTCAGACGCTATCGAACGATACTCTGACATAAGACAGATGAGTTCACTAAGTTCTAGACGATTAGCTAAAAGAAGGAAATGGTAACAACAAAGCACAGACACCTAGTTCACGATGCTAGATTCCTAAGCTAAAGCTAGATTACCTTATATTATCTATGTTAGTCCATGAATCGAAATACACAAGCACATAAGCACCAATGTCCCATCGCCTCTAAACAATTAGGGACCTTATATTTCTATTCTTATTAAGGACGCATAGAACCATTCTCCGTCTAGTTTGGTAGCACACTAAAAAAAAAAAAAAAGTTCCCAACTATATATACTCAGTTTCCAATTCTCCGTTCCCTTTTGATCAACAATCGAATTTGCCGTGATTCCCCATCAAAGGTTTGTGAAATCACGTATTCGCTCTTGTCCGCTCCGTCTCCCACTCCGTTTTCCCAATTCCTCCGTACAACAAACATTTCTAACACTTTGATCAATGACTTCGCGTTTTCCACAACCCGATCGTCTCCGCGTTGTTTGTCCGGTGAAATCGGTAGTCAATGACCCCTGATAACAATTGTATCTGACTTACTTTACCATTCGGTCAATGACCCTCACTCTGTCCTCACCCCAGACTGAAGTACTCGATTGTTTTATCTGACTAAAGTTAATAACTTCCCATCCTCATACATTGCAAGTAATTTTTCTATTTTAGTTTATGGTGGAATCGCTAAGCTCACAGTATCCCGTGACAACGGTAGACGCAAGCAGACACGCAAGGAATATATCTTTAGAGAGATTACACAGTAGACGCAAGCAGACACACAAGGAATATATCTTTAGAGAGATTACACGGCAGACGCAAGCAGACACGCAAGGAATATATCTTTAGAGAGATTACACGGCAGATGCAAGCAGACATGCAAGGAATATATCTTTAGAGAGATTACATGGCAGACGCAAGCAGACACGCAAGGAATATATCTTTAGAGAGATTACACGGCAGACGCAAGCAGACACACAAGGAATATATCTTTAGAGAGATTACACGGTAGACGCAAGCAGACACGCAAGGAATATATCTTTAGAGAGATTACACGGTAGACGCAAGCAGACACGCAAGGAATATATCTTTTGAGAGATTACACGGTAGATGCAAGCAGACACGCAAGGAATATATCTTTAGAGAGATTACATGGTAGACACAAGCAGACATGCAAGGAATATATCTCCACATACTTTACACTGATTGTCAGCAGCAGTACCCCTAAAGTGAGTTCCACCTCTACGTACAGATGATGACGATTGCATACCAGAGTTTAATACCGCACTAGGCTGTGACAGAACGAGAGAGAAAGATAGAGAGATTGAGATTGTAGTGTGTCAAAAGCATACTACGCATTAGACTGTATATTCAGAGTGTTAAGGGCCACCAAGCACTCGGTCCATAGTGGAAAATGTATGAGAACTCTGAGAGCGTAAGTAAGGGTGAGTGGCTCAGATGGCTAGGGAGGTTGTTTGGATGTGTATCCTCAGTAATAAACTACAAGGGGGGCTTCAAATAAAAATCTTCAAAGTTTTATATTATTTTGATGAATACATTCTGAAAAAGTACAGAACAAATGTATCATTTGTCAATGTAGTCACCACTGCGTTCAATGCAAGTCATCCAGTGCTGATAAAGTGCTTGGATTCCTGTAGAAAAAAAAAATCTCTTGGTTGTCTGTGTAACCACTTTCGCACAAACTGCTGTACCTCTTCATCGGGCTGAAAAGTCTGTCACAGAAGTCACGCCATTTTGAAACTTCCCACTCCACTTGCTGGGCTGACAAGCATGCATCACCATACTGGACCTTTATTTCCCGATGAATTTCTATAGGTAATTCACTGATTAAAAAAATGGTTGGTGCATGTCAAAAGTGGGGAAGCCATCTTTGAACTACTCTTGTGATGTCACCGTGTTCATCTGTACCGTGAAGTCACATGCTTAACCCTCTTGACATCCTTAACAAGAATATTGACAGGTTACAAGACACTGGTATGGTTATTATAATTTCTATCATACTTTTAAAGTTTTCATGTGAATCCCCCTAGAATAATATTGTAGAGAATTCTATTATATTCACTGAAAATTTAACCAGATTTTGAATGCCTAGGGAAATCTATCCAATCATGCCACAATCTGAGCTGCTTGCAACCAGTGCCTCACCTCTCTGTGGTGCATATATCATCTCTGCTCCCTCAATCTCTCTCATCTCTTGAAGAAGGCTGCCCATGTGGAACGTCTGAGGTGCCATGGCTGTGTGATGACTGGACAGAAACTCGCCAACCAGCTAGAAATAGTATAGAATCTGAACTAGAAGATTCATTTAACAAAATAATAACAGAATATGAGAGTTTGCTCTTACACTTTCGGTATGCTGATGGTGAAGTAGTAAGTTCAACCCCTACACCAGTCAGTTGGGATAAAATGTTGACTTCTCGTCCTTGTCTTGGGGGCATAAATTACAAATACCTCAGAAGTCGGAGTGGTTCGCCTGATGGCAAGAGACATTGGTAACAAAAAAAGCTAATCCACACGCAAAATCAGTCTAGTTTACTCTTCAGCAGTGGCAACTTCTAGTGGTAGTAGCACGTGTATAGACTACGCCTGAGTTCAAAGCGAGCAGCACACATAAAAAAACATTTTTTTTACAAAATAAAGAAAGTAAAAGAACTCTTCAACTGACAAAACCACAATTTGTTATCTGGAAAAAAATTAAAGAATAAAGATAACTAATGAGCCTTAAAGACATCTTGAAAGAAACAAATTCATGAAGAGAAGCAATTATTCATATAAGAAGTAAACAACCCACATACTAGGGTCATGAAAAGGGGTAAACTGGAAAATGCTGCACCAACACGAAGGTTGGAGAACACCTGGAGAGAAGATATGGGCATCTTGACATCAAGATATGGAGAAGCAATGCATTGGAAACTACTCGAAATATGCGTGAAAGGAGGCTGTGGAGAAATATAACGACCACTGCCTTAAGGTAAGGACTATAATAAATGTAGGACCTTTCGTTCATCTCCAGATTGATTTTCTAGACAAATTTACGTTCTGCAGTTTGCCATTGCCTTCTGAACGAGAAGTCACAATTTAAGTCCAACTTATTGCTGATGTAGAGGTTGAACCCCTTACCCCAATATCAGGGCACTGGAAGTTTAAGAGCAAGTGTCTTATTCTTTTGACCCTGTTAACTGCTATGCACAATCAGAAGAAGAACAAGAAAACTAACATACTGAGGGCAAAAGGATCGCATCAAAAGATGAATAGAAAAGTCAGTCCACTTTCAAGAGGATGTCACTAAATTATGTGTCTCTTTAAGTCAGAGATCATGTGTCACCAAATTATGCACCTCTTTAGGTCAGAGGTCAGTGAGTCACCAAATTATGCGTCTCTTTCTTTAAGTCAGAGGTCCGTGAGTTACCAAATTATGCGTCTCTTTAAGTCAGAGGTCAGTGAGTCACCAAATTATGTGTGTCTTTAAGTCAGAGGTCAGTGAGTCACCAAATGTGCACCTAGAGTCAGTGAGTCAGATTCCAGCTTGCATTTGGTGAAGTTTATATCGTCTAGGCAGATGCCGTCCACTTCTAGAGCACTATTGACCCAGGTGAAGATGTGTTTGTTGTTGCCAGGCTAGTGTTAGCATGGCCGGATGGATAAGTTTATATCGTCTAGGCAGATGCCGTCCACTTCTAAAGTACTATTGACCTAGGTGAAGATGTGTTCCTGGCTTTAACATTTATGCCAGGGTAGTGTCAGCACCGCCGGATGGATAAGAGAGTTTGCTCCTAAACTTCCAGTGAGCTGATGGCAAGGTAGTGGGTTCAGTCTCTACACCAGTAATAACATATATAATACGAGGGGGTTTCAAGTGGAAATCTTTAATTTTTTTTTTTTTTTGTTCTGAATATATTCTGAAAAGTACAGAACAAATGTATCATTTTTCTAAGTAGTTACCATTGTGTTAAATGCACGTCCTCCAGTGCCAATAAAGTCCTTGGATTCCTGTAGAAAAAAATTCTTCGTCGCTCTCTGTGTGCCTGAAAGGTCGTGTACAGTCTGTCACAGAAATCAAATTAAACGATGCTCCTTATTGGTGCATGTCTAAAGTGGGGTCACCATCTTTAAACTGTTCTTATAGCGTCACCGTGTTCGTTGCATTGTTATGTCACATGCTTAACACTGTTGACATCCTTAACAATAATATTGACAAGTTACGAGACAATGGCATGGTTATTGTAATTTCTATCACACTTTTAAGGTTTTCATGTGAAGCCCCCCTCAAAACAACAATAAAGATATACATCACCACCAACCATAATGACAAGAAGAGTAGAAGCAACAACAGGAGAAAACATGGAACTTTATTTTTAATTCACCGCAAACAAAGGAATTACGGGAGTTCCCGGGAAATCATGTGAGATCAGGATAATTCCATAGAGGGTGTAGGGGTGTGTTGATATTAATTACCGTTACAGACATATAATTGCTTTCATAAGTAGAAGGCAAGCAAGTGCTATTGTGTAATGTATTTATTGAAATAAAGCATCACATAAATTGAATGTGTTGTCAATCACTTCCGGTTGAGTGTGTGGTGGACTGCTAGACCAATCAATGGATGTAATAAATGTTTCTGGGTTCGGAGGGCCCTCACTGTCGTCGGAGTGTATATCCATATCTTGTGTTATTCATCTTATCTTGCGTATGTTCCATCTGTCTGCGCTCATCTTTGACGTATCTGGGAGACAGTTTGCGAAGACAATGACATGTGGTTCGGGGTACATCTTGCTGCAAACACACTTGTTGACTGACCACGAAGTGAATCCTGATATCCCCATTTCGAAAATCGATGATTCCACCAGATCTAGGTCAGCGCTAAAAATAACTATGCGGTTTTGTTTGCAGTTAATTAAAAATGAAGTACCGAAAATACATAAATAACACAAGAAAAATAAGAAGAACAACAAGAAGAAAGAAACAATATCATCACAAGCATCAACAACAATAACCACATCATCATCAGAAACAACAACATCATAAGCAATAAAAACAACAACAACTACATCATAACAAGCAACGAGACCAACAAATATAACCAATCAGGCAGTCGAACAACCCTCACCTCATCTGTTGATGCCTGAGCAAGAGGTCTGTGCACCTGTCGACACAACAAGCAAATATTTGAAGCTAAAGTCTGTCTGAATGCTTGAACAACTAACAAATTACTTCAGAAACACCATGCCACAATAACCTTTGGCGCTTAAACTTGAAGTACCAAACAAACAAATTAAAGTAACTTAATTTTAAAATATTAAGTTTGCCATGATGCCATATTTGAACGTGAACCTTCATTCCTTCATTCATTCATTCATTCATTCATTAGCTCAGCCATCATTCTGATCAATCAATCAATCAATCAGGTGCCATCCCCACAATGAAGGTTGGCTGCAATGGGTCTCCAACACTGTCTTGTCTCTCACCTTGATTGTACATTCTGCCAACTAATGATCTCTTGATGTTATCTTCTCATTTGTATCATTGTCTACAGCTTGCTCGCTTGCCTTCAACCTTACCCTCCAGTTTGGTTTTTATAGGAGTGTTATGTCTTTCAACATGGTCAAAATATTTCACTTGCCTCTTTTTTAAATTTTTTTCATCGACTCTCTTTTCATTCCAAGTTTTTCTAGAACCTCTACATTTGATTGTTTTTGTTTCCATTAAATAAGATATATTCTTCTGTATATCGACACCTCCGGGGACTCTATTCAGAAGTTGTCTAATTATGTCTCTCCAACATCTCCCATTCTCCTTTCCTTAGCCTCTTCCTGGCAATCATTGTTAGTTACTATGGCCATCCAAGATATTTGCAGCATTCGTTTCAGAACCCACATCTCCGCTGCCTCCAAGCTCTTCCTAATTTGCTCGTTCACGTTCCATGATCCACTTCCATACAGCAGGACAGGTTCCATAGAACATTTTGTGCAATAAGTCATTGTCCTTGAAAGTTAGAAAAAAGAGTTCTTGCATGTTACATAAACCAATTTTATCATTCGGCTATGAATCCCGGATAATTAGTAAACAGGTGAAAAAATCCCTAGAAGCCTTAGAGATGTGGTTTTATAGAAGAATGTTGAACATTAATTGGACAGCCAAAAAGAGCAATCAGGACGTTCTAAGGGAAGCTGAGTCGCAAAGACAACTTATCACAAACATCAGAAAGAAGCAGTCATTATTTTTTGGCCACGTTATGAGAAGACAAAAACTGGAACATGTTGTGACAACCTGAAAGATTTGTGGAAAAATAGATAGAGGAAGACAGCATGAGAAAATTCTTGACAGTCTTGTGTCATGGCACGGAATGGAGTCAACACACAAATTGATCCAAGCCATTGGAAATCGCAATTTGTGGAGAGGTATGATCGCCTACGCCAGCCAGCAAGACAATGGATGATGATGATGACTCTCTTTCTGACATTCAATGAAGTGGCAGACTTCAATTCAACAATAAAAAAATTGAGAGCATCTGTTGGATTTTCCCCCCAGGACAAGCTGGTGTGGTGGGAAACGAGCAGGCGGACAGATTGGCTGTGTCTGCACCGCTGGGTGGAGTATTGGTGCATGATAAGGTAGTCATGGTCGGGGCACTTTGGAATCATGTGTATAGTGCAGAAGAACAGATAGATCATCACGGCCTGGAGAGAATGGTGCTACAGGGAGTGACCAGAGGATGTGATCGACAACTCAGTATCTGAGGAAAGGCCAGACGGACACATAATCAGACTGATACTGGTATCATTAGTATTGGGACTCTTCGCTGACCATTGTAGGTGAGGATGGAGCACATATGGGAATGTCATGAGTGTTGTGATGTCAGTTCTTGACTCAACTCAACTCAACTGACATTCAATGAAAGTGACTTTTGACATAAGATACTTTTCAACTTCTGAAACAGGAATCTCCGTGGTGAAATAATCACGTCGCCTGCTACAAAGGTCATGGGTTTGTTTTGGGATTCCATCATTTGGTTTATATGTTCAATTATATTTAGATCCTTGGGGGTCATTACAAGAGCTACAGTAATCATGCTCTGTGCGATGCATTTGGCAGGTCACTCTACGGAAAGAAGACCAAAGCCATATGGGATAGAACCTGGTGCAATGAAGTCAATTCTCTAGTCTTTACCTCCCTTTTTTTATCTTCTGAACTGCAGATTTTGCTTGTTCTATATCATCATCATGTGCCATGCTGACAAACATGTTTTGTCATCTCACACACAATCACCGGACTCATGGATCAGCATTGTGTTCTTGTCTCAACCATGCAACATGGCCAAGCCATCCAGAAATTTACTTATCTGTATTCCCTTTGTTCTTTTTCCTTCAATCTTGCCAGTTGTCATCAAGTTCAGAATGAGCACTCTTATCAATTTGGCCATGCTGAACTTCACTTTAAGATCTGCCAATACTCTATGTGATTGAAGAAATGAGCACAGGAATGAACTTTTAAAACGCTAAAGTATAACAGACCAAAGCTGTTATGTGGTGACTTCAGGAAGATATACTATCAGGAATGTTATCAGGACTAAAGGGACATAACAATTAACCTCAGAAGCATCATGACAACTGAATATTTAAATTGCACCATGAGTACGAACAAACCTCATAAGGTTTTGGTGGTGGGAACCTGTTTGCTGCTCCATAAGCTTCCTGAAACCAAAGAATACAAATATGTGAATATTAGGAAGAACCTCCATCATATCTGTCAGGAAACTACCATATTTCATTCTCATTAAATGATTCTTGCAGACTCCTAACGTAAGTATATAAACTCCAAATATCTCAGAACTGCAGTGACAATCCAATATACATGTATTCGATCATGAAATTCATCTGCACATCATAATAAAGATTTAATCTCATCATCAACCATGCACTAAAATATTCTATACTACTAATAATACTAAAGCAAGACCTCCACATTGTCCTGATTCAATGGAATTGCGTCACACCTAATTATGTACCTCGAAGGTCAGTGTATCTGACTTCAACATGCATTTACATAAAGTTTACTTCCTCTGCCGGCTCCGTGGTGAAGGGGATATGGACGCAGTTCGTAATCCTGCATACTGTGTTCGAAACACAGCTGCGGGCAATTTGGTAGCACGCCTTGCGCTGGTTTTTTTTTAAATGGTATGAGTGTCAGTCGTTAAGAAAGCATTGGCAAACTACTGAATGTAAACTTGCCAAGAAATCACAAACAGCCAAAAAATGCTGGGGTTGACTGTGACGTCCTATAAAGGACATGCAACTAACTTTTTTTTTTTACTTCCTCCAGGCAGATTCCATCCAAGGTCATGGCCTCTGTCTACACGTGGATGGGTTTTCTTTCCTAATAATTCTTCCAGGGTAGCTGTCTGATGGCCTACTCTTTGTCATTTCCAACTGCTGCAGGATTTTTAATGTGCTTAATTGGCACATTCATTGACACCTGGCCGTCTTGACAGATGATAGTTTGTTACAATGTGCTTCAAAAAAGCATAATAACTACAACTGGCACATGGACCTTCCTATTTTTCATCTTTATCTGATAAGAATAGCCGTCTGATCTCCCACCCAAGAGATCAGGTGGACTTGATATTATTAGGTAATAATGGTTCTTTGAGTCATGACCTCTGTTTTACTGGTGCTAATTTTCATGTTATGTACCTTACACACTTTGTTTAGACTATTCATGATTTCAGTGACTGACGAGAACCGGTATTTTCAACATGGTTTTGAAAAAACAAGAAAGATTCATCTAAAAGAACACCCCTGAAAAAAGTAAAGAGCTTCAAGTACCCAGGAAGTATAATATCATCAAATGGCAAATCAGAAGATGAGATCGAAAATAGGTGCAATAAGGCAAACCAACTCATTGGATAAATAGCACCAATACTAAAGAACAAACATGTATCAATAGATACTAAGAAAGCACTTTACAACACAATCTTCCTACCAACTCTATGCTACCAATGCCAAATCTGGACAATGACAGAAAAAGAGAAAAGAAAAATCACAACAACAGAAATGAGATTCCTGAGAAGAATACTCAATGTATCAAGAAGGGAGAAAATCAGAAATGAAGAAATCAGAACTACAGTGGGGTTTATAGCAGAGCTAAATGTTATTAGAAGGCAGCAAGTCAAATGATATGGCCACTTAACCAGGTTACCAACTAACAGTATACCACAATAAGCAATGATTTATAGACCACATGGAACCAGAAGAAGAGACCAACCATGTAAACAATGGGCAGAGGGAATAGCAGAATCTCAATACATGAAGCCCATAAATGGGCACTCTCCCACTGTTTATACTTCACCTCGATACTGCAAGATACAAGAGGAACAAGACGAGATGATGATAAATGGTTCTTGGAAAAGTCCCCAATCCCATGCTGGGATCGAACCCGACCTTCTGAGCATGAAGCAAACACTACAACATCTCAGCTACGGCTCCCTTCTCCACACTGGAGGAGTCCCTTATTCGCACCCAGAAGGTGGATCGCTACTGCAATATCTCAGCCACAGCTCCCTTCTCCACACTCGAGGAGTCCCTTATCCACATCCAGAAGGAGGGTCACTACTGCAACATCACAGCCACGGCTCACCTCTTCAAACTCAAGGGGTCCCTTATTCACACCCAGAAGAAGGGTCGCTACTGCAATATGTCTTGTTGAATCTCAATTCTGTTAATGATCTTGTGTCAATTACCTTTGGTGACTCATTTATTCAATTTCATCCAGTATAATGGCAAGCCTGCCTGCTATCAAGAATCAAGATGATAGTTTCTTGCATTGTGCTTCAAGAAGGCATAATTACTCATAGCAGCAACCAGGGATGAAGTTATACCTCTCCATAACTCAAAGCCTGGGCTGGATTGGAGAGACCATGTGTTGCCCATGCAGCATGATCCCTCTCTCTCGGCCTGCCTAGTTTACTCCAGAGGAAAGGTAACACCAATACACCTGGAATGATTGTCAGGTAATTTTACCTGTTTTAATCCTCTGTCCTGAATGAAGTGGGATGTTAGCTTGACCAGAGAGTTGGGACCTCCACATTCGCCCTCAACTAAACCTCTCCCAGCCATCTTGGAAACCTACAAAGACATGCATATAAAACATACATGTTTATACTCACTTATATTGGAAATATACAAAGATATGTACATGTAACAAACACGTTTATAGTAATTCATTTTGGAAATCTACAAAGACATGCACATACATCATCACTTGGTGAATATTGAGTGGACAGTTTCCTCATGCCTATGGCTCTGTACATCTGACTTCGACTAGCATTTGTTCTTGTTTGCTTTCCCTAGCCTTTGACTGTCCTCTCAGTTGCCCTACAAGGCAGCAGGTTTGTGTCTCACTTCATCTGGTTCTAATCCCTCGCCCTGTCTGACACAGAAGACCTTGCCAGAAGCTGCTTTACCATGGGCGTAGCTCTAGGGGTCGCTGGAACACCAAGTTCTTCTACCTCTATAAGGGGTCAAGACATGCACAATCTGGCACCTTGATGTCGTAACAGATGATAATTTTGTTACATTGTGCTTAAACAAAGACATAATAACTACAACCCATGGCGAGGACCAGCATCATCTCTCTCAGTCTGTCTGCCCCTGCCACCGACCCAGTACATCCGGCATCATCTCTCTCAGTCTGTCTGCCCCTGCCACTGACCCAGTACATCTGGCATCATCTCTCTCTGTCTGCCCCTGCCTCTGACCCGGTACATCCAGCATCATCTCTCTCAGTCTGTCTGCCCCTGCCACCGACCCAGTACATCCGGCATCATCTCTCTCAGTCTGTCTGCCCCTGCCACTGACCCGGTACATCCAGCATCATCTCTCTCAGTCTGTCTGCCCCTGCCACTGATCCAGTACATCTGGCATCATCTCTCTCAGTCTGTCTGCCCCTGCCACTGACCCGGTACATCCAGCATCATCTCTCTCAGTCTGTCTGCCCCTGCCACCGACCCAGTACATCCGGCATCATCTCTCTCAGTCTGTCTACCCCTGCCACTGACCCGGTACATCCAGCATCATCTCTCTCAGTCTGTCTGCCCCTGCCACAGACCCAGTCCATCCATCATCATCTCTCTGTCTGTCTGCCCCTGCCACAGAACCAGTCCATCCAGCATCATCTCTCTCAGTCTGTCTGACCCTGCCACTGACCAAGTTCTTCCAGCATCATCTCTCTGTCTGTCTGCCCCCGACCATTCCATCCATCATCATCTCTCTCAATCTGTCTGCCCCTGCCACCGACCCAGTCCATCCGGCATCATTTCACTCAGTCTGCCTGCCCTTGACCCAGTCCATCCAGCATAATTTCTCTCAGACTGTCCCTGTCACTGACCCAATCCATCCGGCATCACCTCTCTGTCTGTCTGCCCCTGCCACCAACCCAGTCTATCCGGCATCATTTCTCTCAGTCTGCCAGCCCCTGCCTTCTTCTACCATTGAACTTTCCAGTCCTCAGTGAGTTATTTGATAACAAACATCAGATCAGGCTAGATTGAGTTTGGTCATCACAAAATATGTGTATGCATCTTGCATGTGGGTGGGTGTGTGTGTGGTGGGAGAGTGGCAGGAGAGTGTATGTGTTTATTATGTGTGTGTGAAAGAGTGTATGTGTATGCTTTGCTTTATGAATAAATTTGTATATGAGAGAGAGAGAGAGAGAGAGAGAGAGAGAGAGAGAGAGAGAGAGAGAGAGAGAGAGAGAGAGAGAGAGAGACAGACAGACAGACAGAGAGACAGACAGACAGACAGACAGAGAAAGAGAGTGAGAGAGAGAGACAGAGAGAGAGAGAGATTGATTGATTGATTGATTTAGGGATCGACACCACAGCATTCGGGGCATTGCCATAAGTGCTCCGTCCCCATCCTCAGCAGCCAGCGAAGAGTTCCAACACTAATAGTGCCAGTAGCAATCTGATTATATGTCTGTCTCGTCTTTCCTTTGAGCGTTGAGAGAGAGAGAGAGAATGTATGTAATGTTATGTTATGTGTCTGTGTAAATATTTGTTAGTGTGTTTGTGATTGTGAATGGGTATATGCGTGTGTGACTGGATGTATGTTTGTGTGTTACTGAGTGTGTGTATAACTGTGGTATTTGTGTAAATGATTTATGTATGTATGTATAAATGTGTGTCTGTAGGTATGAATGTGTGTGTATGTAGGTATGTATGTTTGTGTTTATACATGTGTGAATGTCAATGTTCGTGCCTGTCTGCCTAACTGTCTCATAACATAGTAATATGCATGATTTATGTTCGCAGCAGTAATTTGACAATGTTTTTTTTTATTCTATGTGAATGTATTATGCGCAATAGATAATTGAATACACAGACGTCATTGTTTGTTCGTTTTTCTTCTGGTGTTTGGAGCAGACATCTGTGGCCATGTATCTCCGATCATCTCTGCCATCTGATGATTTTATGAAGCTGTTGCCCAGCTGTTGAAGCTTTCAAAATACATCTTCCTCTGTCTTCCTGTGCCTCACTTGCCAACTATTTTCCCACAACAGGTAAATTTCTATATTCCACGCAGACATGAAGGGCATAATCAAGGTTGATGGTGCATTTTCAGAAGAGTTTGAAATCATGAGTGGAGTTTAGCAAGGTTGTTTACTTTCCCTCACCCTTTGGGATATACTTTTAATTTCTCTTCTCACGCTGTCTTGAAATGTGCCTTTCGTGATCAGGATGGTGGTATATACAATACATTCACTCACGCTCAGATGGCGGCCTCTACAAGGTTCAGAGATTGAAGGCAAGACTACTACTACTACTACTAGTACTAGTATCTTACCAAATTTTTACTAATCAAATAAAGGTAAAAAGGCCCTATGTCAAAGATGGACCGAAATATAATGCGTATTTATTATTGTTGTATGATGAATGATGTGTTTGTATTGTCGGTCTTGTTGTATACATTATTAACACATAAAAACTTATTCATGTGTACTTCCAACTGCGCTATATATTCCGCCTGACCTGAGAGACTGTATCAACGCCAACTATCAGTCACCACAATCTGATACAAGTGAGCAGTATAAGAAAGTCCTGAACCTTGACCTGAGTCAACTGTTATGTTGTCCACACAAGTGGTGATTTTCTACTGCTACACCTTGTCTGTTTCCGGTACTGGTGGCTGCAAAATGTTTCCGGGAAATAGATGAGAATTATATTGATAAATAGCACATATTTAGTGCTGATTGATCTAAAACATGGCACTCGCACCATATATCCAATACTTCTCATGGCGTGAAAAGAGGCCAATATTTATGCTATTAATTAACATTTTGTTGTCAGTTATTAGTCAGATATGACTGAGCAACCGTATGACAATAGACGGCACAACCTACTTCAGCCAGCATACTTTCATGCGATTATGCCTTTCCACAAATTGTGATCTCCGACGTATTGATTAATTCGTGTGTTGACTCCCTTCCGTACCATGACACAGGACTCAAGACTCTTCTCACGCTGTCTTCCTCTATCTCTCTTTCCGAAATCTTTTCGGTTATCACGACATGTTCCAGATTCTGTCTTCTCATAATGTGCCCACACGCACACACGCACACACACACACACACACACATGATGACTGCTTCTTTCTTATGCTTGTGATAAGTTGTCTTTGCGACTTAGCTTCCCTCAAAATGTACAGGTTGCTCATTTTGGCTGGCCTATTAACTATTAATTGTCAGCATTCTTCTATAAAACCACATTTCCAAGGCTTCCTGCTTTCTGTTAGCGCCGATTCTTGGACTGCTCTCACCAAACCCGACACCTTCATAGTGCTAACGGCTTCGGGCGGAGGAGTACAGCTTGGAGAGTACAAGTATCACCGTAGGACGAGGAAATGCAACCTAAAGGCTAAATATTGTGACAGAACAGACCAGACCCTAAGACTTGACCGGCAACTGGTCTAGGAACGAAGCTCCGTCAGCGGACAGTTAAGAGTATCATTAGTATTGCTTTGCTGATCTTGTCTTGTTTCAGATGTATTGGTGTTACCTTTCGTCTGGAGTAAACTAGGCAGATTGAGAGGGGGATTATTCTACACGTGCAACACATGGTCTCTACAATTCAGCCCAAGCTTTGTGCTATGGAGAAGTTATTTTATAATGCCTTTCATGTTTTTAAGCACAATGTAACAAACTATCGTCTGTCGAGACGGCAAGGTACGTGTAAGCAATGTAGAAAAAAAATGGAAGAACAGAAAGCAATATTAAAATAAGAATTAAGAAAAGAGGAGCATTCATAGAACTTGGAAATGTGTGGAATTTATTGGGCTATAGTCATGCACGCGTTATTCAACAACACGTGCCAAGTCCATTACATGTAAACAGATGCAGTGTCTCGTGTAGTTGTATTGGTGTGTGTTTGTTTGTGTGATGACGAAGGCTTTGGCTGCAACGTCCAACTTGTGATCGTGTTTTAGTAGAGCTTACTACTTCTCGTATTTTGGTGAAATTTGTGAAAGGCAAATGACATTAAAATAAGTATAAACATAGAATATTCGATTTGTAACGTTAAATCTGCGCTGCTGCACGGACCAGCGACTAAGATGGTTGTCAATAAACTACAAAAATTCATTAACTCATTGTTCTGCTACCACATTATATTTTTTTTTTTACAGTTATATGTCCTTTTCAGGACATTGAAATTAATCTCATGTTGAACAGACTTGTCTACATTGTCATCAATCTCTCGTTGAACTGACTTGTCTACATTGTCATCAATCTCATGTTGACCAGACTTGTCTACATTGTCATCAATCTCACGTTGACCAGACTTGTCTACATTGTCATCAATCTCATGTTGAACAGACTTGTCTATATTGTCATCAGTCTCACGTTGGCCAGACTTGTCTACATTGTCATCAATCTCATGTTGACCAGACTTGTCTACATTGTCATCAATCTCACGTTGAACTGACTTGTCTACATTGTCATCAATCTCATGTTGACCAGACTTGTCTACATTGTCATCAATCTCACGTTGACCAGACTTGTCTACATTGTCATCAATCTCATGTTGACCAGACTTGTCTACATTGTGATCAATCTCACGTTGATCTGACTTGTCTACATTGTGATCAATCTCACGTTGACCAGACTTGTCTACATTGTGATCAATCTCACGTTGATCTGACTTGTCTACATTGCAACCCAAATAAGTGCACAATTCTGTCTCTTCACGTAAAGTTTCACTAAGGCAGATCGGGTTATCATTTGGTTGGTTGATTCCCTTTACCTTTGTCTTTCTCCTGTGGATTTTCATACCCAATTATTACGATCTCTCATCAAGTGTGTTTAGTTTGTCTTCCATCGGGTTTTGTGAGTGGTATAGGCGGGCAGTGACGTCTGTTAAGTTAAGTTGAGTCAAGAACCGACATTACAGCACTCGGACATTCCCATACGTGCTCCGTCCTCATCTGCAACAGCCAGCGAAGAGTCCCAATACTAATGGTACCATTAGCAGTCTGATTATATGTTTGTCTGGCCTCTCCTGTGAGGTTTTAGTGTCGACCAGATCCTCTGGTCATTACTTGTAGCACCATTCTTTTCAACTCGTGATGATCTATCAGTTTTTCTACACTATTCAGCGGAACGCAGTCGTGACTGCTTTTATCTCCATTCTCAGACTAGATAATGGGGTTATGTATACTTGACAGGTGTCATTCAATCCAGTACTTCATTGTGATATATATGTGTACTTGACATACGTAATTCAATCCAGTATTTCATTGTGATATATATGTGTACTTGACATACGTAATTCAATCCAGTATTTCATTGTGATATATATGTGTACTTGACATACGTAATTCAATCCAGTACTTCATTGTGATATATATGTGTACTTGACATACGTAATTCAATCCAGTACTTCATTGTGATATATATGTGTACTTGACATACGTAATTCGATCCAGTACTTCACGGTCACATTTGTGCGCTTCATAGATTCATTCAATCCAGTACTTCACAGTGACTTCTGTGTGTGTGTGCTACAGACGTCATTCAATCCAGTACTTCACAGTGACTTCTGTGTGTGTGTGTGCTACAGACGTCATTCAATCCAGTACTTCACAGTGACTTCTGTGTGTGTGTGCTACAGACGTCATTCAATCCATCACTTCACAGTGACTTCTGTGTGTGTGTGCTACAGACGTCATTCAATCCAGTACTTCACAGTGACTTCTGTGTGTGTGTGTGCTACAGACGTCATTCAATCCAGTACTTCACAGTGACTTCTGTGTGTGTGTGCTACAGACGTCATTCAATCCAGTACTTCACAGTGACTTCTGTGTGTGTGTGTGCTACAGACGTCATTCAATCCAGTACTTCACAGTGACTTCTGTGTGTGTGTGTGCTACAGACGTCATTCAATCCATCACTTCACAGTGACTTCTGTGTGTGTGTGTGCTACAAACGTCATTCAATCCATCACTTCACAGTGACTTCTGTGTGTGTGTGCTACAGACGTCATTCAATCCATCACTTCACAGTGACTTCTGTGTGTGTGTGCTACAGACGTCATTCAATCCAGTACTTCACAGTGACTTCTGTGTGTGTGTGTGCTACAGACGTCATTCAATCCAGTACTTCACAGTGACTTCTGTGTGTGTGTGCTACAGACGTCATTCAATCCATCACTTCACAGTGACTTCTGTGTGTGTGTGCTACAGACGTCATTCAATCCATTACTTCACAGTGACTTCTGTGTGTGTGTGTGCTACAGACGTCATTCAATCCATCACTTCACAGTGACTTCTGTGTGTGTGTGTGCTACAAACGTCATTCAATCCATCACTTCACAGTGACTTCTGTGTGTGTGTGCTACAGACGTCATTCAATCCATCACTTCACAGTGACTTCTGTGTGTGTGTGTGCTACAGACGTCATTCAATCCATCACTTCACAGTGACTTCTGTGTGTGTGTGTGCTACAGACGTCATTCAATCCATCACTTCACAGTGACTTCTGTGTGTGTGTGTGCTACAGACGTCATTCAATCCATCACTTCACAGTGACTTCTGTGTGTGTGTGTGCTACAGACGTCATTCAATCCATCACTTCACAGTGACTTCTGTGTGTGTGTGTGCTACAGACGTCATTCAATCCATCACTTCACAGTGACTTCTGTGTGTGTGTGTGCTACAGACGTCATTCAATCCATCACTTCACAGTGACTTCTGTGTGTGTGTGTGCTACAGACGTCATTCAATCCATCACTTCACAGTGACTTCTGTGTGTGTGTGCTACAGACGTCATTCAATCCATCACTTCACAGTGACTTCTGTGTGTGTGTGCTACAAACGTCATTCAATCCAGTACTGCACAATGACTTCTGTGTGTGCGCCACGGGCGTAATTCAATCCAGTACTTCACAATGACTTCTGTGTGTGCGCCACGGGCGTAATTCAATCCAGTACTGCACAGTGACTTCTGTGTGTGTGCCACAGACGTCATTCAATCCAGTACTGCACAGTGACTTCTGTGTGTGTGCCACAGACGTCATTCAATCCAGTACTTCACAATGGCTTCTGTGTATGCGCCACGGGCGTAATTCAATCCAGTACTGCACAGTGACGTCTCTGTGTGTGCGCCACAGAGGTCATTCAATCCAGTACTTCACAGTGACATATGTGTGCACTTGACAGACGTAATTCAATGCAGTACTTCATGGTGACGTCTGCGTTTACTTCACATACGTCATTCAATCCAATATTTCACATGACGTCTGAGTGTACTTGGCAGACGTAATTCAATCCGGCACTTCACAAAGACGTCTATGTGTACTTAACAGACGTTATTCAATCCAGTACTTCACATGCGTCATTCAATCCAGTACTTCACAGTGACGCCATTCAATCCAGTACTTCACATATGTCATTCAATCCAGTACTTCACAGTGACGTCATTCAATCATTCAATCCAGTACTTCACAGTGACGCCATTCAATCCAGTACTTCACAGTGACGTCTGTGAAATACTGGATTGAAATGGCAGACGAGGGTACTGAGGGAAGACTTTGTTTTTTTTCACTAGGGCATTAAAATCAATTGCGGCATCTGTGGTTTAAGCGTAGTGATCACGGTTTCACAATCACGACATGTCGGGTTCATAATCAGCCGAGGGCGATTTGGGAGCAGATAGCGTTGCCGGGACACAATTGTGTGAGCGCCGGTCGTTCAGAAGAATATGGCGAAGTACTGAAAAAGTAAAATTGCCTATAAAATCACAGACAACCAACAAATCGACGCAACGTGAAAACCAACGCAAAGCGGTCTTCTTGCAAGTCGCCTTCAGCTGTCTTCGGTGCTGATTTGTTGGGATTGTCAAATAGAGTTCACGACCCCGAAGCCACCGACATTAAATATTTCACGTTAATTAAAAGACATAGCACGACTGTAAAAATCATACTAAAGGGTTGGCGGGGGGATAGAGATGAGGGTAGGCGAGCAAAAGATAGACAGCGATACAAGTGGGAGGATGACATAAAATTATGGACGAACAGCAGTCTTCCAGAGCCCACAACAAAGGTAGAGAAACAATGAGTGTTGTAGATCCATTTTGCTTGCTGGCTTGCTTGCGTTCGCTGGCTGTGAACTCCGGCGTGAAGTCCTGTATGTTGGATGAAGACATCCTGTTGTTCAACATCAGTGTGATGTCATACAGGACCTGAGGTTTGCGTGAGTATCCGTTGCCCCATGTCTGGCTTATTGGTGTGCAGACTGGTGGTTACTCCCCGTGCAGGCAGATACTCTCCAACTTCGGAAGAATCAGGTCCCTAGATCCATTGTAATCAACCTTCATTGTGGAGACTGCACGGATTGTTTGATAATGACAATAAATCGGGATGTCACACATCTTTGTCTGACACCCCTCTTTATGTACAGAAACGTTCCTAAAAGGTTGTTTATTCTTATGGCTGCTGTTTGCTGCCAACATGGTCTTTATTATTCGCAGATGAGAATTATAAACACACAAATTCCCTGCTGACGTAATATCCTTTCAGGCAACAGCCCGGCTTCTCAGATCTCCCTGCCGCTATGCTAAAGCTAAAAGTAGGCTCCCGAACCTTCACCACACTGTGCGGGCAGACCAGTCCCCGCAGCATCTCGCGTCGTGTGATTCCTCGCTTTCCGTGTTCCCCAACACACACAAATTCTGCGCCATTCCACACGAAACCCACCAGTAGCGGAATGTGTGTATTTGCATTGTTTCGCTTTCTGTGATTTTTCGCCCTCTCAAACTTCGCTATCTCAAACAACGCCAGGCAGTGTGAATTGCATTTGCTCGTTAGTGCCGGCATAAAACGCTTTAGTTAAACTTCGTTTTCTTTATGTTTTAATATACCTTTGTAATTAGGGTCCGTTTTGGGTAACTACTATTACTACTAAGTTTACTAACTAGTACTACTTACCCTGTTTTTGAATTGTAAACACCAGTAAAGTAAAGCCTTTTTGTGTAGGATTACAACTTACCCCTGTGTTTTAATGAAATTTTATCGAGTTTAAATATAGTGACTTTTAGTTATTAATACATTTATAATTCGCAAGAATATACTTTTTAAAACTACCGAAAACATTGGTGAAAAGGAGGATTGTGTGAAAATAATAGTATAGAGATTTGTTAATGGGCAGGTTTGTTTATACTTGAAAATGTCAGAAATGCCTGTTGGTTTTTCTTCTTGGAGTTCGTGTTTGCTGTTTATTCTGGTTCTTGGTTTCTCGCCATCAGAATCTGCGGGTAAGTTTTACATTAAATAACTTTTCAAATTATGACGTTTAACTTGAAAATTTCAGACAGACGGCGACATAATAACAAGAAGGTTAAGAACTGTTGACGAAACTGCTGTAGTGTAGTGTGTTTGTTGACAATTTGACCCTGTTGAGCTGGTTGTGTGTCACAGTGAGCGTGAGTCATCCCGACAGCCTGATGTCAATAATGACTGGAGTGACCGTCATCATGTGCCATGGAGACTGGAGTAGGCGTTCATGACTCTCCACAGATCTCGGGCCTTGGTGTTCTGGATCAACTCTGCTGATGAAATGCCTCCGTGCCACCGTCTCAGTCCAGCATCATCTCTCTCTATCTGTCTCTCTATCTCTGCCTCTATATGTCTCTATGTGTCTCTCTATCTGTCTCTCTCTATCTACATCTGTGTCTCTCTGGGTGTCTCTGTTTCTCTTTCTGTCTCTGTCTGTCTCTGTCTCTCTCTCTATCTCTCTCTGCCTCTCTTTTTCTCTCTGTCTCTCTCCCTCCATCTCTCTCTCTATCCCCTTTTCTCTTCCCCCCTCTCTCTTTCTCTTCTCCTCTCCCTCCCTCCATGTCTCTCTCTCTATCTCCCTTTTTCTCTACACCTCTCTCTTTCTCTTCCCCTATCTCTCTCCCTCTCCCTCCCTTTCTTCCTTCCTCTCTCTCCCTCTCTCTCCATTACTTCTCTCCCCTTCTCTCTCCCTCCTCATTCTCATTCTCTCCCTCCTCTCTCTCCCTCTCTCTCACCCTCTCTTTCCCCCATCTCTCTCCTTCTCTCTCTCTCCCATCTCTCTCCCCTCTCTCTCTCCAATCTCCCCTCTCTCTCTCTCTCTCTCTCTCTCTCTCTCTCTCTCTCTCTCTCTCTCTCTCTCTCTCTCTGTAACTGTGCCCCTTCTCCCACTGACCTGTCCCAATGTTACAATGTTCCCCACACTACCTCACTTCCCATGATATCATGATATGACCACAGAACGCTGTTTGTCTCTTTCTTATTGTAATAGCCAATCTTCATGTCCCAGTGTCATGATGTCCACCACTACCTCACTTCCCATGATATCATATTGACCACAGGAGGCCCATTGCTGTAGCTACGGAGTTCATGCTTTGCACGACACTGTCGGCAGGCCACCCTGTGGGAAGAGACTGAGCCATATGGGATCAAACCCGGCGCAATTAAGTCGATTTTCTTGCCTTTCAACCCTTTTATTGTAGTAAAAATAACACACATGTTAGACTTGTCTTAACTGATTATGACTGGTCATTACTCCAGGTGTCTTTCCCCTGCCGTGCGGCCAATTCATGTTTCAAGACGTTCGTTCTTTGCGTTGTCCTTGCATTGTTTCCGTGCTTGTTCCATACCTGCAAAAAATGCCTGCTCCCAAGCGACCTCTCACTCGTGGGGGAGAGCCATGTGCACCCAGTGCTTCGTGCCCTCACCTGTGGCCATGGGAAGCCAGCTTCTTACCTGGTCATTGCCTCTGTTGCCACCATGTTTGTCGCTTCGCTATGCGCTGGAGTTCGTCTTCGTTGCCATATACCCTTCTTTGTACCCCGTTCATGGCTCATGGAGCCACACTCTGGTGACTTACTAGGCAACTTTACGTCCAGTAGTTTGCCATTGCTTTCTGAACGAGAAGTCACTATATAAATCCACGCATACCCGCGTGTGTGACGAAGAGACTGCATGACCGTCAGAAGATAAATGTTAAATGCCTTAAATCTCCTAGCCAGTGTGACCTCCTTACACAGCCTCATGTCCGCGTTTCACATCCATACAAAAGTACAGGTTCTATGTAGCACTTTAACAGTACTTCTCCACCCATGATATCATTTTTAAAAAAGCACATATGATACGATATGGGATAATTTTTCTCTTTGCAATTGAAATATTTTATATTTTACTAATACAGCAGTAAATCACAAAGACAGTTGGCAGGCAAACAGACAGACAGACAAAAATATGCGTTTATAACTTTAGGCATTTAAAGAGCTTAGATTGACTTCATTGCCCCAGGTTTTATCCCATATGACTCGGTTTCTATCCGCAGGGCGGCCTGCCGAAAACGTCGCACAAAGCATGAACTCCGTAGTTCCAGCGACGACCCCCTGGAGTCTCTAAAAAAAAATGCACTCGTGAACCATTTCACGACGTCCGGAGTCAAACCCATAACCTTCAGTGTGCGAGGGAGGTGCCTTAATCACTACGCCACTGAAACTCCGTACATGTATAACTTATATTCTTAAAATTGATTAATCAATACAGAATTTTATGAAATGCGAAGTGCAATCAGATCTAAAAATGCTCCTGAATTTTGAAACAGGCAGGGAGCTCTGGTTGACATTATTGTCCCATTATCTGACAGAGATTATTTTCAAATTAGCAAATTGCCGTTGCTAAAATGTGCACAGATTCGCAGAAAATGATTCAATGGCTTCAGCTATTTCTGGCAGCTGCCCCAGCAAATGGACGCTTTATAATGTTTGCTGTTCTTACAAATATGGAGCATGCTTTTGTTGGATCTTTTTCCAAGAGGGTGCTGGTGTGGAGGGAAACGAGCAGGCGGACAGATTGGCTGGGTCTGCATCACTGGGTCAGGTATTTGTGCATGATAGAGCAGACGTGGTCAGGGCCCTTTGGGATCTTGTGTATATAGTGGAATAACAGATAGATCATCACGGCCTGGAGAGAATGGCGCTGCAAAGAACGAACGAACGAACAGACTTTATTTTCAAAGGGTAACAAATTGGGCACACAGGCCCGTCTTACATTCGGCCCTTCCAATCACTCATCTGTCTTTCATCAACAGTGCATAGGAAAAAAACATTGTCACATGAATTTTGTAAACATAAACAATGCATATTAATATGTTATGAGACACATCAACCACCCACCCACACATCTCCCATTCACTCCAACTCCACCACCCAACCACACACATAACCCACACACACATACATGCCCCTACCCATCCACCACATCCCTACACCTACACATCTCCCCACCCACACACCTCCCCACCCACACACCCCATCCACCCACACCCCAAGCACACATACATTCCCCAACCCACACATCCCCCACCCACACACATCCACCCACCTACACACATATCCTCTACCCGTCCCATTACCCACCAACAATCACTCACTCACATATCCTCCTCCACCCACACACCTCCAATCACCCAGCCAAACACACATTCCTCAGCCACACATTCCCCACACACACACACACACACACATCTCCCCGTCAACTCACATATTCTGCACCTACCCACACACAAATTCCGCACCCAGCCACATAATCTCCCATCTCCCACAGCCCACTCACAGATCCCGAACCCACCCCTACAAACAGCCCCCACCATCTCCTAACCTACACACACTCACCCACCCACATATCCTCTACCCACCCACACATCCTCTACCCACCCATCCCCCAACCAAACATCCCTTAACCACACACCCTTACTCATATACAATCACCCACCCACACATCCTCTACCCAACCACACATCCTCCACCCACCCATCCCCCAGCCACACATCCCTTAACCACACACCCCTACCCATATACACAAACATCCCAACCCACGCACAATCTCCCCGCCCATACACACATCCCTCACACACATCCCCACCCACCAGCACATCCCCCATTCACAAACACACACCTCCCATCCACGCACACACAACCCACACATACATCCCCAACCCATACACTCATCCCCTCACACATCCCTAGACACACGTACTTATCCCTCAACCACTAACATCCACACATCCCTCACTCACTCATCAAAACATACTTCTCCTATCTACCAACCCACACTCACACACCCCAACCACCCATCTAAACATACATCCCCCACCCTCACACACATCCTTCACCCACCCGCACACCCAATCACATCCCACCCACACATACATCCTTTATCCACACCCAGCTCCACTCCCACGCAACACCACACCCACACACATCCCAAAGACACATCCCAAAGACACATCCCTCACCCACACACACATCTCCATCCACACATCTCCCAACTACAATCACCCTCACTACCCACACATACATCCTCCATCCAGCCACACACACCCCCACCCAGTCAGACATATCCCCAAATCCATCACCCACACCCATCACGCACCCCTCCCCCAACCCACACACATCTCTCACACACATTCACCCACACATCTCTCACACACACACACACTCCACACCCATCCACCCAAACATCCCACATTCATACACATCCCTCACCCACACACACATCCCCAAACCCACAACCACCCCACCTGCACACATCTCCCACCCACCACATATCCCCACACCCACATATATCCCCCACCTATCCCATAACCCACTATCAATCATCCATCAACATATCCTCCTCCACCCACTCACCCACAACCACCTAGCCAAACACGCATCCCCACCCACACACACATCTCCCTGCCAACCCATACATCCCGCACGTACCCACACACAAATCCCCCACCCACCCACACAATCCCACCCCACCAACCCACACATCCTGAGCCCACCCACACACACATCCCCCCATCCCCCTATCTACTATTATGATCAAACTCCCACACTTTACACACACATACAGTGACGATTGTCGTGAGCATTGTCGCAAAATTGTAAAGAAAATGGAGAAAAATTGTACATATACATTTCAAATTTAGTGATGCAATTCAACTCTCTCTCTCTCTCTCTCTCTCTCTCTCTCTCTCTCTCTCTCTCTCTCTCTCTCTCTCTCTCTCTCTCTCTCTCTCTCTCTCCCCCTCTCTCTCATCCGACTTCTGCGGGCATTTGTTGACCGGGTTAACCTTCCCGGGAAGCAGTTGTTCAAAAACTGTTATCGCTAGAAAATTCATTAGGATTTGTTGTTGTTGTTGTTGTTGTTGTTGTTGTTGTTGTTGTTGTTCGTACTCTCCAATCCTCTGCCATCTGATATTTTGATGAAGTTGATGCTCTTTACATTATCATTTCCTCTTCATTATTCTGTTTTGAGAGGAACACGTCACACGCAGTCACACACCTCAGCGGTCAATCTGTCCGACTTGGGCATGCATTTGTGTCAGGTTTACTCCCTCTAGACAGATTCCATCCAAGACCATGGGCGTCTTCTTACAGTGGGTAGCTGTTTTTCCTAACAGTTTTGCCAGGAGTGAGGCCTTACGGGCTACTCTTTGCGATTTCAAACTACCGTGGGATTTTTTAACTTGCACATGTGACCTCTGTTTTCCGCACTCATCACTCATCGGAGCAGGTGAGGCATCGATCTCATTACCCAGGAGATTAGCGTGATGTGTGGTACTGTTAGAAACCTGTGGCTCTTAGAAAAACTTCCAGCCCTGTGCTGAGGTAGAAGCCGGTACTTTTTGAGCCAGAGGCCAACGCCCTAAGATCTCAGCCAGTACTTCTCACATTACTCACTGACTAGCACCTGGCCGTCTTGACAGACGCTAGTTTGTTACATTGTGCTAAAGAAACAGGCATAATAACTACAACCCATGGCGGTAAGGCCAGGGATGGCGTTATACCTCACCATAACACAAGGCCTGGGCTGAATTGTTGACATCATGTGTTGCCCATGCAGTATAATCCCTCTCTCGGTCTGCCTAGTTTACTGCGGAGGAAAGTTTACACTAATACGTCTGGGGCAAGACCAGCTGCAGAATCTGCCGGATCAGCAAAGCAATGCATTAACTGTCCCCCTGTCGGAGCTTCCATCCTAGACCAGTTGCCGACTAAGGCTTAGGGTCTAGACTTCCCTGCCATAGCATTTAGTCTATAGGTTGCATTTCCTCACATTAAAATAATGCTTGTTGTCGGCAACTTCCCATATATTACTGTTATTTATTGCACAGCCCAGCATTTCACAAGATGAAGAATATTTCTGCATATTTGTGTCAATGGAGGTGAAAGAATGAGTCCTCAAGAGCTCTATTGAATCAATCCTGGTGTACGGAATGGAATCCTGGACAATTAGCAAACAAGTGTGGAAGCTGCTGATATGTGGTTTTATAGATGAATAATGAGAAACCTGCACCGATAGAAAGAGCAATGAAGATATATTGAAAGAAGTTAACCTACAAAGAGAAATGGTTACTCGCATCAGAAGAAGAAGAAGTCTACATTTTTGGACATGTCATGAGAAGAGAACAGCTGGAGTATGTCGTCACAACGGGAACGTTGGAGTTGGAAAAGATGCTGGGCAGTTTGACATAATGGCATGGCGGACAGTCGGTATCAGAAATGATTGGCAGTACACGGGACATAGGCTGTGGACAGACGTGATCACCAACACCACACGGCATGGACTATAAGAAGACTGGCAGTACACGAGACAGAAGGCTGTGAACAGACATGATCACCAACGCCATACGGCATGGGCTTTAAGAAGATTGGCAGTACACGAGACAGAAGGCTGTGAACAGACATGATCACCAACGCCATACGGCATGGACTATAAGAAGATTGGCAGTACACGAGACAGAAGGCTGTGGACAGACATGATCACCAACGCCACACGGCATGGACTATAAGAAGATTGGCAGTACACGAGACAGAAGGCTGTGGACAGACATGATCACCAACGCCACACGGCATGGACTATAAGAAAATTGGCAGCACACGAGAAAGAAGGATGGGGACAGACATGAACACCAACGCCACATGGCATGGACTATAAGAAGAAGAAGAACCGTAGTTTCCATCTTACAAATTGTGAAAACGCTCAAAATCGTCTACGCAGTTGTCAATGACCACAACGAGTTCCAAGATGAACAAAGACCTGGGAGACACAGACAGATACAGCGCAGTTATCGCCTGCCCAAACCTAGCAATGACTGGTTTAACATTTGTAGAGAAACCATTATACCTCACGTGACCTACATGACACCAATTTCGGTCATCAAGTGTCATTACATTATCAGCAAACAGTGCTCAAAACAGGAAGCGTAAATGCCAAGAAGATAGTGGGGGAGGGGAGTGTATCGAATAACTTTTTGAGGCCGGGGCGAAATATTTGGGACAGTCGCTTTCCATGTTGTTACAGAAGGCCTGTAGTCATGGCCAGTAGATTTTGCCTTTGCTTGGGCTTTACCTTTGCTTGGGCTAATCTACATTTAACTTCCTTAATGCAGATTCAAATCTCTGTTAATAATGTACGCTTAGAGAGATGTCGAGAGCGGGGGACTTTGGCGCAAGTGAATCCACTTCGTTGTCCAGAATGAGAGAGACTGGGAAGTTAGAATTGGCAAGGCCAGACACGAGAATGAACATCGAGAGAATGATGGGCCTCGTTAGCCAACACAGAACTGGCATTATTAGCCGCCGGACCCTGATGCATATATTGGGGCGGGGCGGGGGGGGGGGGGGATCTGAGCACCTATGGACTTGTCCGGAGTGTAAATGTAACACACCAACAGATAGCTAACTAATTGACTGGCTAACTAACCAAGTAAGTAACTGGCTAACTAACCAGCTAAGTAACTGGCTAACTAACCAGCTAAGTAACTGGCTAACTAACCAGCTAAGTAACTGGCCAACTAACCAGCTAAGTAACTGGCTAACTAACCAGCTAAGTAACTAACCCTTTCTCTAACATTCGATGTCAGAGATGTATTACATAAGATACATTTCATGTTCTGAAATGAAGGTCACCATGGCCGAATGGATAAGAGCGCTCGCTCTTAAACTTCCGGTGTGCTAATGTCGAGGTAGCGGGTTCAACCCCTACACCGGTCAGCTGAACTAAAGTTTTGACTTCTCCTTGACTTGGGAACGTAAATTACAACTATCTCAGAAGTCGAAGTGGGTATGCCTGATAGCGAGGGATACTGGTAATAGAGAAAGATAATCCACACGCAAAAATCTGTCCTGTGCACTAGAAGTCGTAACGTGTGTATGGACTGCGCTTGAGCTCAAAGCCAACAAATGAAAACAAACAAACAATGTTCTGAAATACAGCTTTAGCTTGACCTATTCTGCTGACAATCTCTGCCACACATCTTCCTTCTGATACCTACGTTGCTAATAAAATCGCGCATCTTAACAGGCGATTTTCTGTGCGAAATATAAGAGCTAATGAGCCTAGACATTTCTGTAGAAGCCCTGCGGGATGTGGTGGTCTTCTCATCCACAACATGGCTTCCTGCATTAGCAGAACTGGTTATTGAACGGCGGGAAAATCAACGGCAGATGAGCATAAAAAAGACAAGTTTGCTGCAAAGAGCTTTTGCGAGATCAAAAGGTGAAAGGAGATAAAAACACATCGTTGAACAGACATTCACACATGGAAGATAATCAATACCGAACCATCAGGGAATGCTAAATGAGAATCTCAGATATCATCACGCGAGAAGTGGGCGTCTCAGGGAGGTGAAATAACGACATCTTGCGCATATTTTTGTGTGTCCGCATTATCATGTGTCCGCCAGCTGGCGTTGGCGTTCATATCTCTCCACAGATCTCGGTCTTTGGTGTCCTGGATCAACTCTGGTGATGATATTCCTCCATGCCACTGCCTTAGACCGTCCAGCATTATTTCTCTTGGTCGGCACGTGCCTCTTTGATATTTCCAGTTGTCACGATGTTCTCCAGTGCCTCTATTTCCATCACATGACCAAAGAAAGTTGTTTGTCTCTTTCTTATTGTTGTGTATAATGCTCTACTGTCATTAGTTAGCCTCTTCCAGGCAATCGTCGTTAGTTGCTTTGGCAGTCCTAAGAATATGCACCATTCTTCTCAGGAACCACATCTCTGTTGCTTCTAAATTCTTCCTAATTTATTTATTTAATGTTGAGTGTATAGGATGGATTTTTTTTTTTTTGGCGCTCGCTCGCTTTGAATTCAAGCGTAGTCCATACACACTATTCATAGTAGTGATGGACTGAATTTTGCGTGTGGGTTAGTTTTCCCTATTAACAGTGTCCCTCGCCATCAAGCGAACCTACTCCGACTTCAGAGGTACTTGTAATTAACGTCCCCAAGTCAAGGACGACAGGTCAACATTTTAGTCCAGCTGTCTGGTGTAGGGTTGAACCGCTTACCTCGGCATCAGCACACCGGATGTTTAAGAACACGCGTTCTTATCGATTCGGTCATGCGGACCTGCGGGTGGAAATTTTAGCCATTCGTATCCTTCGCTTATCTCTCAAAGTCCTCCGCTCTCGACATCTGTCTATGAGTCCTGAAATTCATGGAATGTGAACACACGAGGAAGAGCTTGGAGACAGTAAACACCAGTGGGTTTCAAATGAAGACCTTAAATTGAAATGTTTGTTGTTGTTGTGTTTGAATATATTCTGAAAAAGTAAAGAACATGTGTCTAATTTTTCGATGTAGTCACCACTGCGTTCAATGCAAGTCCTCCAACGCCGATAAAATGCTTTGATTCCTGTAGAAAAAAAATGCTTTTCGTAGCGTGTGTAATCACTCATGCACCACCTGCTGTACCTCTTCATCGGACGGAAAAAGTCTGTCTTCCCATTGACTCTTTGAGTTGTCGAAACATGTGAAAATTGAAAATCACTTGGTGGGGGGGGGTGTGGGGGTGTTAGGTACGGCCAGTGCTAAGGATGTGGTACACACTGAAAGTGGAAGTTACTTATTTTAAAGAGAAAACCAATAACAGAACGCTGCTCCTCTTTGGTGCATGTCAAAAGCAGGGCGGCTTTTAAACTGTCCGTATGACATCACAATGTTCGTCTGCACCGTGATGGCATGTGCTGAACACTCTTTGACACCCTTAACAACAATATTGATAGGTTACAAGACAGTGGTATGGTTATTGTAATTTCTGTCACACTTTTAGGATTTTTCATTTGAAGCCACCTCGTATATGGTTTTACAAACGAATGTTGCTAGTACATTGGACAGCAAGAGTAACTAACAATGACTGTCAGGAAGAGTCTAGTAAAAGTAGAATATTATACATAAATATATCAAAGAGACACTCGTGTGTGATTTATTCCATTGTGTCGACTTTCCATTCTGTGATTCATCCGATTGTGTTGATCTTTCCACTGTGTGATTCATCCCATTGTGTGGATCTTTCCACTGTGTGGTTCATCCTATTGTGTGGATCTTTCCCTTATGTGATTCATCCTATTGTGTGGATCTTTCCCTTATGTGATTCATCCTATTCTGTGGATCTTTCAACTGTGTGATTCATCCTATTGTGTGATCTTTCAACTATGTAATTCATCCCATTGTGTGGATCTTTCCACTGTGTGATTCATCCCATTCTGTGATGCTTTCCATTCTGTGATTCATCCCATTGTATGGATCTTTACAATGTGTGATTCATCCCATTGTGTGGATCTTTCCATTCTGTCATTCATCCTATTGTGTGGATCTTTCAACTGTGTGATTCATAATATTGTGTGGATCTTTCAACTGTGTGATTCATCCTATTGTGTGTGGCTTATTGCAATGTGGTTCTTGTCAAAGAGTGGCTTGATTCTTCCCACTACACAACAGGTACTGCATTGTCCGGCACGAACATTCTCCACTTTTGTCTCCTGTCGCCTATGACTCGGCTACCACATAACCACTGCTCGTTGTGACTAACGCAACTTAAGTGGCCTCTTTTCCTTGCCCTGGGATCTCTGCCATCTAAAACTATCCGCCTTTTTTTCCACATCGGCAGTCCACACTTTTGTACTTGACCTTTCACATTTGAACTCTATGTGGGCATTGCGAATAGGAATGTTGGTAAAGCTGTTGTCACGACATCACTGTAGGTTTAATCAGGGAAATACGACGATATTAGTGGCCGGTTAGATGTAGTCGTAGTAGTTATGAGGTGAGGATACTGGCTGCCACTCATCTAGCTTTCATCCCAGAGAGATATATGGTATGTCTTCTTCTTCTTCTTCTTTGTTAGCTCCCAACAACCACGTCTGTCTCTCACAGTAGTGACTGTCAGTGTCTCTTATTTTCCTGGCGACTTCAAAACCAATTTAATACCGGAAGCAACAACGCAAACATAATTGTGGGGAGGGGGGGGGGCGAAACAGTAACAGCCAGCAAACATGGCGACTCGGAACAAAAAGTAAACATGGTTATGAAATTCACCCGCGAGAAATTCAGAACATTCTAGAAAAGACGTGATGTAGTAGGGCATGGAAGCGGATACTAGGAGAAGGGAGAACAACAACGGCAGGTCTCGGACCAACGGAGGAGGAACAGAAACCGCGGGCTCGTGGTCTCGTACAAACAGTAGAAGAACAGAAACCGCGAGCCCGTGGTCTCGTACAGACAGTGGAAGAACAGAAACCGCGGGCCCGTGGTCTCGTGCAGACAGTATAAGAACAGAAACCGCGGGCCCATGGTCTCGTAAAGACAGTGGAAGAACAGAAACCGTAGGGTCCTGTGTTCTCGGACTACAGTCAGTGGAAGAACAGAAACCACGGGCCAGAAACCGCGGGCCCGTGGCCTCGTACAGACAGTGGAAGAACAGAAACCGTTGGGCCCGTGTTCTCGTACAGTCAGTGGAAGAACAGAAACCGCGGGCCCGTGGTCTCGTACAGACAGTGGAAGAACAGAAACCGCAGGCCTGTGGTCTCGGTCCAACAGTGGAAGAACAGAAACCGCGGGCCTGTGGTCTGGGATCTATAGTGGAAGTACAGAAACGGCGAGCCTGTTGTGAACTCGCCTCTCTCGACAGGGACAAGGGCAGAACCATTGTTTGAGAAATTCCTGTCAACTGTATTTTTTTCTCCTGACAGTTTAAAACAAAAGCGGCTTTTGTTGCATTTGTTGTTGGCTTTGGCATCTTTGTTTAAAATTAACTTACTTGTATTAACTATATCTGCCTATGTTGTGTTAACTGCACATAACCTTGTTGTGATAACTGCGCAAATCTCTGTTGTGCTAACTATACCCGCGCCTTTTGTGTTGACTTATACCTGCCTAGAGCTGTGCTAAATCCCAGCCGAACTGGTGCCAACATCAGCTGTTAGAACAACATTCGTCACGGTCGAAATGAGGCTTGATTGGACCCACGCTGGCATTCGTGGCTGCTAGTAAATCACTGCAAACCGCATGGGTAAAACAGAATCCGTAGTGTTTCAGGAGGATCACGCTGTAGTACGAGGCACCGAGCGAGCAGTCTGTTGGCTTCACGAACTCCTGCAGCTGGTACGCTCAGCACATCAAGTACTGTTCTTGTCATTAAAGTACACGTTTCTTCTTCTTCGTGCACTTTCGGACTTTCTGTTCTTTAGGATTTGTATTGGTGACCATACTTCCTGGCGTAGAACCTTCATTCTGGTCGGTGTAGGTACAAGCAATTAGAAAGTCGAATGGAGGTGTGGATATAGTTGTTGTAGTTACAAGTAATTAGCAAGTCGAATGGAGGTGTGGATATAGTTGTTGCAGTTACAAGAATTAGCAAGTCAAATGGAGGTGTGGATATAGTTGTTATAGTTACAAGCAATTAGAAAGTCGAGTAGAGGCCATGGTGGTGTGGATATAGTTGTTGTAGTTACAAGCAATTAGAAAGTCGAGTAGAGACCACGGAGGTGTGGATATAGTTGTTGTAGTTACAAGCAATTATAAAGCCGAGTAGAGACCACGGAGGTGTGAATATGCGGAAGAATGTGTCGTATTTCATGGAAACAAAAAACATAACAATCAAACGTTGACTGTCATTTACTGCCAATATAGTACCTTGCGGTGTATGACAGAGGGGTCTTTGAGCCTGAGGAATTCAGGCCGCCTGGCTAGTGCAGTCGCCGCGAACTGTGCAGGTTAGGATTTTCTTTTTGCCCCGGACAGAAAAAAATCCCACACCTTACCGAGGGATCGAACCCGGGTCTGCTAAAGGAGAGTCCGGCGTTCTAGCCACTCATCCAAACGTTGACTTGGGGACGTAAATTACAAGCACCTCTGAAATCGAAGACTGGTGGCGAGGGGCACTGGTAATAGGGAAAGCTAATTCACACTCAGATATCAGCCCAGTGTACCAGAAGTAGTAGTACACGAATGGACTACGCTTGAGTTCAGAGCTAGTGAACGTCAATAGCAAAACAAAACAAAATACATACAGAGGTTCTAGAAAGACGGGGAACTGTATATTTACACAACACATAAGAAGGCTCTCCGCTTGGACCTCGCCCGATAGTAAAAATGAAAAGATGTCAATTGCAACGAGAAAAAAAAAAAAGAGTGTTGAAGTGCTACATAGAACCTGTACTTTTGTGTGGATGTGAATCGTAAACGATGAGCAGACAAGCTGTAAAACTTCTGATGGCTGTGGAAATGTGTATTCTGAGAAATTTGCAAAGATTACCTTGGACAGACAGAAAACCCCAAATGAGCAGGTCCTGAAAGAGGCAGATGAAAACCGTAAACTCATTAGAGAAATTAGACGTAGACAGTAAATTTTTTTTTAATGAGAAGAAATAAACTAGAGAATTTGGTGACACTGACAAGAGTGAGAGGAAAAGAACAAAGGGAAGGCAGAGAGGTAAATATCTGGATGCCTTGGCCATGTGGCATGTTCGAGATAAGAACACAGAATCGATTCACGAATCTGGTGATCATGTGAGATGGCGAAACATGACCACCCACACTTACTGGCATGGCTCGTGATGATGATGTTACCCAAAGAAGGCTTCTGGTTACTGCGCCACGCAATCCCCTCTACCAATACAAGGCGGAGACAAGCAGAGGGGTGGAATAATATAAGTGAAATGGATCCTGAAAACTAAGGACCGTTTTCTTAGCAATTTCTGTTTCTCGTGTGCTAGATGTCGTTTCGCGTTTTAATGTAGGCGCAAGTTATACTTCCATTCTCATTAGTCGAAAACATTTCATTGTCGTGGGTAAGATGAGATTTTGTATAAAACTGTCGAGGAAGTAAATTAAGGGTCGGTTGTCAGTTGACATGACAGATTACTGTCAGTGAGGTTGTCATTAGGGATGATTGCTCTATCTATCTATCTATCTGTCTATCTATCTATCTATCTATCTATCTATCTATCTATCTATCTATCTATCTATCTATCTATCTATCTATCTATCTATCTATCTGTCTGTCTGTCTGTCTGTCTGTCTGTCTTTTTGTCTGTTCCTCTACACCCCACACTCTCTCCCACTCTCTCTCTCTCTCTCTTTCTGCCTCTCTCTCCCCTCCACCCACTCTCTCATCTTTTCTTTCCATCTCTCTTTCTTTCTCTCTGTCTATATCTCACCCCCTCTCTCTTACTCTCTCTCTATTACTGTCTTTCTCTCCCCTCCTCCACTCACTCATTCCTGTCTCTCTTTCCTTCTCCATCTCTTCCTCACCCTCCTCACCCACTCTCTCGTTCTCTTTCCTCCCTCCCCTCCCCCTCTCTCATGGCATTGAGATATTTATTTATCCAAATAACCTTACCCCCGTCGGAACTAAGCCCATTTTTATCAAGTGCGAAATTCATTTTGTCCCTCTATCAGCACTCTTAACTTACCCCCCCCCCCCCCCCCCAACTAAAAATATGCAAGCATGCCGTATCTTTGTGTGTGTGCACACGGCGTGTGCGCGGGGCCTCGCTCACCCACAAAACACCGCTAACTTAAGAGGCAACTGATTCTGCGCAGATGCCACCCAAATGGGGCCACATTTGTTGTGGGTAATCTCCCCTGCTCACCTTGGATATAGGAGCTGACAGGACAATTATGTGAAATCTTCTCTGTGTCTATTTCGAGATGGGTTCGACACCCCCACGTCTAAAGGCCAGTGTGTGTCTGACCTCGGCGTGCATTGGTGTCAGGTTTTCTTCCTCTAGACAGATTCCACCCCAGGTCACGGGCTCCATCTACCCGTGGATAGGTTTTTGGTTTTAAACACTTTTCCTAACAATTTGCCAAGGTAGCGGCTTTACTGCCTACTCTGTGCGATTTACAACTGCCCACAACCTGCCCACGGGACATACAATTTTTCGTCATTATGCGAGGTGGCTGTGTATGCGAGCTCACTTCCGAAGAGGTCAGGGATGGAGTGTGATATAATAATGAGATACCATTTTTTGTGTGGTAATGTCCAGTCCTGTGCGGGGATCGAAGCGGATACCTTCAGAACCTGAAGCAGACACCTTAACCTATCAGCCACGCCCACCCAATTGTGTTAAATAAACATTAGGACAGGGAGCTGCGGTGGCTGAGAGGTTAAACTCTTGCCTGCCACCCCGTGTGGCCATGGGTTCGGGTCTCATCGGGTTGGGTTCGAAATGGTAACTGACCTTGGCTCCCATGTCGACCCCAACCTAACATGGGTACCAGTAAATGTCTGGGGAAATAAACGCGGGTGGTGGGTAGTGAGCACATGTGCTAGGGGAGTGTTGACAGTAAGCACATGTGCTTGGGTAGTGTTGATAGTGAGCACATGTGCTAGGGGAGTGTTGATAGTGAGCACATGTGTCAGGGAGTGTTGATAGTGAGCACATGTGTCAGGGAGTGTTGATAGTGAGCACATGTGCTAGAGGAGTGTTGATAGTGAGCACATGTATCAGGGAGTGTTGATAGTGAGCACATATGCTAGGGGAGTGTTGATAGTGAGCACATGTGCTAGGGGAGTGTTGATAGTGAGAACATGTGTCAGGGAGTGTTGATAGTTAGCACATGTGTCAGGGAGTGTTGATAGTGAGCACATGTGTCAGGGGAGTGTTGATAGTGAGCATATGTGTCAGGGGAGTGTTGATAGTGAGCACATGTGTCAGGGAGTGTTGATAGTGAGCACATGTGTCAGGGAGTGTTGATAGTGAGCACATGTGTCAGGGAGTTTTGATAGTGAGCACATGTGCCAGGGAGTGTTGAGAGTGAGCACATGTGTCAGGGAGTGTTGATAATAAGCACATCTGCCAGTGAGTGCTGATAGTGAGCACATGTGCCAAGGAGTGCCGATAGTGAGCACATGTGCCAAGGAGTGCCGATAGTGAGCACATGTGCCAGGGAGTGCCGATAGTGATAGTGTCCATAGGCCTACAGAAATGTGGATCTGGCGACATGTGCCCAGTGCGTCTCAATGACTCTCTAGGTGTGTATGAGAGTTCTTTATTGTTTATTTTTTTTTTACTTAAACATAAACACGTGGTGAGCAGTTGCTCTGTGTGTGGTTGTCTGTGGGTAAATGATCTATGTTTGTTGGTAATTTTCTTTTATTTTGCTCTCGCTCGCTTTGATCTCAAGCGTAGTCCATACACACTACTAGCAGTGGCACTGGACTGAATTTTGTGTAGGGATTAGCTTTCCCTTTGACCAATGTCCCTCGCCGTGAGACGAATCCACTCTGACTTCAGAGGTACTTGTAATTTACGTCCCCCAAGTCAAGGACGAGAAGTCAACATTTTAGTCCAAATGACCGGTGTAGATGTTGAACCCCCTACCTCAGCATCAGCATAGCTCTTTCAAGTAATCAGTATTTGGTCACGCCCTAAGCAGGTGTTGTTTTTATCACAGACTACATTTCAGGACGTTTCCTGCTATAAATTTCCATTCACTTATTAGGTTAATTCCAAGTTCCCATTGTTTCCATGAGTCTCTAATAATTGAGTACTTGGCATTGTTTTATTCCAGCGCGGCTGGTAAGAAAACACTTCATAACAAATGACATACCAGGGCGTGATTTGCCCATAAATTGTTTTGTTCTCGTCTGTTTACACTCCCTCGGTCCGGATATTTTTTCAGGTTGGTTTACACAACCCGTGATTAACTCCCCCCCACCCCACCTCCCAGGTCCTGTTTGCTATCAAAATGCCATGTCTTGGAATCAAGCGACCGTTTCCTTGACTATTGTTCTTCATACTATCGTCGATGGTGCTGTGCTGGCTAACCACCCACAAAGAAAATTCAGCTTGGTGTCTGTCGCCATGTCACATATGTGTTGATAAATAGTCTACTATGCCTGTGTGTCCCTGTAGCTTACTGTCTGTCTATCTGTGTATCTTATTGTCTTTGTCTGTCTTTCTGTGTATCTTACGGGCTCTCTCTGTCTGTGTATCTTACTGTCTTTATCAGTTTGTCTGTCTGTGTTTCTTACTGTCTTTATAGGTTTGTCTGTCTGTGTGTCTTACTGTCTTTATCAGTTTGTCTGTAAAGTATCTTTGTCTGTGTATCTGTCTTTATCAGTTTGTCTGTCTGTGTATCTTTCTGTCTGTGTATCTTACTGTCTTTATCAGTTTATCTGTCTGCGTATCTTACTGTCTTTGTCTGTAAGTCTGTTGGTTGCCCGTTTCCTGTTTGTGTGTCTTATGTCTTTCTTTGTCTGTCGGCGTATCTTAATGTCTTTGCATATCTGTTTGTCTGTGTCTGTCTTTCCATCTATCTTGTCTGTCTGTTTACTTATAACCTTGCGGTTTGTACAAGTATATGGTTATGTGCCTACTTCTTCAAGAGCGCCTGACATATTTTAGACTAGAAGCTAAAGAAGTAGAAATAATGATTTGTAAATAACATACCGAACATTATACAACGCTAATAGCTGCGTGCAGGATGAATGCACACACACAGATGTGCGCACCAAGCTAACAACAACATAACAACACACTCCGATGGCGAAACCCCGGCCCCTGGAACTAATATTTCCTAATCAAACATGTTTTATTGATTACGGCCATTGCATTCTTTCGTTTGTTTACTTTGGCTTTCTTAAATACCTCTTCGCTGGTTTCTGTTGGGTGTTGAGACTAATTACGAATGACAACACCATAATATTTGTGAACATGGCAGCTGTATGTATGAAGCAGTCGCAATGTTATTACGAGGGTAGGTTAATAGGCAAGTCACAAATGGCTGCAGAAAAATAACTAACTATGATAACAACTTGAAACCAGTTTATTTGTATACAAACATTGTCCCTTTATTTCTCAACTTAATTTCCACCAACATTGATGCACTTATCCCATCGTTTATCAGTCCTCCCAAACCGGCTACATAGAACTGCGTGCTTTGTTTTCATTTACCTGCCATCCCACAGAACTGTATGACTTACTTATTGACTCGCCCTCGTAACTTTTTCTACCCAGCTATGCACCGCTTTATGGGAAATCGCTAGGGGCTAAGTCCACTGAAAACTCACCTTGGCGGGAGACATTTCGCCAGTGACGCCGAAGTTGAATGTGAAGTGAAAACATAATTTAGAAAACAGAGCACGCAGTTCTATGCAGCCGGTTTGGGAGGACTGATAAAACAATGGGATAAGTGTATCAATGTTGGTGGAAATTATGTTGAGAAATAAAGGGACAATGTATAAAAATAAACTGGTTTCAAGTTGTTATCATAGTTAGTTATTTTTCTACAGCCATTTGTGACTTACTTATTAACTTACCCTCGTATTTATCGTATGCCCTTCCAAATGGCGTAAGTGTTCATGTGCTTCCACAGATCTTGGTATTCTGGATCACTTCTGTTGATCATCATCAAATTCCCTGCCAGCTACGTAGGCGTTCATGTCTCTGCATAGATCTCGGTCCTTCGTGTTCTGGATCAAATCTATTGATGCTTGCTTGCGTTCGCTGGCTGTGAACTCCAACGTGAAGTCCTGTATGTCGGATGAAGACATCCTGTTGTCCAACATCAGTGTGATGTCATACCGGACTGAGGTTTGCGTGAGTATCCGTTGTCCCATGTCTGGCTTATTGGTGTGCAGACTGGTGATTCCTCGCCATGCAGGCAGATACTCTCCGACTTCGGAAGAATCAGCGATCCTACTACGTTAGCCAGGATCCCGAAGGGACCTGTTGCCCAGGACGCACGACTAGGACGTGTTAGTAGGTCTTGGCCAGTATAGAACCTGGCCCTGGTGCCTTGGAAACACCTCTGCGTCCCAAAATATATTGATGATATTCATTCATGCATCCAGCATCATTTCTCTTGGTCTGCCTCTGCCTCGCTTCCCCTTGATCTTTCCAGTCGTCACGATGTTCTCCAATGCCTCTCTTCTCATCACATGACTAAAGAAATCTGTTGACAGTGTTCATGTATACCGCACTATTAGGTCATCCAGCATGATTTCTCTCGGTTTGCCTCTGCCTCTTCTCCCGTTGAGCTGTCCAGATCTCTTCTCCGTGTGTTTTAAGTATCTCTCTGTTCGTTTACCTTGTGGGTTTCAGAGAGTGGAATTTCTAATTATGAGATTTTCTTGGGTTGTCCCGGTTTACCGCGACAGTCCGGTTTTTATTAAATAATAATTCATCCCCAAGTATTCTTTTGGGACGCCCGGTTTTTTTTTTTTTTTGGTCAAAAATATTTACTAACATCGAAGGCTAGGTTTTCTCAGTGTGTGTCACTTCCAGCGCCAGCGTCTTTTCCCCACATATTGATTGGCTGGAATCTTCCCAGTTCTCTCGCCAAGCTGCACCTTTGTCGACCTCCTTCTATAGTACCCTACATTTACCCGGTTGTCACAGCATTCTCCGAGCCTTTTCTTCTCATAATGTGACCAAAATATCAAACTGGAGAACACTCTCATGAATCCATCCATCCATCATGTGCCATGCCGGTAAGCGTGGGCGGTCATGTTCTGCCATCTCACTCGATCACCAGAGTCGTGGATCAGCTCCGTGTTTCTGTCTCGACCATGCCACAAGGCCAAGCCATCCAGGTACTTGCTTCTATGTCTTCCCCTTGGTCTGTTCCCCTCGATCTTACCAGTTGTCACCAAGTTCTCCAGATCATTTCTTCTCATAACATGCCCAAAAAATTGTGACTATCTACGTCTAATGTCTCTTAATCAGTTTACGATCTTCATTTGTTTCTTGAAGAACTTGTTCATTGGTCTTTCTGGCTGTCCATGGTATTCTTTGCATTTTCCTCAGAAACCACATTTCTACAGCCATCAGATGTTTTTCAGCCTGACTACTCATTGTCCAAGCTTCACATCCATATAAGAGTACAGGTTATACGTATTTAATACACCAACTTGGACTGTCACTGAACCCAAATGTTTTTGTTTTTAATATTATCAGTTGCTGCCGCACCTTATGATCAAGGCTTCTCATGCAAGAGTTACGACCCCCTGTGTGACTTGCTTATAAATGTTAAAATCACTGTTTTACAGTTCGCTCACCTGGACGCCCCTGCCCCTCCCATCACCCACCCCCAGGTAGTGTTGTCCTCTCATGTTGTAGCAATCCGTGGGCTCGTGATGTTATTGACCTTTAGCCACATGACCCCCTTAACCACAATTCCGGCTCAGTCGCATTGTTGGAATCATGCATGCGGATCCCATGAAACATGTTTCAAGTCCACAACAAGAGGAGACTCCGTGGCGAAGTGGTTAAGCCGTCTGACTCAGGCATCGAAGGTTGTGGGTTCGATTCCAGGCCGCGTCCATCGGTTCACGAGTGCATTTTTTCTTAGACTCCTGAGGGTCGTCGCCGGAGCTGCGGCTTTCATGCTTTGTGTGACGCTTTATGCCCTGCGAAAAGAAACTGAGCCATATGGGATAAAGACCCAGTGCAATGAAGTCAACCTTGTCGACTCTTAAGCGACTGTTTTTATAAGTCCACAACAAGGATACAGATAAGTCACTGGTATATTTATATTTTCTTGTAGTGTTTTTCATGCAGTTGTATCGGCGTGTATCTGTTGTTTGTGTGCTGTTTGTGTGCTGACGAAAGCTTTGACCGCAACGTCCATTGTGTTATTTGTGATCGTATTCTAGTACAGCTTGCCGTCTACTTCTCGTTTACGTGTGTGTGTGTGTGTGTGTGTGTGTGTGTGTGTGTGTGTGTGTGTGTGTGTGTGTGTGGTTTATTCGTTGTAAAATAATTAAGGGCGGGAGTTATATTTACCATTTTATGTTTATATAATTCAATTTACATAGTCTTAGCATCCAATGATTTTCAAACAGTCAGGTAGGTAGTCGAGATTTTTAAAATATATCACGATATGAAAATGGGCCACGAATGATAAAAGTTTGAGAATCCCTGCCCTAGATCACTTTAATGTCAGACTGCATTGCCGCGGAACACCGCTTTAGAAATATTGGTCGTATTATTCAATGTATTATTTTCCCACACATCCCACGTATACTTAACGCAGATTTCACCACGGCCGATGTAAATATAGATATGTCTTGCTTATAAAAAATTGTTTACAAAGTGAACAGATGCGCATATTATTATTCTTTTGCCCTCTATCTCCCAATGGGTGGGGGAGGGGGATATTGTGCTCGAGTTGTCGGTGTGTCTTAGCATTATCATTGATTTGCAATGTCTGTTTCTTGTCTAGTGTTTTAAGTTTTAACTTAATGAACGACCTACAATTTTTGATCGATAAGGATAAATCATAATCCTTCTACTCAGAGCAGGACGTAACAGACTGTATACACACATGTATGGGTTTCATGATTAAGACCAGAATAGGCCAAGACAAGCTGCATTTCACAAAGTGAAAAGTATCTTATGCAACATGTAACTATAATTCCATGTCAGAATGAGAGTACTCAAATGTTCGTTTTGCTGTCTGGCAGTGAATCATGGGACATGAATGAACAGATTAAGTGGAAGCAACAGAGATGTGATTCCTGAGACGCGTGTTGCGAATACCTTGGAAGCCGGGGTAACTAACAACGATTGCCTGGGAGAGATTAATGAAAGTAGAACATTATATACAACATTATATACACAAACGGCGTTCTTTGGTGATACAACGAGAAGACAGGCATTGGAAAACATCACGATGACTGGAAAGATCATTGAGAGGGGAGGCAAAGGTATGCCGAGAGAAATGATGCTGGGTGGACTGTGACGGTGGCATGGAGGGATATCATAAGCAGAGTTGATCTTGAACACCAAGGAATGAAATCTGTGGAGAGACATGAGAGACTACGCCAACGGCAATGTACAAGAAGATAATGATGATGATGGGCTGCGTGTGTTTTTGTCACTACAATGTTTAGAGTAAGCAAACAAACTTGAACATATTCTACAGGGTTATCCTCTGTACAGCGAGCTCAGAAACATATACTAGCCCACTAGATCATCACTGAACATGTTTTGTAGGGTTGTCCTTTGTACAGCAAACATATACTGGCCCACTGCATGAACACATAGAGGAACTCCAGAAACTCGTATGACGGTGCAAACAAAAACGTGATCTCATTAAAAAGGTGGAGAAATTAAACATGGCACCGTCAAATAGATCTAATGGCCATGAAAATGCTTCTACAGTTCTTCATGGACACGCTCATACTACACGACGGAATGGGCGTTGTGGCTAAACAGTCTTCATCGGCAAACAAACCACAAAGAGAAATAAACCCAGGAAATAAATAACAGTATTTTAATTGGGGCTTTTTGAACTTAAATGTTACAGAAATATTCTTAGAATATCGTGGACCAAGAAGGAGAAGAATATGGAAATTCAACAAGGTCTGAACATGGAAGAAATCTGGCTCATAAAACAGTCTCATGAAATCTGGCTCATAAAACAGTCTCATGTCTCGGAGACTGGAATACGTTGGCCATATGAAACATCACAGTGGCTGGGAGAGAGCAGCCATGGTTGGCACGGTTTCTGCGTGTAGAGACAGCTGTAGACCAGCACGGTGATGGAAACAGAACATTGCATTCACTTTGTTCATGAGGCGAGAGAACTGGCAAGCGATGGAGAGACTTGTCGGGGGTATTCGTTGAGAGCCCCTTTCTGCCAAGAACCTTCTTCATCGTGGCGATGGTGATGATGATGATATTTCAGTTTCCCCCTCTCCCCATAGATCCCCCGAAATCGGTATTCCTGCGAAAATAACTTGCAGATTTCGCTTACACAAAGCGAAGCCGAGTCTCAGTTATGTTTTGGGGAAATAAGGACAGTGGTGTAAATACGACATTATCCGGTAATTATTTCCGTTAAAGTATAGTCGTATGAATACAACTTAGGGAATTTTTTCCGATTAACTACTGTCGTAAGAATACAACATTACAATGGAACTATTTCCTATTAAGTACAATCGTAAGAATACATCATTACCAGGAAATTATTTCATGGTTAAGTAGTCGTGAGAATACAACATTACAATGGAATTCTTTCCGACAGAGTACAGTCGCAATAATACAACTTTACATGGGAATTATTTCCGATTAAGTACAGTCGTGTGAATACACCATTACAATGGGATTATTTCCGATTTAAGTACAGTAGTAAGAATTCAAAATTACACGGGAATTGGTCCCTAATTAAGGACAGTCTTATGAATACAACACAACAAGGTAATTATAGTCTGTTTACTTTTGTCTGCCCCAATATAAAATTCTATATCTCAGTAACCAACTAAGGAAAAATGATGAGATTTAGCATATAACCTTATCATTATGTCCACACACACTCACTCTACAGATCCACCAGCTAATAGAGCTATGCTGGCGTGAAGGACAAGTCCCACAGGATTTCAAAGATTCAAACATCATAACGCTGTACAAGAACAAGGGTGATCGGAGCGACTGTAACAACTATAGGGGTATCTCACTTCTGTGTATTGTTGGAAAAGTATTTGCCAGAATTGTTCTGCGCAGACTTCAAGTCCTAGGAGATCAAGTCTACCCCGAATCACAGTGTGGCTTTCGACAGAACCGGTCTACCACTGATATGATATTCTCATTGCGACAAACGCAAGAAAAATGCCGTGAACAGAATCAACCACTGTTTATTGCCTTCATCGACCTCACAAAGGCATTTGATTTGGTCAGTCGTGAGGGTCTGTTCAAGGCACTAAAGAAGATTGGCTGCCCACCAACTCTTCTGTCCATTGTGGAATCGTTCCACACAGGCATGAAGGGTATAATCAAGTTTGATGGTGCAACTTCTGAAGAATTTGAAATCAAGAGTGGAGTTAAGCAAGGTTGTGTACTAGCTCCCACCCTATTTGGAATATACTTTTCACTTCTACTGAAATATGCATTTCGTGATCAGGATGGTGGTATATACATTCACTCACGCTCAGATGGCGGCCTCTACAATGCTCAGAGATTGAAGGCTAAGACCAAAATTAGGAGGGTACTGATCAGAGAGTTGCTTTTTGCAGATGATGCTGCAGTTACGACCCACTCTGAGGAAGAATTGCAATGTCTACTATCTGCATTCTCCAATGCTTGTTCTGAATTTGGTTTAACAATTAGCAAAAAGAAGACACAGATTATGTCACAAGGTGCACATGGGGTACCATCAATCTTTATTGACGACGCCGAACTAGAGATAGTAGACTATTTTACATATCTAGGATCAGTGGTAAATAGCAAATTATCCCTAGATCAGGAAATCAACATCCGGATTGGTAAGGCAGCAACAACAATGAACAGGTTAAGAAAAAGAGTCTGGGAGAACAGGAAGCTTACTGCCAAAACAAAAGTCCTTGTCTATCAAGCCTGTGTCCTTAGTACTCTTCTCTATGGCAGTGAAACCTGGACAACTTACTCACACCAAGAGAACAATTTAAACAGCTTTCATATGCGGTGTCTGCGAAGAATTCTTGGTATTAAGTGGCAAGACAAAATCACAAATACTGAAGTATTGGAAAGATCAGGTTGTGTGACAGTTTATTCCATGCTCAGTCTTCGTAGACTTAGATGGATAGGACATCTTAGGAGGATGGATGATGGTAGAATACCAAAGGATATCTTTTGTGGTGAATTACAGATGGGTAAGAGATCTCAGGGTCGGCCTCTACTACGATACAAAGATGTGTGTAAGCGCGACATGATTGATACAGGCATTGATAATGCACATTGGGAGCAAGTCGCCGCTGAACGTGTTGCGTGGAGGGCAAATATCAGAAATGGAATAAAGTCAAAGGAGAAAATTATTGCAGAAAAGTCACACACCAAGCGTTTGAGACGTAAGATGGTGCATGATGGTGGAAATGACCACGTGTTCACATGCACCCACTGTGAACGGACATTTACAGCACAAATTGGCCTTATCAGTCACACTCGCTACCGCCATAGTTAAAAGTTATAATGCCTTTTTAGAGCACAAACTATCGTCTGTCAAGACGGCAAGGTGCCAATGAGATGTCCACCCAACAACAAAGTTTTTGTTCTGGCGATTGTACAGCAGATTTCAAAGTTTATTTATATGCGGTATGTAATTTACGGGTCAAAGATGAAGTGCACATTATTAAATGTATTACGTCTTCACACGGAAACATTAGCGTCGAATAGTTAATTTTCTCGTGGGACATGGGATTGGCCTTATGACAAGAGCCTCGTGTAGTGGAACGGGGCATTACTGTAAAACAAGTTTGTTAGCGAGAAATCACTAGTTTTTCACCAAAACATCAAATAAATGTCGCCGCTTTCTATAATTTAAGTTACTTTTGGACCTATCAAAGGCATATTCCTTGGGTTGGGGTAAATATAAGACGGCAGGAAAATTTTCACAACGATGCAACAGACAGTTCTCAAAATAATTGATCGTGAATGAAGGCATTTATTTCTGGACAGACTATAGTCAAGACATCCTGTTGTCCAAGGTAATTAGTCCCAAATTCGCCAAACATGCTGCGTTCTCTTCGTGTTTCTCCATTCATGTTTGTTACAGTGATAGAACTTTTCTAAGCCAGATTTCCGCCGCTGAAACTTCTTGGCTAAAGCAAACAAAACTGAATTTCTGTTATTTGTTTGCAGTAATTCTACGTATTGATTTTACATTATTATCTATTGCTGTAATGTCGCCCATGGTGGGCGGGAAGAAATGCGTTACACATTTATTTTTTCTGTTTCGGTGTGTTAACATGTTTTTGTCGGGACCATTTGTGTACTTAATGACATTTCTCTTTCATTCAGTGTCAAACATGGAGTGGGCGGGACTAGATTGGCAAAGCCAATCTCATTATTGATACAGCATTGCTGCTGCTTTAACTCCGCTTTCTCCCCTTCACTGCACTTTCTCCTCTTTCTGTCTTATTGTTCTTGCTTGCTTGCGTTCGCTGGCTGTGAATTCCAGCGTGAAGTCCTGTATGTCGGATGAAGACATCCTGTTGTCCAACATCAGTGTGATGTCGTACAGGACCTGAGGTTTGCGCGAGTATCCGTTGTCCCATGTCTGGCTTATTGGTGTGCAGACTGGTGATGCCTCGCCGTGGAGGTAGATACTCTCCGATTTCGGAGGAATCAATGCCAGGACCCCGAAAGGACCTGTTGCCCAGAACACACGACTAGGACGTGTTAGTAGGTCTTGGCAGTATAGGACCCGGCCCTGGTGCCATGGAAATACCTCTGCGTCCCTCATCTTCTTCTTCTTCTTCTTCTTCTTCTTCTTCTTCTTCTTCTTCTTCTTCTTCTTCTTCTTCTTCTTCTTCTACTACTACTACTACTACTACTACTACTACTACTGCTACTGCTACTGCTACTACTACTACTACTACTACTACTACTACTACTACTACTACTACTTTTTCTACTACTACTACTACTACTACTACTACTACTACTACTACTACTACTACTACTACTACTACTACTACTACTACTACTACTTTTTCTACTACTACTACTACTACTACTACTACTACTACTACTACTACTACTACTACTACTACTACTACTACTACTACATCTTTTTTCTTCTTCCCGTCTCCCTTCTCTATGTCTTCGCCTTCTCCATCTTGGTATTTTTGTTCTTATTCGTTCCTTTGTTCCCATTACACCTTTCCGTGTCGGATCAGAAAAAGACTGTTGGGCGAGTTTTCGCGAATGTTTCATACTTAGTATTCTTCTTCTTCTTCTTCTTCTTCTTCTTCTTCTTCTTCTTCTTCTTCTTCTTCTTCTTCTTCTTCTTCTTCTTCTTCTTCCTCCTCCTCCTCCTCCTCCTCTGCCCCCTCCCACCCCTCCTCCTCTTCTACTTCTGCCTTTCACCCTCTAATGCACATGTGTCAAACTCAAGGCCCGGCGTACAATCATATCAGGCCCGAGAGGTCTCAACCGACATACAAATAATATATTTGGCCTGAGAGAGAATTTTGGGCAAAAATATATGTTAATGGCCACGATATAAAGTGCAAATCAAATCCCCCAATTTGCAGCCTTGTCGAATGATAGGTTACCTGAGAGCGTTCTCGCTTCGATCATAATAAGCGAAAATAAAAGTTGTGTAGTGAGTGGATGTTCGTCGTTATAGTGACTTAGCAACGTTCAGTCGCTCGTTTTGGATTGGCGCATAAGAAATGAAAGTAGTGTAGTGCCCGGATATTACATCACCTTTTCCCTCTACGGCTAACCTGATATCAATCAAGCTTCTGTAGGTAGATGCACAATCTTTTAAAAATCAAAGCTAGTCTTTAAAATGACCAAAAGAAAAGTTGATTCTGAAAACAGAGCCTCTCAAAGCCGCTGAGAGGCTGAATATATGTTTACTGATATTGGCGGTAAACCTGTGTGTCTATTTTGTGGAGATAATGTGGCTGTGATCAAAGAATATAAACTGAGACGGCACTACGAGACTAAACATCAAGACAAGTTAAACAGCCTGAATGCAGAGCATTAAGCTACAGAAGGTAGAAGATTTGAAGAGGCATCTAACATCACAGCAGATGTTTATCACCAAAGCAAAATCACAAACTGCCGTGAAAGCAAGCTTTATTGTGGCGGAGGAGATCACAAAAAACAGCCGACCATTTACAGAAGGAGAGTTTCTAAAGCGCTGCATGATGAAAGCGTGTGACGTCTTGTGTTCAGACAAAAAGCAGATTTTTACAAAGGTAAGGCTTAGCAGAAATACGATTGTTGATTGGGTTTGTGAGATGGCCACTAATGTGAAAACACAGCTGATCGAAAAAGGCAAAGACTTTGTTGCATTCTCCCTTGCTGTCGATGAAAGTAATGAGACGACTGACAATGCACAGCTCTTTTACCTGTTGTAATTTATATTAATGATTTAAAAAGGTTTATTTTTCGGCTTATTGAATGTTTATCCTGTTCGGCCCGCAACCTTACGTGTGATTTGAGTGTTGGCTCGCTGAGTGACTGAGTTTGAAACCCTTGCTCTAATGGAACATAGGCCCTCACTTAAGTCCTTTTTGTATGCTTGTTCATGATTGTTAAATGTTGCAGCTGCAGTGTTCTACGGGATGAGGTCAGTCTCCTACCACCCCTCCTTGGTCGCATCTTACGGCTTGTATGGGGGGGGGGGGTGTTGCCCCGTTAGCTCATGGGCAACATGGTCATATACACATCCTCACATACCCCGTCTCATCTTGTTCCTCTTGTGCCTTGCCGTGTCATCTCATCTCATCTTGTTCTTCTTGTACCTTGCGGTGTCATCTCATCTCATCTTTTTCTTCTTGTACCTTGCGGTGTCATCTCATCTCATCTCATCTTGTTCTTCTTGTACCTTGCTGTGTCATCTCATCTAATCTCATCTTGTTCTTATTGTACCATGCGGTGTCATCTCATCTCATCTTATTCTTCTTGTACCTTGCACTGTCATCTCATCTAATCTCATCTCATCTTGTTCTTCTTGTACCTTGCTGTGTCATCTCATCTAATCTCATCTTGTTCTTATTGTACCATGCTGTGTCATCTCATCTCATCTTGTTCTTCTTGTACCTTGCTGTGTCATCTCATCTAATCTCATCTTGTTCTTCTTGTACCATGCGGTGTCATCTCATCTCATCTTTTTCTTCTTGTACCTTGCGGTGTCATCTCATCTCATCTCATCTTGTTCTTCTTGTACCTTGCTGTGTCATCTCATCTAATCTCATCTTGTTCTTCTTGTACCTTGCGGTGTCATCTCATCTCATCTCATCTTGTTCTTCTTGTACCTTGCTGTGTCATCTCATCTCATCTCATCTTGTTCTTATTGTACCATGCTGTGTCATCTCATCTCATCTTATTCTTCTTGTACCTTGCACTGTCATCTCATCATCATCTCATCTCATCTTGTTCTTCTTGTACCTTGCTGTGTCATCTCATCTAATCTCATCTTGTTCTTATTGTACCATGCGGTGTCATCTCATCTCATCTTGTTCTTCTTGTACCTTGCTGTGTCATCTCATCTAATCTCATCTTGTTCTTCTTGTACCATGCGGTGTCATCTCATTTCATCTCATCTTATTCTTTTTGTACCTTGCGGTGTCATCTCATCATCATCTCATCTCATCTTATTCTTCTTGTACCTTGCGATGTCATCTCATCATCATCATCTCATCTCATCTTGTTCTTCTTGTACCTTGCGGTGTCATCTCATCTCATCTCATCTCATCTTGTTCTTCTTGTACCTTGAGGTGTCATCTTATCATCTCATCTCATCTTGTTCTTCTTGTACCTTGCGGTGTCATCTCATCTCATCTCACCTTATTTTATGTACACATTTTTCTCCATGTTTAACATTTTTATGAGACTGCTCATGACAATTGTCAGTGTATGTGTGTGAGTAAAGTGTGGGAGTTTGTTCATACTAGTTTCAATGCTAACGTGAGACATTTTGTATGTGTCTAGATGTGAGGAGGTGTGAGTGTGTGTGGAGGATGTGTGTGAGTGTGGGGATATGTGTGGGTGGGGGATGTATGGGTGGGGGTATGCGTTTGGATGGGTTGGGGTGTGTGGGTTTTTGTGGGTAGTGATATTTGTGGGTGTTGGTGGGATGTGTGGATGGATGTGTGGGGGTGACAGTAGAGGTGTGGGAATGGGTGTGGGGGAATGTGTGTATGGGTGGAGGATATGTGTATGGGAAGGGTGTGGGGTGTGTGTGTTTATGTGGGTGGAGATGTGTGGGTGGTTTGAGGAAGTATGTGTGGGTGGAGGGGTTGTGTGGGTAGGGGATTGTGTTGGGTGGATTGGGGATGCAAGGGCGGGTGGGGAGAAGTGTATGGTGTGTGGGTTTGAGATATGTGTGCGGTGTGTTGGTGGGGGATGTGTGCATGGTGTGTGGGTGGGGATAGTGTGTGGTGTGGGGGATGTGTGTGGTGGGTGCGGGGAATGTGTGTGTGGGTGGGGTATATGTGTGGGTGAGTAGGGGATGTGTGGTGGTTGGGGGAAGTATGTGGGCGTGTGTGGGTGGGAGATGTGTGCGTGGATGGGGAATGTGTGGGTGGGGGTGTGTGAGTGGCTTAGGGATGTGTAGGTGGGTGAGGGATGTGCATGTGTCGGGGTGGGATGCGTGAGTTGGTGGAGGATAAGTGTGGGTAGGGGTATTGTGATCGAGAGATGTTTGATTGGGGGTGGGTGCGTAGTGGAGGATGTGTGCGTGAGTGAGTGTGTGTTGGTGGATGGGTAGGGAATGCGTGTGTGGGTGGGGAGAGGTGTGTGGTGTGTTGGTTAGGGATATTGTGTGGGTGAGGTATGTGTGTGTGGATGGGGGATTTTTGTGGTGTGTGGGTGGGGGTATGTGGGGTGGATGGGTAAGGGTATCTGTGTGGGTGAGGGTGGGAATATTGTGTGGTATGTGGGTGGGGGATATGTGTGTGGTGTGTAGGTGGGGATGTGTGGTGGTATGTGGGTATGGGATATGTTGGTGAGGGATATGTGTGTGTGCGATGCGTGGGTTGGGAATATTGCGTGGTAGGGGATGTATGTGATGTGCGGGTGGGGGATTGTGTAGTGGGGGATTGGGTTAAGGCATGTATGGGTGGGTGGAGGAGTATATGTGGGTGGTGGGGTGTGTGTGTGAGTGGATTGGGGATGTATGGGTGGTTAGGGAGATGTGTGTGTGTGGGGGGGGGGGGAGGATGGGATTGTGTGTGCGTGGGTGGGAAATATGTGGTCAATGGAGATGTGGCTGGGGGATGGGTGGTTTGAGGTGTGGATGGGGAGAGGATGTGTGGGTTAGGATGTGTATGTGGGTGGGCGTAGGATATGTGGGTTGGTGGGGGAATGTTTCTGGGTGGCGAGTGTGTTTTGGTTGGGGGAACAGGTGAGGGGAGTGTGGGTGGGGGATGTGCGGGAGGGGGATGGGTCGGTTGGTGGGGTATGTATGTGTCCCTTGGTGTGCGTGTGTGTGGGTAGGTTGGGGGGGGGGGTGTGGGTGGGGTGATGTATGGGTACGTGGGAGATGGGCCTCATAACATGGTAATTTGCCTTGTTTATGTTTACAACATTCATTTCACAATGTTTAATTTTCTTCCTATGTAAATGTATAATGCTCTTGATGAACGAAAGACGAGTGATTGGAAGGGCCGAATGTAAGACGCCCAATTTGTGACCCTAATAAAGTTGACTTGATTTGATTTTTGATTTTATTCTTCTTGTACCTTTCGGTGTCATCTCATCATCATCTCATCTCATCTTGTTCTTCTTGTACCTTGTGGTGTCATCAAATCTTATTCCTCTTGTACATTGCGATGCAATCTCATCATCTCATCTTGTTCTTCTTGTACCTTGCGGTGTCATCTCATCATCATCTTGTTCCTCTTGTACCTTGCGGTGTCATCTCTCATAATCTCATCTCATTTTTTCCTCTTGTACCTTGCGGTGTCATCTCATCATCATCTCATCTTGTTCCTCTTGTACCTTACGGTGTTGAGGTGAAGCATAAACAACAGCAGAGTGCCCTTTAATGGGCTTCATATATCGAAATTCCCATGGACTCTGTCATTTACTCTGTCCATCATTTACATCGTCGGCCTCTGCTTCTGCTTCCATTCTGGTCCCATCAATGGACATAAATTACAGAAAGTGAACAGGTTTGAATATCTAGGTCATATGTTGACAAGCGATGGAAATGTCATGACATAAATTGTAAGATCAACAAAGCTGCCCTGCAAAATCTAAAGTAGTGAATTTGAGCACATAAAAGCCACTAACAGTATGCCGCACGATTTATTGCCTGGCATACCTCGCTGCATCTGTCAGGTGCATACGGCAGAGTTATATATCATATTAAGTGAATAAATTAATAATATTTTAGCTGAAACAATTAAAACATATAGTTACGGGTATTGCTCGAATGTTGAGCATTTGATATCCCCGCGGTAATTTAAAATTTAACTCGAATGTTTGCTGTTTGCATAAAACCGGCTAGAGGTGGTTAATGGGGCGGTTAAAATTAGATGGATGATGTACAGTTTGACATCGTGACATAGAGGATCGTCGGTATGAATGATTGGCAGTACACGAGGCAGAAGGATGTGGACAGACATGATTACCAACGCCACACAGCATGGACTATAAGAAGATTAGCAGTACACGAGACAGAAGGTTGTGGACTGACATGATCACCAACTCCACACGGCATGGACTATAAGAAGATTGGCAGCTCATGAGACAGAAGGATGTGGACAGACATGAATACCAACGCCGCACGACATGGAATATAAGAAGATTGACAGTACACGAGACAGAAGGCTGTGGACAGACATGATCACCAACTCCATACGGCATGGGCTGTAAGAAGATTGGCAGTACACGAGACAGAAGGCTGTGGACAGACGTGATCACTAACATGATCACCAACTCCACACGGCATGGAATATAAGAAACATTTGACAGGGGAAAAACTCGGAATACGCAAGCATCCGGAAAAGAATTCGGCACAGTGGTAAAAAACAGTACTGTGCCGGAAAACCGGTCAGGCAACCGTAGACCCAGACATTTGTAAAATAAAAACAGTTTAGTGCACAGTCCTAACACAATTTGTGACCCGTGCTGGAATAGAAGCATATCACATTGTGTTCAGCTCCCTGGTCAAATTCCTTTATTGTGATATCACTACTAACATCGGAATGTACCTTTGTGCTCGCATGCAAAATTCTTTGCTTGATAAATTAAAATAAGGGAGCAGATAAAACGGGCTGATGGAGCATATAAACCCTGGAACGAAATCCATCTACGAATACGCGAAGGACACACCAAATGCCAAACCACCACTGCCTTGTGGAAATTCGTGTAACAGAAAATGTGAGCAGGCTGGGCCCACCAGCCCGGGAAGGTAATCAGCCTATAGGAGGGGGGATCCAGAAAAGAAACCCCAACCGTCGAAGTGGGAAGATGTTGGCCCAAGTGGCACGGGACTAGAAAGCGGGCTCTACACGCTACAATGGGTGGTATCCACCACGCATAGCAAATTTTGATCGCAGCAGAAGAAAAGTTACAGCATGTTCTTGGGTGGAGCCGACAAATAGACCCAAAAGAATGTTGCCAAATAGTTCACACAAAAAGGCAGCTGGCTTCCGTGTCATTTACCGTGTTTCCCAAATCCCTACTCCTCACCTTCATCTCTCCCCCCCCCCCCCCCCCCATTTCTTTGGGCCCTTCCTCTCTCCTTTCACGACGTGTATACTTTTTAAACAGCTTGTGCAGCTCGTGCGAGGACCGCGTTTGTACCAGGACATCTGTCAGGTGGGCGACTGACTTCAAGATCACACACATTGCAGAAACACGGCAAGGCTTACCGCAATAGTTCTCAAAGTGGGCAGTACCAGACACACAATAGAGCTTATAGCAATGATTCTCAAAGTGGACGATACTACAAGCACAGCAACGCGTACGACAATGGTTCTCACAGTGAACAGTACTAGTCACATTACCGAGCTTAGGGCTTAGAGTAGTGATTCTCAAAGTGGACAATACTACAAACACAACATCGCAACCAGCAATAATTCTCAAAGTGTACATACTACGATACCAGAAAGACAATAGCGTTTACTGCAATCATTCTCAGAGTGGGCAACGCCAGAAATACAACGAAGCTTGCAGCAATGATTCTTACTGTCATTACACGGCCGATGTAACGCTAACCCCATCACCCATCGAGTGTCGATTGTTCTAAAACAAACCTGCAGCTAGCATCCTGTACCCTAGGGAGCCGCGGTTGCGTAGTTGCTAGAATCTCGCCTTTAAGCTGATGAGTCATCGTTCGAATCCGTACTGGGATTTTAAAAACGATCTGGGTTTCCATGTCGGCCCAGCCTAAAATGGGTACCTGTAAATGGCTTGGGGAGTAAAGGTACCCGGCGTGATATTGATCAATCACCCACCGAGTGCCGACTGATCTATACCAAAAATATACAGGGCGTAGTTTTAATGAGCCGTTCTCCCTGGCCTAGGCGTTAGCGACTTTCTCCGTAATCCCGTATACTCTCGTGAGTAACGTGACTTGCGCTAGAATCGGTGGCGGTTCTCGCCGCGTCGGTACCTTACCGGCTGGTCGTGAGCCGGTCGCTCAGAAAGCATTGGCAAACTACTAAGTGTAATCTTGCCAAGAAATCGACAATCAGCTGAAAGATGCTTATGTTGACAGCAATGTCCTGTAAAGGATATGCAAAAAAAAAAAAGTTTTAATGACTGCACTTTTTGAAAATATTACCGTTCCAAGTTTTGTATTTATCCCTTTGTGGAGTTCATGCAACATAATAGGTAAATACAAACTTGGAACGGCAATATTTTCAAAAACTGAACAGTCATTAAAAATACACCCTATAAGTCTAGTATCAAGTACCCAACGTGAAAAATAGTGTGTTCTTGGTTGATAAATAAAGACTGCCTACTCAAACGACCATTCCGTAGTGCACATGCTTGGCTGGTTTTTTTGTTTTTGTTGTTTTTAAATCTGAAGCATAAGCGAGAATCAAACTCAAGTCCCACGGTGTGCAAGGCGGACATTCTTCTTCTTCTTCTTCTTCTTCTTCTTCTTCTTCTTCTTCTTCTTCTTCTGCGTTCATCCGGCTTTTTTTTGTTTTTGTTTCAGACGTGATTGCGTTGTGGCTGTTTACAGCAGAGCAGCGTTCTTGCGCCGTTAGGCCGACACATCCGATTTCTGCGGCATTTGTTGACCGGGTTAACCTTACCGGGGAGGCGGACATTCTAACCCATGGCCATTGCCAGGCTGATGACTTTTTAGACACCGCATTTGTGAAGGCCGTTTTCTGAAGTCGAAGTGAGTTCGAATGATGGCGAGGAACACTGGTAATAGGAAAAGCTAATCCACATTGTGCACTGGAAGTAGTAGCACGTGTATGGACTACGCTTGAGTTCAAAGGGAGAAAACAAAACAACCAACCACAACAACAACATCAAAACACGCCTACCGCAGTATCTGTCATGGCGGTGACCTTTACCATTGTGTGTAGAGGACATGCTGGTATGTTGGGAAACAAGCAGGCGTCAGATTGGCTGGGTCTGCACTGTTAGTGGGGGGTATTGGTGCATGATAAGGCAGATGTGGGGTCAGGGACTTTTGGGATCGTGTGAATAGTGAATAGAAACACAGATAAATCATCATTGCCTCGTGAGAATGTTGTGGCAGGGAGTGATCAGAGAATCCAGCCGACAGTCAGTGATTCGAGGAAAGTCAAGCCGGACACATAATCACACTGCAACTGGTACCATCAGTATTGAAACTCTTCGCTGGCTGTTGAAGATGAGGACGGAGCACGTATGGGAATGTTTCGATTGCTGAGATGTCGGTTCAAGACTCGACTCATCTTATGTGTAGTGGCGGTAAAATCGCCACTTTGAAAGCAAAGACGGGGGTTGTCTGTGATAGTTTGGGGACTACTGGGGTTAAATTGGAGCTGGAAGATTAGTCACACCAACTAGGAAACATCAAGAGGTACTTATATGAACGGTGGACCTGTTAGCGTTTGGCAACTGGCCTATTTAACTGTTGCTGTTGTGCACGCGCTATGCTATAGTTGGCAGACGTTATGAAACAAACATACAGGAAACCACTTGGAGTGGGTTGTAAATACGAGGGATGTGTTTGGCAATAAAACCCGGTTTAACTCATTCTCTATCTATCTATCTATCTATCTATCTATCTATCTATCTATCTATCTATCTATCTATCTATCTATCTATCTGTCTGTCTGTCTGTCTGTCTGTCTGTCTGTCTATCTTATCTATCTATCTATATATCTTTCTATCTATTTCTCTCTCCGTTGTGCGTGTTTATGTTTGCTGTTGACTTAAATAAAACGCAGACTATAAAACAGGTTTGACAAGCCAATCCTTAACCCTTTTCAAGCCAATTTCTTTCGTTCCTGCATTTTTTCCAGCATCTATACACGCCTTTTGAAATACCGAGACCCGTTCTCTTTCCCATGCAGCGCCCCTGTCAGCGCTTTCAATATCTCAAATTCTGAGTTTCTATGGAAGTCAAAAACTGTGCTGCGTTTTTTGTCTACGCATATTTATAGTTCTTTGTTTACAACATAGGGTGCACTCGTTGTATATTATCAACAAATACAAACCGGCATGTATCGGCCGCTATAGAGCGATCCGATTGCAAATGCCCACGGCTGTTTTCAAACTCTCTGCTTGGTATGTCGGGGAATTGTGAAACTGCGGTTCACTAACCCCCAAACCAACAGGCGCCGGTGGAAGGTGAGGACAAAGAGATCAATACATGGATGGCTTGGCCACATTGTTTAATCAAGACCTGGTCTTGTTCGTGCCAGATTTGTTAAAAACTGAATGCCTTTGCTGAGCGTTGCATTCAACGCCCAGTCACAGGTTGATGATTTTCTAGGACAGTTTACGTTCAGAAGATTGCCAGGGCTTTCTCGACGCGAAGTCAACGTTATGTCCAAAACTGGACCCGTGTAGGAAACGAGCCCGCTACGCAGTATCAACGCACCAGAAGTTAAGGCCAAGAATACAATACAAAATACTGACAGAAGATTTTTTTGTGACATTGTGCTTCTAACAAGGCACAACTACAACCCACGGCTGTAGTGAACGTTATATACCTCTCCATAGCGCAAAGCCTGAGCTGAATTATTGATATCATCTGTTTCCCATGCAGCATCATCCCTCTCTCGGCCTGCCTAGTTTGCTCCAGAGGAAAGGCAACACCAATACATCTGGAACAATGCAAGCTGCTGAAGCTGCCGGATTTAACTATCCGCCTATCATAGCTTCCATCCTATCTTTAGGTTGCATTTCCTGGCTCTAGTATAAGGAATATGAATATAACTATAAGTATAACTTCTCCACCCGAAGTTGTTGGCACAATGTGGGGTGTTGCTTTTGGTCAGCTACCCCCGACATTCGGTGCTAACAGAGGGCAGGTAGAACCATCTGCTGTCACCCCGTAGCTCAGTCATATCTAACACCTGGCACCTACAAAATATTCCGCTACTAGTAAACGAAGTGTGATCAAAAGTACCGAAGGTAACATGAAGGGTGCCATCGATGGGTCATGGCCTCCTATCAGCATATGCTTGGAAATCTGGACGTAAAATAGTTTCTTGTCCTTGTAGAGTTAAAATATGCACAAAATTGTGTGCTGGTGGAGTTAAAAGATACACAAAGTTGTGTGCTGATGGAGTTAAAAGATACACAAAATGGTGTCTGGTGGAGTTAAAAGATACACAAAATTGTTTCTGGAGAGTTAAAAGATACACACAATGGTGTTTAGTTGAGTTAAAATATACACAAAACATATATGGTAGAGTAAATAGATACACGAAACTCTGTTTGGTGCGGTTACCTCTAGCCGCCACTTCTAAAACCAGACGTTCACTTTTAAGTGTTCTGAAGTGGATACTTCGGAAGGGAGGAAACCCACATATACCATTCTCATAAGTGTATGGCAGAGTTCTTCCGCCAGTGTACCACTAAGGGTTCTGCGATGTGCCGCGTGGGGGTGGGGGAAGGTGTGGGGGGGGGGGGGGGACGACGACATGATCATAACCTTCAGAACAGAAGTTGTTTGACAGAGAGCTGTTGAAATGAGATGACATGTAGGTTATGCTAGGTAAATTTAGAATATTTAATTGCAATGTTAAATTAATACTACTTTAGATTAGAAACATAGACAACAATTACGTTAGTTAGTTGCTTATCCTTTACGGACGTAGCAGTCAACCCCAACATTTTTTGGATGTTCGTGAATCCTAGGCAAGTTTACATTCAGTAGTTTGCCATTGCTTTCTGAATGACCGGCACCCATACCATTTAATAAAAAAACCAACGCAGCTGTGTTTCGAACGCAGTATAAACAGTTACTTATAAACAAAACTCATAATTTTATTGTTTTCGTTCGCTCGCTTTGAACTCAAGTGTAGTCCCCGCTGGACTGTTTTTTGTGTGTGGATTAGCTTTCCCTATTACCAGTGCCTCCCGTGATCAGGTGAACCTACTCAGACTTCTGAGGTACTTGTTATTTACACCCCAAAGTAAAGGAGGCGTAAACATTTTAGTCCAACTGACTCACTGGACTGATTTTTTCGTGTGGGCTAGCTTTCCCTATAACCAATGTCTCTCGCCATCGGTAAGATAAACCCATTCTGACTTCTGAGGTACTTGTAATTTATGTCCCCAAATCAAGGACAGGAAGTCAACATTTTAGTCCAACCGACCAATGTTGGGGTTGAACCTGCTACTTCGCCTTCAGCACACTGGAAGTTTAAGAGCAAGAGCTCTTATCCATTCCGCCATGCTGACCAAATATTCATTAATTAGTGCTTTTGCAGAGCAAAACTCTATAACAGACTCTATAATAGAAGTACTCTATAATAGACTGGAGAAACAACTCATACGAGGGTAAGTTAATAAGTAAGTCACAAATGGCTGTAGAAAAATAACTAAATATGATGACAACTTGAAACCAGTTTATTTTTATACTTACATTGTCCCTTTATTTCTCAACATAATTTCCACCAACATTGATACACTTATCCCATCGTTTTATCAGTCCTCCCAAACCGGCTGCATAGAACTGTGTGCTCTGTTTTCTAAACCACGTTTTGAACTTTGGCGTCATTTGCGAAATGTCTCCCGCCAAGGTGGGTTTTCAGTGGACTTAGCTCCTAGCGATTTCTCGTAAAGCAGTGCATAGCTGGGTAGAAAACGTTATAAGGGCGAGTCAATAAGTAAGTCACACAGTTCTGTGGGATGGCAGGTAAATGAAAACAAAGCACACAGTTCTATGCAGCCAGTTTGGGAGGACTGATAAAACGATGGGATAAATGTATCAATGTTGGTGGAAATTATGTTGAGAAATAAAGGGACAATGTATGTATAAAAATAAATTGGTTTCAAGTTGTTATCATATTTAGTTATTTTTCTACAGCCATTTTATATATACTTATTAACTTACTCTCATAGAATATGTGTGCTACTGCAGCTTGCCTCTGTCAGTAGAAACCCTGCTGCAGATAGATGCCTCCAGAGAAATGAGGGAAAAGGTAAAGCAGTATATAAGTAGACCTGAAACCCCTATATAGGAGGTATATATATATATATATATATATATGGAAAGTGCAATAAGAAATTTTGAGGGTTATCAGTTATAGAAAACCAAGGACCAAGATATGTGGAGAGTCATGAACGCCCACGCCAGCTGGTTAGGCACTTGATGATGATGATGATGATCTGTTAAAGATTAAACATGGAAAGTGCAAAATATAATTTTGAGTGTTATCAAAGGTAGGGAGTCTCTGTGGCGAAGTGGTCAAGCCGTTTGACTCGTGCTCCGAAGGTTGTGGGTCCGATTTCGGGCCGCGTCATTCGGTTTACAAGTTAAATGTTTCAGAGACTCCTGTGGGTCGTCACTAAAAGCTACGTAGTTCGTGCTTTGTGCAACGCTTTCCGTGCTGCTGAAAGAGACCAAGCCATATGGGATAAAATCCAGTGCAATGAAGTCGACCCTGTCGACTTTTAAGCGACTTTTTAAGGTCAAAGGTTAAAATTGTGCTCAGTTCATCAAAGGTGATGGTCAGTGTGAACTTTAACAACTGTATGATTGACAAAACATCATTATGCATACATTACAGATTAATATAATGCACACTGAGAAGTGATGTCTGCGTGAAATTATATACAGATGAATGCTTAACTATATATAACATATTACATTCAGTATAAACATTCACAACTATATAATAGATAGAACAACTTTATACATATATCTTAAGTAATATAACATATATTAAAATGAATTCTATGTAATATTAACTATAAAATGAATATTTAACAATAACTTACATTTGACAATCAGTATAAAAATTCACAACTATATGATAGTTCATTCAACATACTTTATAAATTAATATATTAAATTATATTTAAAAATACTTAACTATATATCATCATCATCCTCTTCCACTTTTTCCGTCAAATGACGTGAGGAGGAATAGTTGATGTTCAAGTGCCCAATGGATAATGTCATAATGTGTTATTGGAGCCTTTTATGTCCTCAATCCATTTTCTTCTCCAACGTCTTATTTCTCTTGTATCAGATCTTCTTATTTAACCATCTCTCTCTCTCTCTCTCTCTCTCTCTCTCTCTCTCTCTCTCTCTCTCTCTCTCTCTCTCTCTCTCTCTCTCTCTCTCTCTCTCTCTCTCTCTCTCTCTCTCTCTGTGTGTGTGGGTGTGGTGTGTGTGTGATATATATATATATATATATATATATTTAAAATTTAGTTGCATGTCCTTCACAGGACATAGCAGTCAATCCCAGCATTTTGGCTGTTAGTGATTCCTGGGCAAATTTTACATTCAATAGCTTGCCATTGCTTTCTGAACGACCAGTACCTATACCTTTTTCTTTAAAAAAATCAGCACAGCTGTGTTTTGAACCCATGTATACGGGATTACGAACTGCGTCCATAACACCTTCGCCACGAAGACATATATATATATATATATATATATATATATATATATATATATATATATATATATATATATATATATATATATATTTTTTTAGCATATCCTTTACAGGACTTAGCTGTCAACACCAGCATCTTTCAGCTGTATGTTGATCTTTTGGCAAGATTACGCTCAGTAGTTTGCCATTGCTTTCTGAGCGGCCGGCTCAGTATCCCGCAAGTCACGAGCGGGGGTCGAACCGCCTCAGCTCTCGCTCAGCTACGAGACTCTGCGTGATAAACGGGATTACAGAGAGAAAGTGTTGTAACCCCACAGCCAGAGAGACCGGCATATAATGATAATCAGTATAAACATGTGGTAGAATCGCATTGTAATTATATTATTATATTATACAGCAATATAACGTGTTGAAAAATTATATGTGTGTAAAATTATATATGAAAAAATGATAAACAACATACTACAGTGTATTATATCTGTCAATTATAATCCAAGAAGGCTAAATAGGATATTCAAAAAAAACATAAATTTTGAACAAAAAACAGATTAACTACTTCACTGCCCAAATTTTCTTCATGCTGACTACTTCAAACAATTTTTGTTACATATAATTCTTACACAAACTATATGTTGCCTTTGTTTTTGCAGATCTGATCAGTCGATGTCCACCACATTTGCCCCGGACACGTTTCTTAAAGGCAGCAGATTGGGGCAAGTGCTATGAGTTTAATTTACAGGAGAGAACTTGGAGGGAAGCAAACACTATCTGTGCTAAAAAAGGAGGCCATCTGGTGACCATCAAAGAAGAGCGCATCCAGGTATGGGGAGATAATGATCATTAATATAATTGTTTGTAAATAAAGCTGTGATTACTTGTTATTTTATAAATAATTATGTTATTACTTAATTTTACTGTTAGTTGATAGGTCTGATATTGCTTCATTTTTTTGTTTGGTAATTCCACAGTTATCTTTTTCTTATTGATAATCCAATTTTTGTTTCATTTTGTAATGTATGTTTCTGGCATGAATAAATTAACTTGTCAATAGTTCTGTTACTATTTCAGTTTTTAGTCAATAATAATGTCATTACTTATTGTTATATTGTTAAATTCTATTATTATCTTCTGTGTGATCATCAATACCATTACTTATCGTTTAAACGCAGACACACCCGGGAAGGTAACCCGGCCAACAAATACCTGAAGAAGTTGGATGTGTCGGCCGAAAGGTTCAAATATTGCAGCTCTGCTGTAAACAGGCACAGCTCAGTTACGTATAAAATAGCATTCCGGACGAAAGAAGAAGAAGAAACACATATGCCTTAACCAAAACAACCAAATAATCAATTTGATTATTGCTCACTGGATTTTAGGAGGCCTGGTGTTCCTTGCCAGTGAGAAGTCCTGATCGTTCGGGTCCACATCGATTGACGGACGTCAGTCGCGGCGATTGGGCAATCTTGAGAATAGCCTACGATGGGTAACGTAATATTCTGTTATCATAATTTGGCGTGTTCAGCGTGTGCCACGTGGTTACACACCCGCTTCACACGCCAGTGATCCGGGGCTTGTTTCCGGATCCGGTCAGGGATATGCACTACTGACGAGCTCAAACGAGAGCGAAACTCGAGTATAGTGCTTCCATATTGACGTGGATAGGCCTTAGGTTCATACCAGAATACGATCAGCGTTGCCAGTAGTGGGTTGTGCTCAATATTTAAATTTCAAATCCCGAAACAACCAAATAATCAGAGTTGTCTGAATATGGCAAGGTTCAATTCTTTGCTTCCTTCGTTGGCCCAAGAACACATGGGCAACTACTCACCCATACATTTGTTTATTTCCCTTAGATTTTCCTTCTGAATGCTCTGGCACACCTCAAATGGCCACGAAATGGTCTTTGGATTGGTGCAACAGATAAAGATAAAGAAATGGAATGGGTGTGGGTTTCAGGTATGTATTGTTTTTAATGCGCTTGAGTTACCTGGGCAACGATTGTGTCTGCATGTCTGATTCCATCCTGTACTAGTACATTTACAAATGGATGCCACTACTTTGGCGTGAGTCACAAATATCTAGCCCGTGAAAGTGGATGGAAAAGTTGCTGACCTAGACTGTATCCCAGTAGAAGCTATTAAAGCTGCTATGAAACCTCTGCTGAATTACTGCACAAATTATTCAGCAAACAAAACTAAGTAATAACTACAGACTGAAGAGGTGAAGCTGTCAAATAAAGGAGACCTGAAATTCATAGAGGATTAATGTTATTGTCACTTCTTGGAAAAAATATTTAGCAGGATTATTCTTGGCAGATTAATAGATGTCATTGACAAACATCTAAGGGTTGAATAAACCAGATAGCCACATCACACATAATAATAGTGCAATTGATGGAAATTAATTAGCCACTCTATTTTGGATCATCTCATTTGCAGTGATCTTAGTCCCACCTTGTATGTCTGAAGTTAGTCATTTAGTGCTTTTGTAGAAATATCTGCTGTGCAGTTAACTTGATCTTTACATTCCTCATCAAAAAATGCTCTTTGATGTCTAGCCGAGATAGTATGAATAAATATAATGGACAGATGGAAGTATAAATAAACTTGTTTAATGTACAGGTGAAAGTAGAAATAGAACTTGTTTAATGTACAGATGAAGGTAGAAATAAACTTGTTTAATGTACATGTGAAACTTTGGCATAGTGGTTAGTGCAGCTGCATGCCAAGATATTGGTACAGGTTTTTTCCCAGTAGAGGAAGGATTTTTTTTTTTGCAACCAGCACGACTCGGGTGTCAATCCAACCTCATACAAATGGGTGCCGGACAATTTTCAGCAATACCTTTCAATTATCTTGGAAGACATTATGCTGTGGAAAGGAATTGGCTACCTCACTTCATATGTCACAGCCTAGAATATGTGAAAGTCTAACATTTCACTCACGTACAATAGGAATAATTTTTTAATGGAAATGTAAAAGTAGGAATAAACTTGTTTAATGGACACGTAAAAATATGAATATACTTGTTTAATAGACATGTAATAGTAGGAATAAACTTGTGTAATGGACATGTAAAAGCAGGAATAAACTAGTTTAATAGACATGTAAAAGTAGGAATCGGCTTGTTTAATGGACATACAATAGTAATAATAAACATGTCAAATTTTCAGGTGAAAAGGTGAAAGATGGCTTTAGCAGATGGGCACCTGGACAGCCAAGCTGTGGGTTCTTCTGTTTCGAGGACTGCGCGGTCATGAGGTGGAAGGAGAGTGGACGCTGGCATGACTACAGGTGTAGCTGGCTCGAGGATTACTCCTCTATCTGTGAATACGGTCAGTAATAATCATCTATTTCACTCATCATCATCATCATCATCTTCATCATCATCACCATCCAGGGCCTTGCCAGCTGGGGTGGGTGATCATGCTTTTCCACAAATTGTGATCTCCGACGGCTTGGATCAATTTGTGTGTTGACTCCCTTCGATTTTACTACAGTGGTAGGATTGTGTTTTCAGACCAGTACAGGCCTGCACCCAAGAGTAACTGAGACCTTTAAAGGGAAGCAAGGAAAAGTAATACTGTACCCTACCATGCATGCCATAAGAGGCACTTAAGCAGGGTTGGCATAGTGCTGGCTACTCCATTTATTAGAAAACTTAGCTGCAAAAAACCAACTAATTATGAACAGGTGTAAAGATCAGGAATGAAGAATAACCCAGATAACCAAGATTGGAGGAGGTGGTTCTGGAAGAAGTACGATGCGATGTGGAGAAAGCCACAAGGAGTCCGGATCAACGACTTACCTCCTTTCACATACAAAATATCATTGTTTTACTGTGAGAACAGTTGTGGAAGACAAGGTTCATGGGGAAGGTGGCAGGGGTCAACCAGCATGAAGATGAACACAGGACATTGCAGACAACATGTGCAAGAAAATGCATGAGGCAGGGAAAAAGGTAAAGGATTGATCATCTCTTTGGTGCAACATGTTGACAGTGACATACACTAAAGGAACTGCTACATGATGATGATAATTTTGTGAATTTGTTTCTGAGAGATATTTGTTCGGTAGAAGAAAAGCTGTGGTACTGGAGCTCTGCTATTTTTTCTGCCAGATTTATTTTCACTTGTGACCAAATATCACTTAAGGCTTCAGTAGGTATGATCAGAGATAGGGATAATATAGATGTATTCATAATCAGTGTGCTATAAAAACAATCAGTATCCCTACATTTTTGAAATTCAAACTCAGAAAGAAAGCATGGAACACGCCTACTGGTTATTTAAACACATGGAAGAATTAAAGTTGTTGTACAGACCAAATGGAACCAGAAGAAGAGGCCGACCATGTAAACGATGGACAGAGAGAATAAAAGAGTCCTTGGGAATCTCAATATATGAAGCCCATAAACGGGCACTCACCCACTGTTTATGCTTTACCTCGACACTGCAAGGTACAAGAGGAACAAGACAAACGAACAGGCGAACTTTATTTTCAAAGGGTCACAAATTGGGCACGCAGAGAAGCTGTATTTGCACTTTTCAGCCGACACATTTGATTTTTGCGGGTGTTTGTTAACCAGGTTAGCCTTTCCAGCTTATGTATGTTCTATTTAATTGGAACTGTATGTTCTATTTCATTGATCCTGTATGTATGTTCTATTTCATTTGCCCTGTATGTATGTTTTATTTAATTGGCCCTGTATGTTCTATTTCATTGGCCCTGTATATATGTTCTATTTCATTGGCCATGTATGTTCTATTTCATTGGCCCTGTATTTATGTTCTATTTCTTTGGCCCTGTATGTATGTTCTATTTCTTTGGCCCTGTCGGTATGTTCTATTTCATTGGCCCTGTTGGTTTTAGACAAGGGACAACGCAGTTATGCAGCTATCGGGTTTTCTCATTGTGCAGACACTCCATGACAGAAATAAAACAACAAAAGAAAATCTATATGCAGTTGTTTAACCTAAAATTGTTCTCTCTAGATATGCAACCAGAGCCAACAACAACAGTGACATCAACAACGCCAACCACGACAACTGTCGCATCAACACCATTAACATCAGCATCCTCGACTGCAGTTCAGACTGCCACAGAAACTGTTCCAGTCAACAGGACTTCAGTAGCTGTGAGTTTTACAGGGAAGATTTTGAACTCTGAGTATCTAGTTCATGGACAAAGTGGTCAAGATGAGAAAGGACAAAACAGCACACAGAAACAAGATGAGGATCCTGAGGTTGTGTTCCAACCAGCTGATGTAGTTCATGGTAAGATCTTTTGTTTTTGCTTGAAAAGTATCACTGATGTTTCATCTGTCCCCTCTCTTTTTCTGTAACTTGTTCTCTCTAGAGATATAATCTCAGTTTTGCTTCCCATACTCTGTGAAGCTAGAGCTGTGGTATGTTTCCCATACTCCATAATGTGAGAGAGGAGCTGTGGGTATGTTTCCCATACTTCATAATGTGAGAGAGGAGCTGTGGGTATGTTTCCCATAGTCTGTGAAGCTCGAGATGAGCTGTGGTATGTTTCCCATATTCCATGATGTGAGAGATGAGCTATGGTATGTTTCCAATACTGTACACCTTATACAGCCAATGGCGTTATCTTATACAGCCAATAGTGTTATCTTATACAGCTGAAGGTGTTATCTTGTACAGCAAATGATGTTACCTTATACAGCCAATGATGTTACCATGTAAAGTCAATGATGTTACCTTATACAACCAATATACAGCCAACTTTGTTGTCTTATACAGCAAATCGTGTTATCTTGTAAACAAGGAGGGTGTTCCTTATACAGCTGATGGTGTTATCTTGTAAGACAATGGTGTTATCTTGTACAGCCAATGGTGTTACTTTGTGCAGCCAAGGGTGTTATCTTGTACAGCCAATGGTGTTACCTTGTACATCCAACTGTTATCTTGTATAGCCAATGGTGTTATCTTGTACATCCAACTGTTATCTTGTATAGCCAATGGTGTTATCTTGTATAGCTGAGGGTGTTACCTTATACAGCCAATGGTGTTACCTTATACATCCAATAATGTTATCTTGTATAGCCAATGGTGTTATCTTGTACAGCTGAGGGTGTTACCTTATACATCCAATAGTGTTATCTTGTATAGCCAATGGTGTTATCTTATACAGCTGAGGGTGTTACCTTATACAGCCAATGGTGTTACCTTGTACAGCTGTGGGTGTTACCTTGTACAATCAGTGGTGTTACCTTTTATTTGATAGTTGAGGATTTGTGAGAAGTCTTCCTAAGTTCACCCTATGACCTATTTCTTGTATTTTCAGTCGGGATGGGTGGAGCCAGAGAGGAACAGGTTCAAGAAAGGATGTCAGCATCAGCAGCCAGCATGAATTTAGGTTTGTTGCATTCTGTTAATTTATCTTCTGCTTCTTTCTCTTCTTCTTCTGTTCTTCTTCTTCTGCTACTTCTTCTTCTTCTTCTTCTTCTTCTTCTTCTTCTTCTTCTTCTTCTTCTTCTTCTTCTTCTTCTTCTTCTTCTTCTTCTTCATTTTCATCTTCTTCCACTTCTTCTTCATCCTCATGTCCTCTTTCTCCTTTTTTTTCTAAATTGAGGTGTTTTTTTCCCCCTCTCTATATACAATCATATCACCCCACTTTATAACCCTCAGTTTTTGTAGATGGATTCTCACCCTGTCTGTCCTGGGACTCCTTCTTGATCTTGTAGCTGGGACTTTCAATGTCCTTTCCCTCCGTGCTTGAATATCAGTGCATTCAGCACTGCCAGATTTCGTGACATGCTCTAATCAGTCCCATTTGATCACAACTGTTATTCCTTGTGCCAGCTAGGGGTTAAAGTTAAATTGTTTTATCATGGTACTGTTCAAATGACAATGAATCTTGGAATGTGAACAAATTAGGAAGAGCCTGATCACAACAGAGATGTGGTTTCTGAAACAAATGTAATGAATACCTTAGACTGCCAGAACAACTAACAATGGGTACCTGGAAGAAGCTAATGAAAGTAGAACATTATATATTAAACTCAGAAAGTAGAACATTATATATATATATAGAACTATAAGAAAGTAGAACACTATAAAACTATAAGAAAGTAGAACATTATATATAAACTATAAGAATGTAGAACATTATATAAAACTGTAAGAAAGTAGAACAATATATATATATAGAACTATAAGAAAATAGAACACTAATAAAACTATAAGAAAGTAGAACATTATATAAAACTATAAGAAAGTAGAACATTATATAAAACTATAAGAAAGTAGAACATTATATAAAACTATAAGAAAGTAGAACATTATATAAAACTATAAGAAAGTAGAACATTATATAAACTATAAGAAAGTAGAACAATATATATATAGAACTATAAGAAAATAGAACACTATAAAACTATAAGAAAGTAGAACATTATATAAAACTATAAGAAAGTAGAACATTATATAAACTATAAGAAAGTAGAACATTATATAAAACTATAAGAAAGTAGAACATTATATAAAACTATAAGAAAGTAGAACATTATATAAACTATAAGAAAGTAGAACAATATATATATAGAACTATAAGAAAATAGAACACTATAAAACTATAAGAAAGTAGAACATTATATAAAACTATAAGAAAGCAGAACATTATATAAAACTAAGAAAGTAGAACATTATATATAAAACTGTAAGAAAGTAGAACATTATATATAAAACTATAAGAAAGAGACAAGAACACAGAGCTGATCCACAACTCTGGTGATTGTGTAAGATGGCGAAACATGACCGCCCACACTTATCGGCATGGCACATGTTGATGATAAGAAAGAGCCAAACAATGTTCTTTTGTCATTATACCCTGATTGTGAAAGCTCTAAATTGGACATTACGGTTGGACTAATGTGATTAAGAGGAGGCTGTCTGTTGAGAGTTTGGGAATGCCTGTTGTTGATTCAGCTCCATGATCCCTGTTCATAGTGAATATTCTATGGGCATCTTGTATTCTGCATGTATTTCACTTGGGACATGGAAAAGATATGATGGCATGAGTTGAGAAATTGTATAATGCAAGGTGACTTGCCAGGAGTAATCATTCTGAGGCTGGACCTCGTTACGTAGACAACCCTTGGCTGTGGCGGATATGGATGTGAATGGAGAGGCTTACATCATCATTTAAGGATTGTATGTGTTAAACATGCGTGGGATAATTGTTTGTTTATAACTCTGATGATAACAATTTCATAATACCTGTCAGTGTTGTTGTTCTGGTATATTGCTGGCACCTGGTCATCTTGACAGATGATAGTTTGTTACATTGTGCTTCAAAAAAGCTATAACTACATCCCTTGGCATAGACCAGGTTTGGAGTTATAACCTCTCCATAGCATAAAGCATGGGCTGAATTGTGTGTTGCAGTGTAAGCCCTCTCTTGGTGTGCCTAGTTAAAAGGTAACACTAATACATCTGGAACAAGACAAGTGCAAAAGCTGCCAGATCAGCAAAGCAATGCTCTAATTGTCCACCTGTCAGAGCTTTGGTCCTAGACTAGTTGCTGACCAAGGCTTAGGGGCTGGTCTGCCCTGCCGTGACATTTAGTCTATAGGTTGCATTTCCTCGCACTATTGTTACAGTTTATCGGTGAGAGGACTGGATTTGTGGACCGGGTTTACACCAAATGGGTAAACTGCCTGCCAAGAGCATCACATAAAGCATGAGATCCTTAGTTTCAGCGATGACCCTCCAGCGATGACCCTCCAGGGGTGTCTGGAAAAATTTTATTGAATGACACAATAAGAAAATGAACTTAAGACCTTCTTAATGTGAGGCATTTGGCTTAACCATGTTGTCATGAAACTCTTTGTTCCAGTATTAAGTGGAGAATTCCTGCCCTGACAAGATTAATAACAAATGAGACCTGTAGACATCAGTTATTCAGCTCCTCAACAAAATTACTAAATACCAACCATGGTACACAACCTGTGGTGCTATTGACAGATGGAAAATCAGTACTCGAGGTGCTTCTGTCTGGGAAATTGCCAGTACTATGGACACTACTTTCTGAACTTAGCAGAAAGTGTAAGGTCACCATATAGTGGATACCATCTCACTGTGGAGTACCTGGAAACAAGAGAGCTGATCGACTAACTAAGGAAATAGCAATAGAAGAACAACTTGATGTGCCTGTAACATACCACCGAAGGAAAAGATCAAATCAATCATAAAACCACCAACACCAGCACAAGACGATTACCACTTTATGGACAGACCAGAATAAATCTGTTCTTTCCCTCAGAACAGGACACAATAGTCACATGTATACACAATTCTAGATTGGTGAATCAGCTATGTGCACATGTAGGTTGGCAACTCAGACAGCAGTTACATACTCCAAGACTCCACTCAAAATACAATATATCTAGGTACACCTTCTGTCCTAGAGAAACAACAGTGGAAGATAAACTCAATGGACCACTGGGTGAACTTAAATAAGGCAGTGATGTTCATCAAAGACACAGCATTGCAGATGTAGTCAAATTTCAAGCGAACGATTGATTGATTGATTGATTGATTTAGGAACCGACATCACAGCATTCGGGACATTCCCATAAGCGCTCCGTCCCCATCCTCAGTAGCCAGCGAAGAGTTCCAACACTAATAGTTCCAGTAGCAATCTGATTATATGTCCGTCTCGCCTTTCCTCTGAGCGTCGATCGTCGGCCAGATCCCCTCGTCACACCTCGCTGTCTCATTCTTACCAGACTATGGTGATCCATTTCCTCCTCCGAGGTGTACACATGCTCCCACAAGGCCGCAACCACGTCTGTCCTGTCATGCATCAATACTCCACCAAACGAAAGAAGCTCCAAAACAGCAAAGGGCGCTCTTTGACCTTTCAACCCTGATAGTCTTAACCCTTCACAGGGCAGACGCTTATCCGTTTTTAGCCCTGAACGGGCAAGATTTTTTCAGGTTCAGTAAAATTTCGGGTTGCGTTAGTAAAAACATCACAAATAAGGTGTTAGTCAACCAATTTTAGTTAAATAAACAACACAATGAAGGGAAAAGCATGCAGAATATGTTACTCACGTGATTGTTGCCGGTTATCCATATATGAACACAAATATTTACGAAATACAGTTATTGTTTGTGATTTTCAGTCATCTATACAGCAATTTACAAACATTTTCAGAATCATAATCACTTTCTTTGAAGTCCAACTCAGACTGCTAAATGCAAAGTAACGCTTTTCACTGATATCTAGCTCCGATTAGTAGTCAACTTCGTGCCCTTTAATGTCACTTAAATTGAACCTAGTGAAATCTCGGCTATCACTTGAAGAATCGCAGAAATCCATTTTGAAAAACTAAACGTAAAAACCCCGAAAACTATCCAAAAAAAGTCCGTTCAAATTCATAGTAGGCGCTTGCAAATGGCAGCCACGTAGTCAAGCTATCGGCAAAAGCGAAAGTAGTCGCGTTTTTACAATGCATAATAGTATCGGGCGCGTTCGGGCGGTCTGCCCGTTTAAGCGATTGGATGGAAATGGACGTTCCACCATGTAAAGGGTTAAATCAACAACCAATCACCTGAAAGCAGATGAAGAACTTTCTCTAACCAGTTTTTTTCTTGTGTTTTTAAGTATTTTGTTCTGATGTGCTTTTTTCTTATCCATGGTATTTCTTGCAGGCACTGTTGCTATAGTTGTTATCACCATTTTAACAAGCTTGGCTGCTGGGCTTTGCATTTTTTTAATCATGAGAAGAAGGTCAGTCAATGCATTGATTTTTTTTTTTTTACATATCTTATTTACAGGACATCGCTGTCAACACCAGCACTGCTGTTGTCGATGTCTTGGCAAGTTTACGTTCAGTAGTTTGCCCTCATTGATAATTACTCTACCAAAATTTGTGTTTCTAGTTTTTTTGTATTTTGGCATATGTATGTAGAATTCCATGACATCCAAAGAAGATCATCTTCATCAAGTGCTCTGCCAGCTGGCATAGGCATTCATGTCTCTCCACAGATATCGGTCTTTGGTGTTCTGGATCAACTCTACTGATGATATTCTTCCATGCTACCGTCTCAATCCATCCAGCATCATTTTTCATGGTCTGCCTCTGCCTCTCTTCCCATTGATCTTTCCAGTTGTCACGATGTTCTCCGATGCCTTTCTTCTCATCTCATGACCAAAGAAAGCTGTTTGTCTTTTTCTTATTGTTGTATATAATGTTCTAGTTTCACTAGACTCTCTCAGGCAATCTTTGTAAGTTATTCTCACAGTCTAAGGAATTTGCAACATTCATCTCAGAAACCACATCTCTGTTACTTCCTAAGTAAGTTCTTCCTAATTTGTTCATTTACATTCCAAGATTCACTGCCATACAGCAAAACAGGTTCTATATAGCATTTCAGCATTCTCTTTCATGACTATCCTGGGAAGATGGTGGCTTTTTTTTCTTGCCTTCCATATCCATACTAGGGAGATGCAACTTCTGCCTTTGTCAGCCATTTCTGTCTGTCAGAGCAAGTGAGTGCCCTACCCTTGCTCAGTTCACTTGCAGAGCTGTTCAGTTATCCTGGTGGATAAGTGTGTGGTGTTGTGAATACCTTAAACTGCCAGAGTAATTCGCAATGATTGCCTGGAAAAGGCTGAGAAAAGACGAACAATTACAAGAAAGAGACAAACAATGTTCTTTAGTAACGTAATGAGACGAGAGGCACTGAACAACATTGTGACAACTGGAAAGATCAGCGCCAGAAAAGTCAAGGACAGACAGAGAGAAATAATACTGGATGGCCTAAAACGATGGATGGCATGAAGGAATATCTTCCAGAACACCGAGGGCTGACTAGAGGTTGTTAGCATGGCAGAATAGATAAGAACGCTTGCTCTTAAACTTATACTGTGCTGATGCCGAGGTAGTGGGTTCAACCCCTCACTGGACAGTTGAAGAAAAATGTTGACTTCTCGTCCTTGACTTGGGGATGTAAGTTATAAGTACCTCTGAAGTCAGAGTGGGTTTGCCTGATGGCGAGGGATACTGGTAATAGGTAAGGCTAATCCACATGCAAAAATAAGTAGTAGCACATGTATGGACTACGCTTGAGTTAACATCAAGCGCCAAATCAAAAAATCTAAGGCTGAAATCTGTGGAGATACATTAATGACTTTGCCATTCAGCATTGCACAGGATACTGATGATGATGTATTTCTTTCTCTTTATGTCTGCCTGCTTGTGCATGGCACACGATGATGATGTTTTGTTGTTAGTACTGACTGATTGGCACCTGCCGTCTTGACAGATGATAGTTTGTAGAATTGAGTTATATCCCTCCATAGCACACAGCCTGAGATGAATTTTGAGTCTATGTGTTACCCATGCAGCATGATCACTCTCTAGACCTACCTGGTATACTCCAGAGGAAAGGTATGACTAATACATCTGGAACAAGACAAGCTGCAGAAGCTGCCGGATCAGCAAAGCATTGCTCTAACTGTCCGCCTGTCGTAGCTTCAATCCTAGACCAGTTGCCAACCAAGGCTAAGAGCCTGGTCAGCCCTGCAATGGCATTTAGTCTTTAGGTCGCATTTCCTCACACTATGGTAGTGTGTGTACCTGTACCCTCCCAATTGCACTCCTCCGCCCGAACCCATTGGCACAATGTTGGGTGTTGGGTTTGTTCAGCGCCGCCCTACATTCGGTGGTAACAGAAAGTAGGTAGTACCGTCTACTGTCATACGGTAGATCAGACATATCTGGCTAAGACTTGACATGTTAGTACTACAGTATTAAATTTTCATTGAGCTTCATTTAGCATATTTGTATATGGTTTTGGTTGTGTTTTTTCCCCGCAGGCATAGAAAGCAGATTCGAGAAGACGACCGAGGCATTGGCTATGAAAATCCTTACTATGAAGAAGCCAAAGCCTGTCTCGCTAAGAAAGGAACTAGCAGTAATGGTGATGATACCGATGGTGAGACAGAGGAACAAGAAGCTGGTTCTGTGGCTATTTGTAGCGGCAAAGCTGATTCATCTGTTGAGTTCAAGGCTAGTGCAACATCCAAGAATGTCAGGGAGACCAAACTCCCACCAGTGCCGCCTCCAGCACAGCAAAGATGTGTTATGAACAACTATGACACGCCACCTGCTGGAACCACACGAATGCCACGCATTAACAAGAAGGATTCTGACAAAAGTCATTACGTTTCAGTAAACGAGCAACCCACGGCCACAGGTTATGACAAAACAAGTTCTCGTCCGGTATCCAAGGAAATTGAAAATTGCTACGATGAAATTAGGAGAGAGCAGTCAGACAGCAGATATGCTTATGATGTGCCCAGAGTTTCCAGACAGCAACTTGACCAAGGTGGCTATATGGAGACTGATGACATGGAACACATGTATGGTAATTCTTATGAAGAAAACATCTATGAATCCGTTGATAACCTGCAGGCGATCATCGAACAAGGGCAAATTCCAGCCGATACAATGTTGGTTCAGAACACCAAAGATGATGATGGTGAAAATCGATACGTCCCCTTTATGTTTGATACGCCTAATGAGTCTTCATAAGCTGTTCATACAAGGGGGCTTTAAATGAAAACCGTAAATGTTTTGTTTTTAATGTGTATATATTCTGAAAAAGTAAAGAACAAATATATCATTTTTCGATGTAGTCACCACTGTGTTTAATGCACGTCCACCAGCGCCGATAAAGTGCTTTGATTCCTGTAGAAAAAAATTCTCTTGTTCGTGTGTGTAACCACTCATGCACCACCTGCTGTACCTCTTCATCGAACTGAAACGTTTTGAAACCTCCTACTCCACTCATACACTTGCTGGACTGATAGGCATGCATCACCATACTGAACCTTCATTCGCCAATTAATTTCTATAGGTTTCACCACTTCACTGATAAGAAAACGGATAACAGAATGCTGCTCCTCTTTGGTGCATGTAAAATATGGGGCAGCCATCTTTAAACTGTCCTGTTACGTCACTGTTTTTGTCTGCACTGTTTTGTCATGTGCTTAACACTCTTGAAATCCTTAACAACAATATTGATAGGTTACAAGAGAATGGCATGGTTATTGTAATTTCTATCACACTTTTAAGGTTTTCATTTGAAGCCCCCTCATACATTGTCAAAATGTTATATGCCATAGGAGATTTAGACTACTGAGTCACAAAAAACATTGAAACAATATTATACTCACAATATTAATGATGAAGTCATCATCATCTGACAATTAATAGATTTTGTATTTCAACTGTGTCAATTTATTTTGAATAACGAAGACACAGACATTAGAATGCATGATTTATTTGCCTGGCATATTTTGCTGCCCGGTGCATAATGCTGAATTCACACAACATAAACTAAAGTAATTAGACAAATCCTTCAAGCTGAAATATACAACACACATATTCACACAGTAATTTGAATTGTCTATCACGGTCATTTTAAACTATCATTTTATTTTTTTTTGCACAAAGTTGGTTTCTGTAAATGAATGGCAATAGCCTCTGCCAGCTTTAACGTGTGACCATTTTGTGTGTTAAACTACAATCAAGTTGTGCCAGGTTTCACTGACTTTATTGAAATCCAATTAGGCAATTAACATTTTTTAAATTTTTTTTTATAATGATATGATAGTACCATCAAAATGTGTAGGCCTGAATGCATAGGCCTGAATGCATAGAGAAATAGGTGGCCTGTCTTTCCCTCACTTTTACAGGTGATGAGCCCGGGTGTTAAACCCATGTCCAACTTTGCTCATGACATTGTCAGCACATTTTGCAATCAACTTTGCTAACACACTCATATTTTGAATTGTTAGCGTATCCAAACATGCCAGGTTTCACTGCCTTTATGGAAATACCACCAGGTAATGAACATATTTTGTATATTTAGCGTATTAGGGCATTCTGTGTTTAACTGACTTCATCAAAATGTTGCAAATGTAATATTGTTTTCAATTGTATTGTGATAATAAGCCAGATTTTCAACTATGTATGACTGAAATGATAATAAAGCTTTTATAATCCGTAAAGATTTTTATTTTAAGTGCATCACCTAAAATGAACATCAATGCATTCATGAGTGAGTAGAATTTGTGTACACTTGTATATCTGCTTTCTACACTTGTATATTATCATAAAGTGGCATTCTTCTTCTTTCGTTCGCTATAAAGTGGCATTATGTCCATTCTTACTTGTTAGACCGGCAGCCTCATAACAGAACATAGACGTTATCTTACAGATCCTGTAATAGTGACACCAGTCCATTCATACTTTATTCTATACTAACATTGTATATACTCATGAACACCCTGTAAATTTACAACAATTGCACATTATCACATATATGGGTTGAAACTATTATACTTTAATTTATATGTCCCGCACTATCTAATCTAATCTACACAACTACAGCAAGACCTCCTCATTTGTGGATCACGATGTCATGACATCTGAACCCTGAATGCTTATGAGTCCACTATACCATGCACGTGTCTACTAAACTCCATATAGTTCCTATGTTATTTGTACCCATCCACGTACCTATGCTACACACACTTTGTTAGCCCTGTCTCAACCCCCTTCCCTAATAGTCATGCACATTATGATTCATCCAAGGACATAAACATGGATCATGTCACCTACCTTCTCCCAGTTTGATATTGTAGGGGGATAAACCCAAATTATATGAAATAACCTAAATAAGGCTAATGCCCTTATCTTCACTACATTGATATATAATCATGGCTTGATAATAATCTTCACCATTATATTACTATATAATAATCACAGCACAATAAATGTAAGTTTACCCTCATACTGACATTGATACATACATGTATCACATCGATGGCACTTGCGTGGTCTGATACTTGTACCTGGCCATCTGGACAGATGATAGTTATTGTGCTTCAAAGAAAAAAGGTATAATCTCTCCATAGAACACAATTTGGACTGAATTGTAGAGACCATGTGTTGCCTATACAGTATAATCCTTCTCACGGCCTGTTTAATTAACTCCAGAGGAAGGGTAATACCAATATATCTGGAACAGGCCAGCTGCAGAAGCTGCCAGATCAGCAAAGCAATACTCTAACTGTCCACCTGTCAGAACTTCCATCCTTGACCAGGCTTAGGACCTGGTCTGTCCTGCCATGACATTTAGTCTTCAGGTTACATTTCCTCACACTAGGATAAGGCTTGTACCCTCCCAACTGCGCGTCTCTGCCTGAAGCCATTGGCACAATGTAGGGTGTCGGGTTTGATGAGCGCCGTCCAACATTTGGTGCTAACAGAAAGTAGGTGGTACCATCTACTGTCATACAGTAACTCAGTCGTATCTGACTATGATCTGACTAACATGATCTGATAGCTTGTGTGGTTACAGCATTATTGATCATCTTTGAAGACAGGCATATTGATTTAAATCAAAACACTCACCATCAAATTAATTATTAATATTCTGTGAATTTATATTCAGAGGTGCATATATACTGTTCAGCTTTCATGTTAAATGTTCAACTTTCATGCCCATTTGTTGCCACGAGAAATATCATCATGTGCCATGCTGATAAGCGTGGGCGGTCATGTTTCACTATCTCACCAGAGTTGTCGATCAGCTCTGTGTTCTTGTCTCGATCATAGCACTTGGCCAAGCCATATAGATATTTATCTCTCTGCCGTCTCCTTGTTCTTTTTCCCTACAATCTTGCCAGTTGTCACCAAGTTCTCCTGTTTATTCCTTCTTATAACGTGCCCAAAACATCTTGACTGTCTATATCTAATTTTTGTCATATGTTTACGGTTTGCATTCAAAAAAATATTCTTGTTCTTATTTTCAGTAATTTCTCTCCAGTGATAAATATTGACATATTTGTTTTATACATTGTCAGCTTTTATTTCAGAAATGTCTGGTTCAAAAGAAGTTCCGACTCATTGCAACAGATTTCCAAGGGGGAAATAACCATTATGAAAAATCATGAGTGTATTACTTTTAAAAATACTAAACATACAGCAGAAGTGGCAAATTTGGAAGCCAGATGTATGCTCTGGCTTGAGTTCAAAGCAAGCAAATGCAAAAAAAGAAAAATAATAAATATGAAGTTCAACAAAAGGAAGATACATGGATAACAACACATGGATTTCAACAAGTCTCTTTCAACAAACAAAACACAAAAGACTTAGTTAAAAAAACTTCTCTTTGAGGTTGAACGTGGTAGAGGTAATGATGAAATCGAATTGAAATTGTTACATTCTTCAAATAAGTTACCCAAATATTCCAACGAAATAAAAATAATCTGTTAATTGTTATTTGTTGTAAATACTTGTAAATAGATCCTGTTATCAAAATGAAATATGCTTGTTGTTGATATATATACCGTTTCTGTCTTCGATTGTATACTGATTTATTAATAAGTTTGTAATTAACATGTACATTTTATTTTTAAATTGCATGTCCTTTGCAGAACATTGTGATCAACTCTAACCCAAGGTTGATTTTATAGGCAATTTTACGTTTGGTAGTTTGCCATTGCTTTCTGAGCAAGAAATGTTATATTTCTGTATTCTGTATGCTTGTTATTTAAAGTATGTACAATGTCTATAGTGGTGATCATATTAAACTTGTTAATTAAATCCATAGACTCTCCTCTATGTACAGTGAGATCAAGATTTGATCAATCCTTATGTACAGTGAGATCAAAGATTGATAAATCCTCTATGTACAGTGAGATGATGATTTGATAAATCCTCTATGTACAGTGAGATTAAAGATTGATAAATCCTCTATGTACAGTGAGATCATGATTTGATAAATCCTCTATCTACAGTGAGATCAAAGATTGATAAATCCTCTATGTACAGTGAGATCATGATTTGATAAATCCTCTATTTACAGTGAGATCATGATTTGATAAATCCTTCATGTAGAGTGAGATTAAGTATTGATAAATCCTCTATGTACAGTGAGATTATGATTTGATAAATCCGCTATGTACAGTGAGATCAAAGACTGATGAATTCTTCATGTAGAGTGAGATTAAGTATTGATAAATTCTCTATGTACAGTGAGATCATGATTTGATAAATCCGCTATGTACAGTGAGATCAAAGATTGATAAATCCTTCATGTAGAGTGAGATTAAGTATTGATAAATCCTCTATGTACAGTGAGATCATGATTTGATAAATCCTCTATGTACAGTGAGATCATGATTTGATAAATCCGCTATGTACAGTGAGATCAAAGACTGATAAATCCTCTATGAAGAGTGAGGTCAAAGACTGATAAATCCTCAGTGTACAGTGAGACCATGATTTCTTCTTCTTCTTCTTCGTTCATCCGGAGTTTTTTTTCGGATGTGATTGCGTTGTGCCTGTTTACAGCAGAGCTGCGTTCTTGCGCCGTTAGGCCGACACATCCGACTTCTGCGGGCATTTGTTGACCGGGTTAACCTTCCCGGAGACCATGATTTGATAAATCCTCTATGTAGAGTGAGATCACGTTTTGATAGATCCTCAGTGTACAGTGAGATCATGGTTTTATAAATCCTCTATGTACAGTGAGATCACAGATTGATAAATCGTCTATGTACAATGAGATCATGGTTTTATAAATCCTCTGTTCAATGAGATCATGTTTTTATAAATCCTCTATGTAAAGTGAGATCATTATTTGATTCATCCTCTATGTATAGTGAGATCAAAGATTTATAAATCCTCTACTAACAGGTACATCATGGTTTGACCAATTCTCTACTTACAGACAGATCATGGTTTGATAAATCCCATCATAAGTAACATAAAAATGTGTACATTGGTAATGGATCATTTGACAATAATAAATTATTACTCATTTAAAGATAAAGTGATCATCATATTTTGGTCATATGTCATATGGTATTATGTCAGGTCTTAGTCAGATATGACTGAGCTACCATATGACAGTAGACGGTACTACATGCTTCTGTTAGCGCTGAATGTTGGGCGGCGCTTACCAAACCCGACACCCCACATTGTGCCAACGGCTTCGGGCGGAAAAGCGTAATTGGGAGGAAATGCAACCTAAAGGCTAAATGTCATGGCAGGGCAGACCAGGCCCTAAGCCTTGGTTGGTAACTGGTCTAGGATCAAAGCTCAGATAGGCGGACAGTTAGAGCATTGCTTCGCTGATCCAGCAGCTTCTGCAGCTTGTCTTGTTCCAGATGTACTGGTGTCACCTTTCCACTGAAGTAAACTAGACAGGCCGAGAGAGGGATCATGCTGCATGGGCAACACATGGTCTCTAAATTCCACCCAGGCTTTATGTTATGGAGTGATAACCCCATTTTACAAACTATCGTCTGTCAAGAAGGCAAGGTGCCAGTCAGTCAGTCAGATCATCATAATTTGGTCATAATATAAGAAGAGAACTTTGGACTAGGAATGGTTAATGAAGAGTTAACATCCTAGCACTCCGGGTGAATTCATGGCCACTTCATTTTCCTCAACAACTTCCCAAGATCTAGATGCTGTTTGTTCTGGAACCTGGCCATCATGACAGACGACAGTGTGTGAAATGGAGTTCACCACTCTATAGCACAAAGCCAGGGCTGAATTTAGAGGCCATGTATTGTTAATGCAGCATGCTCCATCTCTCGGTCTACCTAGTTTACTGCGGATGAAAGGCAAAATCAAGACCTGTGAGATGACATGCTTGACAAGAGCTGCCAGTGTAACTATCTGAGACCAAGTAAGAAATGATGTTATTAGACAAACAATGGGATCAACACCTTGTGCCACATTTATTGAAAGACAAAAGATCAAATGGTTCCGTCAGCTCATTAGAATACAACTAGCACTTGCGCTACAACAAAGAGGATCTACTACAAGAGCATGAGGATGCCCAATGAGAAAATGGATTGACATCAAAAACATTTTACAATCACACGGAATGACACTATCCAGTGCTACCCATCGGGCGCTGCAGCTCCAACTGTTCCTCTACACAGAGCTTGACATCAAAAGTGAAAGAAGATGGTGATAATTGTAAAATTATATTATCTTCCATAGCTTTATCGTAAGTAGAGGAGAATCTATGTTAAGCATTTCTGTCAATGATTCATTGATTACCATGAGCCAGTAAATTATTTTACAAAACTGCATGCCATTTACATTCATCCATAATATTCTGATTTTGATATATCCATATTTATATTTAATAAGTTCTATTATAATTATATTAGTGTTAAGATAATTAGCATTTCTACCAAATTACATGTAAATATATGCCCGTTATGAGAAAAAAAAAATAAAGAATAGATTTGGTTAGAAAAAATGCCTTTTCATCTTTATTTCCAGGCAGGAATTTATGTCAGCTGTGAATTGTTTGTCTAATTTCTCTAATCAGTTTACAGTTTTCATTTGTTTCTTGTTGGACTTGCTCATTGGTTTTTCGATCTGCTCATGGTATTCTTTGCATTTTCCTCAGAAACCACATTTCCACAGCCATTAGATGTTTTTCAGCTTATCTGCTCATTGTCCACGTTTTACTGTCATTTACTGTCTATATAGTACCTTGCGGTGCACGGCAGGGGGGTCTTGGGCCTGAAGAACTAAGGTCGCCTGCCTAGTGCAGTCGCTGCGACTAGTGCAGGTTAGAGTTTTCTTTTCGCCCCTGACAGAAAATACCTCCATACCTTACCAAGGATTTGAACTTGGGTCTCCCGAAGAAGAATCCAGCATTCTTCTTCTTCTTCTTCTTCTTCTTCTTCTTCTTTGCGTTCATCCAGAGTGTTTTTTTTTTTTCAGATGTGATTGCGGTGTGTCTGGTTAGGCATTCTTGGGCCGAAACCCTTGGGCCAACACATCCGACTTTTAGCGTGCATTTTTGACAGGTTAGCATTCCTGTGGGACTCACTTTTGTGGTGCCGTCCACATCCCAGCTTGTCAAGTTAGAATGGTCGAATGCTTCATGATCAACCCTCAAGAGACAGTCTGTGGCATTTTCTGCCATCCAGGGTGGCTTCCATAGTTGCAGAGCCGACGCATAGCGCCCTGGTGCTGGGCTCACCGAGGTAATCGTCACGTCCTGCTCATGGCTGCTTTAATTCCTCACTTCAATGTATTGGGCATTTCGTTCACCGCGGGCCATTCCCGCACAAACCAGACCGGTCTGCAGACGGTATCCACTCAGCGAGTTTTCGATTCACTCATGTGCTTGTCGCTGTGCCCGTCAGAGCTGTTCTGGGCACAACGGACATTCAGAAAACTAGCTAGTCGGAGCTTTTCCGGACACGACAGGCATTCGGAAAACTAGTTAGTCAGAGCTGTTCCTAGCATGACGTAATTGCGTAGTGCCAATTTTTATTTTGCCACCCGTAGGCCGGCACTTCCGTCTTCGGCGGGCATTTTTTAATGAGGTTAGCCTTCCTCGGGTTTTGAGGCATGTTAGACTCTTACTGTTGTGGTGTCACTCACATCTCAGCTGATCAAGGTAGAATGGTCAAAGACATCACGGTCAACCCTCAATGGAAGGCAGGGGCAGACCATGGGCATTCCCCACTATCCGAGGAGGCTTCCATAATTGCAGAGCCAGCACATAGTGTTCTGAGGCTGGACTCACCAGAGGAATCACCACGTCCTGCTCATGGCTGCTTTAATTCCTCACTTCCATGTATTAGGCATTTTGTTCGCCCCTGGCCGCTCCCCGCACAAACCAGGAACGGCCAGTCTGCAGACGACATCCACTCAGCAAGCTTTCGCTTCGGACTTCCACGTAATGGATTCGCTAGCCAAGCGTGCCATTTCGTGTTAATTAGACGCTTTTCTACCTTAGTCTGCAGCGACATTCACTCTGCAGTTTTTCACTTCCGACTTCTACGTAATGGATTCGCTAGTCAAGCATTCCATTTCGTGTTTATGAGACGTTTTTCTACCTTTGTCTACGCTCACTCAGTGAGCTCTAGTATAGATCTGCATCGTAACTACTACGTGCGATTGGGGCGCTTTTTCAACTTTAGTAACGTTCTCGAGGTAGACCACCATTTTGCAGTGGGTGAGTCGCGGCCCGGCTCTCACATCCGGGGGATATTGACTTAGAGTCGTTCAGTCATTTCCATCAGCGGAGAGCCTTAGAGTATGTGTCCGAACCACGAGTTAGTGGTATCGTGCGCCTGATTCGGTCTTTGACTGCCTATCCTCAGTCTACCTGCAGAGCAGCAGGTTGTGTCTCTCTTGGTCTGGTCCCTATCCCATGGCCTGTCCTACATGTAGTTATGCTTCCATCGGCAGAGCTCTTGGGGTCATTGGGACACGCAAGCCCCTCTACCACGACAAGGTGGAGACACTTCAGAAGAGACTGGATCATAAGAGGCAGGACTGGTTTGCGGCAAACAGCTAGACACTGCAGCCCTTGATTGATAAAAAGAAGATAGCTCTCTTAATAAACAAATAAAGAACAACGCGTAACATTCTCAGTGAGCTGAAGCAAGCTAGGAAGGATGAGCAAAAGGCTGCCTGGCAATATGCAAATGATTATTGGAACAAGTCATTTGAGTCCATTCAAAATACAAGTGATAAGGGAAACATCAGAAGCATGTATGAAGGAATAAAGAAAACCTGTGGTCCAATGATCAAAAGAAGTGCACCACTGAAAACCTTGACAGGAGAAATCATCACTGTTAAGAAACAGCAGATGGGTAGAGCACTATTTAGAGCTTTAGCGGATGATGCCCTCAACGCCATGGAGGCCCTCCCAACTCTTGACCACCTGGACACACTTCCCACCATAACAGAAGTTAAGTGTGCTATAAATGAACTTGCATCTGGCAAGGCTCCAGGTATGGATGGGATTCCGATAGAGGTAATCAGGAGTGGGCAAGACACACTCACTCTACAGATCCACCAGCTAATAGAGCTATGCTTGCGAGAAGGACAAGTCTCACAGGATTTCAAAGACTCAAGCATCATAATATTGTAGGGCGATCGGAGTGACTGTTCAACTATAGGGGTATCTCACTTCTGTGTATTGTTGGGAGAGTATTTGCCAGAATTGTTCTGTGCAGACTTCAAGTCCTGGGAGATCAAGTCTACCCCGAATCACAGTGCGAATCCGACAGAACCGGTCTACCATTGATATGATGTTCTCATTGCGACAAATGCAAGAAAAATGCCGTGAGCAGAATCAGCCAATGTTTATTGCCTTCATCTACCTCACAAAGGTATTGGATTTGGTCAGTCGTGAGGGTCTGTTCAAGGCACTAAAGAAGATTGGCTGCCCACCAACTCTTCTGTCTATTGTGGAATCGTTCCACACAGGCATAAAGGGTATAATCAAGTTTGATGGAGCAACTTCAGAGGAGTTTGACTGTGTACTAGCTCCTACCCTCTTTGGAATATACTTTTCACTTCTACTGAAATATGCCTTTCGAGATCAAGATGGTGGTATATACATTCACCCACACTCAGATGGTGGGCTCTACAATACTCAGAGATTGAAGGCCAAGACCAAAATTAGGAGGATATTGTTCAGAGTTGCTTTTTGCAGATGATATCGCAATTACGACGCACTCTGAGGAAGAATTACAACGTCTACTATCTGCATTTTCCCATGCTTGTTCTGAATTTTGTTAACATGGGGTACCATCATTCTTTATTGACGACGCTGGACTGGAGATAGTAGACCATTTTTCATATTTAGGATCAAATTATCCCTAGATTAGAAAATCAACATCAGGATTGATAAGGCAGCAACAACAATGAACAGGTTAACAAAAAGAGTCTGGGAGAACAGGAACTTACTACCAAAACAAAAGTCCTAGTCTATCAAGCCTATGTCTATAGTACTTTTCTTTATGGTAGTGAAGCCTGGTCAACTTACTCACACCAAGAGAAACATTTTAAACAGCTTTCAAATGCGATGTCTGCGAAGAATACTTGGTATTAAGTGGCAAGATAAAATCACAAATACTGAAGTATTAGAAAGATCAGGTTGTGTGACGGTTTGTTCATGCTCACTCTTCGTAGACTTAGAGCAGGGGTCACCAATCTTTTTTCACGGCGGGCCGGATAACTGACGAAATGACGAGCGCGGGCCGGATACTCATTCTGTACAATACTTGCGCCGGTCTCCGTGGCGAAGGTCTTACGGACGCAGTTCGTAATCCCGTATACCCGCTTTCGAAAAACACAGCTGTGCACAATTTGGCAGCTTACCGCGTTGCGCTGGATTTTTGCGCTATGGTATGGGTGCTGGTTGTTCGGAAAGCAATGGCATACTACTGAACGTAAACTTGCCAAAACATTAACAACAGCAAAATATGCTGGTGTTGACTGCTAACGTCCTGTAAAGGATACGCAACTAACTTTAATACTTGCAAGCCGGAACGAAAGCTCTGGGAAAAAAGACGAAAATCTAAGTTAATCATGGGTAAGTGACGTGCAATGCACGCACGCACGCACGCACGCAGGCACGCACACACACACACACACACACACACACACACACAACCAACATATCTCCATCCATCCATCATGTGCCATGCCGGTAAGCGTGGGCGGTCATGTTCTGCCATCTCACTCGATCAACAGAGTCGTGGATCAGTTCCGTGTTTTTGTCTCGACCATGCCACAAGGCCAAGCCATCCAGATACTTGTTTCTAGGTCTTCCCCTTGGTCTGTTCCCCTCGATCTTACCAGCCGTCACCAAGTTCTCCAAATCATTTCTCCTCATAACATGCCCAAAAAATTGTGACTGTCTACGTCTAATGTCTCTGATCAGTTTACGATCTTCATTTGTTTCTTGAAGGACTTGTTCATTGGTCTTTCTGGCTGTCCATGGTATTCTTTGCATTTTCCTCAGAAACCACATTTCTACAGCCATCAGATATTTTTCAGCCTGGCTGCTCATTGTCCAAGCTTCACATCCATATAAAAGTACAGGTTCTATGTAGCATCTCAACACTCTTTTTCTCGTTTCAATTGACATCTTTTTATTGGTCAGTATGTTTTTCATCTTGCTAAAGGCTACTTTTGCCATGGCGATTCTTGTTCTAATCTCTTCAAGGCATCTCCCATCAGATGTTATTACTGTTCCGAGGTAATTGTACCTATTCACTTGTTGAAGAGTATTCCCATTTACTTGTATATTACACTGTGGTATTTCGTTCTTCTTAGTGACGACCATAATCTGTGTCTTTTTACAATTTAATTCTAACCCTTGTTGTTCACTATGTGTAACAACCGCATCTACTAAATTTTGCAGGTCCTGTTCATTGTCTGCAATCAAGACTGTATCATCTGCATATCTAATGTTATTGATGCATCGTCCCCCAATGTTGATTCCTTCCATATTTTCAATATTTCTGAAAATATTTTCACTGTACAGGGAAAACAGATCTGGAGACATTACACATCCCTGTCTCACACCTCTCTTAATAGGCTGATATTGGCTTACTTCATTATCAACTCTTATGGCAGCTTGTTGTTTCCAATATATGTTTTTTTAATTTACTAATTTACTAAAAAAAAGTTATCAAAGAAGGCGACTTTAGCAAAAGGATAGTTACATCAGACCTAATGTGCACATATCCGAATCTCACAAACCAAGCAGCAAAAAGGGTTAGTGTTTGGCTTTCAAGATACCATCAATGGTTGGTTTGGAATTGCTGCATCCAATCAAGAAAATTGCTTTCACATGTTCATCAGTCAATCTCATTCGATGTGTTGACTTCACATACTTCATTTTTTAAATGTTTGCTCACATACATAAGTTGTCCCAAACATTGATGCCATACCAGTGGCAAAATTCTTCATTTCGGAAATTCAACATCAGGTCAGCAGTGTTAAAATTCCAAAATTTTTTTTCTCTGTGCTTCTCTTTCAACAAGTCATTTGCTTTCAAATCAACGAGCTCCAGCTGTAGTTCAATTGGCACATCGTCAAGGTTACAATCAAACGGACTCTGGAAAAGAAGAATGTCACTTTCAATTCTGTCAAGATCTGAAAATCTCTCCAAAAATGCTTCTTCAAGTCACGAATAATTGGTTTTTTTAGGAAATCGAGGTTGACATCTTCATCGATTGTAGTGCAAATCTCTTTGAAACAGTGAAAATGAAAGAAAAAAAAGTTTTCTCCTTCTAGTTGTACTTCAAACAATGACAGCTTTCTCCGAAATCATTTGATGATTCTGTAGAGATCACAGGCGAGGTTATCATCTCCCTGAAGTTTTAAATTCAGTTCATTCATGTGGGATGTCGACCAAAAATGACAACTATGACAGCCAGGTAGGATCTGACAGCTATATAGCAGCTCTGTCTTTTTCAGTGAGGAAAACATCTATTTCGTTTCGGAGCTTGTACAATCGAAACAGGAATTTACAGTAGCTGAGCCACCTCACTGTTGTGTGATAAGGCAAGTCACAGAATTCAGAATCAATTTCTTCAAAAAAAAAAAAAAGCCTGGAACTGACGGTAATTGAGTGCATCTCCCCGAATGAAGTTCACAGCAGAAACGACTGGTTTCAGTACACAAGAAATATCTAAGTCTTTCAGACAGAGTGCTTGCTGATGTATGATGCAGTGTATGAACAGAACGCCCAGAACTTGCAAATCTTCCAAATGAGTCCTAATCTGTCCCATCAGACTTTTCCTCACTCCAGTCATGTTTTTCCTCCATCAGCTGTAACACGTCGAAGCTGATTCCACTGAAGGTTATAGTCTTGCAAAACTGTTTGCACTTCCATGAAAATGTCTTTTCCAGGTGTTGTTCCGTGCATACTGCAAACGGATGCCAACACATCCGTTATCTGAAAGTCCAAGCTAACCCCACGACTGAACACGAGAAGTTGTGACATACTCGAGAGATTAGTAGACTTATCTAGCGCCAGAGAATACCACAAGTTCCTAGTTTTCTCGCGTATTTGTAGCACTATGTTCTCTCCAAGTTCTTCTGTTCTTCGCTGTCAGAGTCTTGATTTGCAATCAATAAAGGCTCGTGGTGACTAACAGATGTGATAACAATCACTCACACAGAATGAATGTACATAACACACGGTGGCATCTCTCAACTACTTTAATCGCACTTCTCACAAACAGCAATCATAACAGGCATCGCTCAACTCAGCGATAATGCCATTTCAATATACATATATACACAATACATCAGTTCATGAATGCAATATTATATACCATGTACATAGTCTTTCTATACTCAAAAAGCTTTCTCTCATCTAGCGTCAACTCATACAATCAATACATGCACTGCTCTCTTTCCACGTCTGTCCAGTCGTACGGTCCAATGCTGTCTGACCGCTTGCCGCAGTGAGCCCGCATTGATCCTGCTTCTTTTCTCGTGGTCTCCATGTACCACGCAGACCCTTTCCCTGTTACTGCGTCGTAAGTGTTAATGCAGTTCACGGGCGTACCTGGCCGTCGTTGCCAGGCGCTAGTGATAAAGACCCGGGGAAGATTCTGACACTCTCCCGCCGCCCCTCGAATGAAAGGTATATCCTTTCATTACTGGCTATTTGAAGTTGGGTTAATCTACTAATAAAAAGTCAAAATCGACCCACCGTTTGTCATCTTAGGTGACTCTTTGGAGCTTGTTGAAGTATAGTTGGTAATTTACATGATATATCTTCTCTTCAGTGCTGCCATAAAGCTACACTCATCAGGTACAGTCCCCTAGTTGGATTTTTACCTAGATTGCTGACGGACTTAGCCAGTCCGGTAGCTATCAGCGACTTACGCTGTCTTCCAAGCAACGCAACTACCTCCCGACAAAGAAAAACATCACAAAAAGAGACATGTCAGGCCGCAAGCCATCTTTTCTCGAAGATGACTTCAGCATTAGACCCCAACCGATATGGTCGGATGATCCCATGCTGGTCCACAACTTCAGTAATCATAGTCCACGCATAGTTGATGTCGCCTTGTGCTGTGTTGCCGTTCTGGCGCTATGAACAAGGTAATATATACATGTTTACATTTACCCAATATTTCAAATTGTTTCCCTTCGATGTTATTGTGAAACACTATGGGGGATAACTTTTACTTTCTTTCAACAAAATAAAGTACATTTGTAAGTTAAGTTATAAGCATCATGGTTTGATGCTTATTGTCAATAGTGACCTAGTTGGTACTATTGAGAACAAGTTGATCAATCAATGATTCTCAGATTACAACTATAAAAATCATGAACTGTTCACACGTTCACAAGTTTGGATAACAATGTTCTATGGTACTGTTAGTATAAATGTTACCAAGTGTTTAAAATATTGTCACTCTTCATTCTAGTCACACATATATTTACCATGCTTACGTATTAAAAATATAATTTCTAATAAACATGAGAACACTGTCCTTATCACAGTTATGTGTGCCAGCGATGTGTAGTTATGTTACACATTACTTTGCTGGGTTGTGATTTCTTAGCGCTCTAAGTAATCACAGATATTGACTCATTTAATCTGTGCGCTCAGGCATAGGTAGCCTATTTTCGGACGTGTCGAGTGGACTTCTGGAGAGCAAATCTGCAATTGTATTTTGTGTACCGCTGATGTGCCTCACTTCAAAACTGAAGTCTTGGAGCAGTAAAGACCATCTTGCTATTCTGTGGTTTGTTGGTCTCCCTGTCTTAATAATGATTAATGGGTTGTTGTCTGTTTCTACGATGAAATGACGACCTAACAAATATGTAGACAATCTCTTAATAGAAAAAATTAAAGGAAAAGCCTCCAATTCGGGAGTTGACCATCTGCGTTCTGTCGGTGTCAGTTTGCGGCTGAAATAAAAAATTGGGTGTAGGATGTCATCATAAGACTGCAACAAAACCGCCCCTATAGCTATGGAGCTTGCGTCAGTCCTCAATCTGAAAGGAATTTCCAAATTTGGCAATTTAAGGATTGGATTAGACGAAAAGTATGACAAAACTTTTGTAAATGCAGGTCTCAGGCACTCGCTGTTTACAATTTTATTTGGTTTGTCTTTGGTTAGTAAATTTGTAAAACTTTCTGTCAAACCAGCAAAATCAGGAATAAATCGTCTGTAATAATTGAGTAAACCCAGCATGCTTCTTATTTCCTTTTTGGTTGTCGGAAGCGACAATTTTAGAATCTTGGATACAATATTGTCATCTGTGGTGAGAAATCCATTACAAACTTTATAGCCAAGAAATGTAATTTTGTGATAGGCAATTTCTACCTTGGATGGTTTCACTGTTAGGCCGTGTTGTTTGATGCGTTTCAAATGTTTGTTGGAGTGTTGTCAGGTGTTCTGTCATTGTCCTAGTATGTACACAGATGTCGTCCATATATGATAGTATGTTCGGTATGTCTGCTAGTAGTAGTCGTGTCATGCGTACGAATGTTGCTGGGGCATTGACTAGCCCGAATGGTAGTTTACACCATTCGTATAGTCCCCAAGGTGTTGCAAATGCTGTCAAGTGTATCGAGTCCTCGGTCATGGGTATCTGCCAGTACCCTTTGGTCATATCCAGTTTTGTAAAGTATTTGTCATTTGTCATCTCATTCAGTATGTCTTCACAGTTAACCATGGGTTCTAAATCTAACTGTGTTATTGCATTAAGTTTTCTGTAATCTATGCATAGGCGTATTGAGTTGTCCTTCTTTTTGACAATCACTATAGGAGAAGAATACTGTGATTGTGATCTTCTAATGATTTTGTTTGTCTCTAGTTCTACAATTTCCTGATGTAACTTGTCCTTGTAGTGTATGGGTATCGAATACGGTCTGGATTTTATTGGTAAATGAGTTGTCAATATGATTTGATGTTGTACTAAATCTGTCTGTCCTGGATGGTTCGAGAAGATGGACTTATATTCTTCTAACAGCTGTCTGCAGTTGTCGGTCTCAGTCTGAGAAAGATGAGGAGATAGTTTTATGTCTTGTAATGTATCTGTCGTGTCAAGTGCTGGAACTGGTACTTCGTCGGTATCTTCTGAGTCTATGTGGTCCACTATGGTCGTGCTTGCTGCGGTTTCGTCTTGGTCTTCGTCTCTGTTGTAGTAGGGTCTTAACATGTTAATGTGGAATATTTTGTGTTTGTTGTTTATTGCAATTTCGTAGTCCACCGTCGAAATTTGTCTCAGTACTTTAAACAGTCCTTGCCATGAGTCTGTCAGAAGATGTTTGTCACTGGGCAAAAGTAATAGTACGTCCTGTCCAGGTGTCAGTGTTATTGTCCTATTTCCTCTGTTTGCATATTCTCTATAGATGGAACCAGTTTGTCTCAATGATTCTTTTGCTAATATGCAAGATCTCATGATCCTGTCACGTAGTGTTGTTACATGTTCATATGGTGACAATGCTTTATGATCATTTTCTAGTTCAGTTAACAAAGTGTGATAAATTTATAATGGGCCGCGTGGTTTGGCTCCATATACTAGCTCAAATGGTGAAAAAACTGTGCTAGAGTGAGGTACTTCTCGATAAGCGAAAAGTATGGCTGGTAGAAAGGTGTCCCAGTCATTTGGGTATTCCTGGGTGATTTTCGCCAACATGTGTTTGAGGTCACCGTTCATTTTCTCTATTATACCCGATGAATGAGGGTGATAGGGGCTGTTAAAGCACTGTTTCACGCCTAACATCTTATTAAAGGCGTGAGTGGCAGCAGAAATAAACTGGCTTCCTCTATCTGATAGAAACGTGTCAGGAAACCCTATTCTCGCGAAAATATGGAAGAAAACTTCCATCACGTCCTTAGATGTAATATTTCTAAGCGGAATCGCTTCAGCCCATCTAGTACATAGACCAATGACAGTTAGAATGAATCTATTCCCTCTTGATGTAACATGATTTAAAGGACCTACGATATCTACTGAGATTTTCTCAAATGGTCTACTTGCAAGATCTGTTGTTTGCAGTTCTGCTTGAGGGTGTTTCCCCTTTTTTACAAGTTTCTGGCAGATGTCACATGATCTGCAGTACTGTTTAATATCACTGCAGAACTTTGGCCAGTAGAACTGTGCTAGTAATCTTGCTCTGGTTTTGGCATAGGACATATGCCCTGCAAAAGGTATGTCATGTGCTAGTTGCAATGCTTTTTTGCGGTGTTCGGTTGGCAACACTGTTTGCGCAATGGTATTGGCATCTTTAGTGTAATACCTTGTTAGGATACCACATTTCAAGTCAAAGTGGCATCTAGCATTCTTTGTTTGTTTTGGCTTTTGGCCTACAAGTTTAAAATATTTTGCCAATGATACATCGGCCTTTTGGGCCTTTACAAAATTTTCCTTCATGGTCTTAAGAGGTGTTATGACTGGACTTAACAATTCTAAAGTCTCAGTTTGATTAGTTTGAGCTTGCATTTCTGCAGCTGATCTAGTCACTGCATTTGATACAATACATTCACAAGAAGATGTAATACAATCATGTGGCATATCATTCACTTATGGCAGGTTACCAATAATTATATCACATCATGGGTTAGATAATGCTGCGCACTTAACCTTGCCTGTCAGGAATGGTGTTTCAATATATGCCCATGCAAGTGGGTATTTCTCAATGTTACCTGAGAAAGTTCTGCATGTTACATGTTTGCCTGTGTAGTCTGCAGGTAAGATAAAGTCTTTCTTTAAACCAATAAGAGTGCACCCGCTATCGCGTAAAACCGTGGCTACTTTGCCGTTCACATAACCTTGATGGATATTGAGCTTGCCTTTGGAGTCTATCGCCAAATTGGCTTCCTCATTTGCAATAGGTATGGTGTGGCCGCAAGTTAACATGCCATCTTCATGGAAGCGGTTGCAGGTTGTACATTTTTCCAGGTGGAAAACATCAATGGTCTCTGCCGCATTAGCTGGTTGATTCTCTATTAGTTCTTCATCAGAGGAAGAGCTATCAAACAATGCTGCGTTGGCTTTTCTGGTCATTTGCTTCCCTCTACAGGCATGGCGCCAGTGGCGTACACTTTGCAAAGAAAACATTTGGTTAAACGTTTGTAGCTCTTTCTCTCTCTCTGTCTTGCTTGTCTATATAGTTTTGCAAATAAGTGAGATACCCAGGGTGTTTGTCACACATCTCACTTTCACTGTGTTGTAAATTACAATATTTGCACTGCTAGTTCTTAGTCATCGGTTGCCTGAAGGATTTCTGCCTGTTATAGGTACTTGGTTTTGACCTATCATAGGTAGCGGTTGCTACGAATTGTGTGTCTGTTAGTACACTAGCAAAACAATTTTTATTGGCCGTAAAGTATGCCGACTCACGCTTTTCTATTTGCTGCACACTCTCACATTCACACTCTTGCAAAAATTTCGAAAAAGGAGGTGGTAGAGAAGAGATGATCTTGTCTCTTAGGATCAGATCTTTCAATTTATCAAAATTGTTATCAACTTTAGCTGATGATAACCACTTACTAAATACATCCTGTACTACTGAAATGTAGTCAGAAAACGTTTGTGTTGGTTTAGGAGCTAACTTACTAAACTGTTCTCTGTAACCTGCTTCATCTAACAGGAAATGTGCCATAATTTTGGCTTTTATATACTGATAATCTTTCCTTAAGTCTTTGGGGATGGTGTCAAGGTCTCAAAGGGATATAACTAAGGAAATAGGCTACGCCTCAACAAGGGAGACAAGCCTAATAGTCCGAATGTTCGGGGTCCGAACATTCGAGAATCAAGAGGTCAAATCCGCTACTGCGCAGTTAAACCCTTGAGCCCGCCTGAAGCGTGAGAAGCCTCAATCACGGGGTGCTCGAGTGCGCCGGCACTCTGAGTTCACGGGATGCAAGCCAGGGCTCAGGCTGCGACTGGACATCGGACTGAGTGGAAGGGTTTAGCTTCTATGAACCATTTACTAAAGTTCATTAGAGATTACTTTAGATACTATGATTGGTTATGATAGACAGATGCTATAATGTATACCTTGTCAAATGCATTGTCTATGTGTATGTGATATGTTCTGAGAGAAGTGCGAGACGACTGTTCGTCAGATCGACATTATAATAAATTAGATTGATAATGTCCGAACAGAGAGTTATGTTTGTTCTGTGAGTGCACTTCATCCTGTCTGAACCCGAGTCTAATCTATCCCCTAGTTCTGAGACGTTGACAGATGGTCTCAATGACTTTTAAAGGTTCCCCAGATAAACTTCTCATATAAATGATATTCCATTCTGTCTCTGGGATCTGATAATGCTTCATTATCGTTTCAAAATGTTGGGTGAATGCTGCGATGCAGTCCCCAGTAGCGAAATTTTTGACCATCCCTTGGTACTTTTTATATTGATTCTCTTTTTCTTTCATCTCTAACTTTCTAGATTCTTTATCTGCTGATGTTTCGGCCTCTAGCTGTTTAATCTTTAGCTGCATTTCAAGTTCTTCCCTTTTGCTTTTTGCACTGATTTCCAGCTCTTCTCTTTTGCTCTGTGCCATAATCTCAGCTTTTCTTATCTCGGCCTCTGTTTCTGCCTTCTTAGCTTCTAACTCTGCTTTTCTCAGCTCCCTTTCAGCAGCTCTGTCTTCCCTTTGGACATGTTCTGCAAATTTTGCCTCACTCCACTTTGTTAACTCGTCTCCGGTTAAATTTAACTTTAGTCCGGACTCAACGAAATCGTGTAACGTCGACATGATAATTTTGCTATCTAGTTACAGTGGATTTATACAGAATAATTATCAAATGTTAGTAAATACAGTATGTGTATAATACAATAATTACACAATAAATATACAGCTACGGCCTAGACCTGTACAAAAGTATGTAGAAAAAAAATACTTAAGTGGTACAGGAATTTGGAGCTCTGGAAGTATGTTGGCAAAACTGCACCAGAGAACGGATGCTTCGTCTTCTACAGCCAGGAAAATGACCTTCGTAGTGTACAATTTCGGATGAAAAACCTGTTTACTTTTGGAGAGAGAAAATATTAGTATGTGTATGTTATGTGGTGTATGCGTTGTCAGCTAAATGTGGTAGGTTTGTATGCCGTCAAGTATATTTGTTTAGTCGTTGTGTCGTCAGTTCAGAATACAATTTCAATGTCACTTCTTTGCCAATGCTTTCTTTCGCTTTACAGCACTCTTTCACGAGTTATTCCATCGTAACACACTTTCGTTCTGTTTTTCTGTTCACAACTGTAGCAAAAACAACTTCTTTCTATATCTGTTCGAAAAGCTAGATGAAACCCACGTTCACACCTCTTTATACACTTCTACTCACGCTCACACCTTTGGTTCAAACACGGACGAGCTACGCACGCTCAATCCTCTAACATAAACACTGTCTGATTTACACATATACTTTCACATTTGGTTCATATCCCGGACGATTCCCCACGTTCACACCTGTCAGAGTCTTGATTTGCAATCAATAAAGGCTCGTGGTGACTAACAGATTCACATAACAATCACTCACACAGAATGAATGTACATAACACACGGTGACATCTCTCAACTACTTTAATCGCACTTCTCACAAACAGCAATCATAACAGGCATCGCTCATCTCAGCGATAATGCCATTTCAATATACATATATACACAATACATCAGTTCATGAATGCAATATTACATACAATGCACTCAGTCTTTCTATACTCAAAAGGCTTTCTCTCATCTAGCGTCAACTCATACAATCAATACGTGCACTGCTCTCTTTCCACGTCTGTCCAGTCATACGGTCCAAGGCTGTCTGACCGCTAGCCTCAGTGAGCCCGCGTTGGTCCTGCTTTCTCTTCTCGTGGTCTCCATGTACCACGCAGACCCTTTCCCTGTTACTGCGTCGTAAGTGTTAATGCAGTTCACGGGCGTACCTGGCCGTCGTTGCCAGGCGCTAGTGATGAAGACCCGGGGAAGATTATGACATTCGCACAACTGAACTTGCTGAAAGGCTGATAGTTCTAAACAAATCGGCTTTCTCAGGACACAAGTCATTTGCTGCTTACATCATACACTCTATGAGGAAGTTGCCATCAGTAAACGGTTTTCCTCGTTCTGCCATCTCATGCACTACTTTATAACTTGTACGAGTGACATATTCATTTTAAGCACACTTAACTCGTGAAGTGATTTCTTTGTATTTCTAAACCACATTTAATGGACTCATATTTCTCAGAGCGTAACTTTCCAGAAAACTTTGAATATGTTGATAGATGTTTTGTTTCATAGTGACGCCGAAGATTGTACTCTTTCAAAAAGGCAACAATTTACTCCCTATTTTTCAATGAAAACGCGACACTCGGCGTCCACTTTTCTTTTCTTAGTAATCATAATGAAAGGTGAAGTACAAGGGATTTGAACATGAAAACGACATTGAATTACAAACGTAATTAAATTCCTATAGAAACACACACAAAAAGCAGAGGACTAGGGGTCACTGGTGAAGCTACGGCTCACCAAAGGATCGTATAAAGTTTATAGGTACCTTTTGGTAATTGAATATATCTCATAATAAGGTTTGCAAAATATATAATTGGGTCGACAGAGTTTTTCAACCGGTGTTCCGTGAGTGGCATCCAGGGGTTCCGCCGAAACAGATCGCCTACATGCAACATCTCTGCCCACCTGGTTTATTACATAAAGTAGGACAGACACTTGGATCATTGCACAGAGTTCCTTGAGCAATGTAAACATTTGCGTAAGGATCTGCTCCAGCAGAAAGGCTGAAAAACACTGGCCTAGAGACCAGCTCGATTAACACCTTGGCTGGGAAATTCTTCTGAGCTGGGGATAATATTTTTTTTGTAATAACATGGGGCTTCTATGGCATTTTTATGCTGTGTTTGCTATTTCATTGCCTCTATTCACATTTGTAGTTCACTAATCTATCACTGTCAAACAAAGAAATCCTTGTTACATACCTATAAAATGGGTGACTGGCAAACAAGAAGGAAATATTTCTGGAGCATAGTACCTGTGTTGACAGCCGGGCGTATCCGGGGGAGGGAAAGATGCGTGTGTGTTTGTTGCCATGGAAACCATGGTAACTTCAGAGCGTCGGAGACCAGAGCGTAGGCAACCACCAGCCGGGGAAGGACTTGGGATGGCTCGAAATAAGCAAACATTACAATAGTTTGGTTATTTCGGGATTTGAATTTTAAATATTGAGCACAACCCACTACTGGCAACGCTGATCGTATTCTGGTATGAACCTAAAGCCTATCCACGTCAATATGGAAGCACTATACTCGAGTTTCGCCCTCGTTTGAGCTCGTCAGTAGTGCATATCCCTGACCGGATCCGGAAACAAGCCCCGGATCACTGGCGTGTGAAGCGGGTGTGTAACCACGCGGCACACGTTGGACACACAGCCAAATTATCACAACAGAATATCACAACGTCACCCATCGTAGGCTATGCTCAAGATTGCCCAATCGCCGCGACTGACGTCCGTCAATCGATGTGGACCCGAAACGATCAGGACTTCTCACTGGCAAGGAACACCAGGCCTCCTAAATCCAATGAGCAATAATCAAACTGATTAATTTGGTTATTTCGGGATTTGAATTTTAAATATTGAGCACAACCCACTACTGGCAACGTTGATCGTATTCTGGTATGAACCTAAGGCCTATCCACGTCAATATGGAAGCACTATACTTGAGTTTCGCCCTCGTTTGAACTCGTCAGTCCCCTCTGCTGTGTGTCCACCGTGACGAGGTAGAGGGGCTTGAGCGTCCCAATGACCCCAAGAGCTATGCCGACGGTAGCACAGCTACTGGTAGGACCACCCATGTCGGACAGGTCAAGGGAGAGGGACCAGACGAAGAGACACACAAACCTGCTGCCTTGTAGGTAGTATGGTGACAGTCAAAGGCTAGGGAAAGCATCCCGAATAAATGCTTGTCGAAATCGGATGTACTGAGCCACAGGCTTGACAAAGCAGTGCAACGTAACTTAATTCATGATGTCACAAATCAAAATTAATCGTTATGGTGCTAATCCCGCGAAGTCCCATCAGGCGGCGATAGTGCCTGGCCCCCTGCCTCGAGGGGGTCCACCCATGACTACTGGTGGTCACCTTCCCCTGTGCTGTGGAGTCAAGGCACAGAGGAGTAGGTTAAGAGCTATTGACCAGATACCCCGGACACTTAACATACTACAGTGGAATGCCGAAGGAGTTTACAAGAAGAAAGAGTCCCTAACACAGCGTCTTCATAAAGATAAAATAGATGTGGCATGCATTCAAGAGACACACCTCAACGCCAATCGCAAATTCTCAGTCAGAGGATATCAGGCCACACGTTTCGACCGCGAAGGACACAAAGGAGGAGTTCTAATACTTACACGAAATACAATACCTTGCAGCGAAGTATCTGTGATCTCTGACAACCAAACGGAAATTATAGGTGTTGATATAATGATAAAGGACGTGAAAATAAGAATCTACAATCTGTATAGCCCAGCGGATAAGGACCTTACACTCTCAAACATGAAAATAACTGACACAAACTGCATTATTGTCGGAGACTTTAATAGCCGTTCAGATAGATGGGGATACCCAGATACTGACAAAAGAGGAGATGAATTGGAGGACTGGGAAATAGACTCAAATCTCCATCTACTCAACAAAGCGGATGACACACCGAGCTTCTACTCCAGAAGATGGCTTACCACTTCTACTCCAGACTTAGCATTCTGCACAGGAGACATCCTCCACAAAATCGATCGCCATGTGCTGGACCAATTAGCAGGTAGTGACCACAGACCAATCAAGCTTGTAATGAATATGGAGTATGTCCCACAGGAGCAAAAGCCCTTGCCCCGCTGGAATTACAAACGAGCAGATTGGGACAGATTTGCCATACTAACAGACAAATATTGTGCATTGCAAATGGTGGAAAGTCTAAACAGAGCGATAATACAGGCAGCCACTGAGTCTATTCCAAGAGGAGCGAGGAAAAATTACAAACCATACTGGACTGAAGAACTACAAAGTTTGGAGGACAAAGTTGAAGATGCCAGGAAGACAGCAGAGAGAGAACAAACAATTGAAGCGAACATCTCTCTCAAAGCCATCTCAGCAAAATATAAAAGAACAGTAAATCAAACAACAAGAGATTGTTGGAGGGAAAAAACAGAAAACCTGAATTTTGACAGGGATGGAAACAAGCTTTGGAAACTAGTGAAAGCCATGAACAATGAAGGACCTAGAAACAAACAAATAACAATTAAACAAGGAAATGCCTTGCTTACAGGAAAAAAGGCTGCAAATGCACTAATGGAACACTATGCAAATGCAAACCACACTGATATTACAACCGAACAGAAGAAAGCAATCAAAGACAAACAGATACATCATAGAAATACAGAGACAGCAGCAGAATATATGATGGCAAATCTAACAATGGAAGAAATGGAACACCCTAAAAAAGAAGAAATCACCAGGAAAGGATGGAATCACAAATGAAATGCTAATAGGACTAGGCACCAAGGCAAAGAAGAAACTACTAGCAGTCCTAAATAACAGCTGGAAGAGAGGAATAGTCCCACAGGCATGGAAGGAAGCTATACTAATACCAGTCCCAAAGAAAGGAAAAGACCTGGAAGAACCAAATGGCTATCGACCTATCAGTCTACTTAGCTGTGTAGGAAAATTAATGGAACGCATTATCAATGGCAGGCTAACATGGCATCTGGAAGAAAACAAACTCTTAACACCACACCAAGCAGGATTCAGAAAGTACAGATCCACTGAAGATCAAATAACCTATATAGCTAAGGAAATAGAGGATGCCTTCCAAGAGAAAAAGCACACACTAGCAGTCTGGATAGATTTAGAAAAAGCATTTGATAAAGTATGGAAGGAAGGACTGAAAGTAAAACTGCAAAAAATGCATGTTTGTGGAAAAATGTATAAATGGATCAGCCACTACCTTGAGAACAGAACTGCCAGGACAAAAGTACAAGGACAAACAAGCAAAATGATGCTGTTGGAGCAAGGTGTCCCCCAAGGAGGAGTTCTTTCACCAACATTATTCCTGGCATATATAAATGACATCACGGACAATTTTCCAGCCAGAGTACACACATCCTCCTTTGCAGATGACCTAGCCATATGGACATCTGAAGAATATATTAGTACAGCTAACAGCAGAATACAGCAAGCCTTATTAGCGCTAGAGGACTGGTCAAAATCATGGCTAGTGAAGATAAGTGAGGAGAAAACAACATGCACAGTGTTCTCCCTCTCAAATAAAACTCAGCAACCTAAGCTGGTATTGAATGGAAAAATATTGCGCCATGAAGAAAATCCAAACTATCTAGGAGTCACCTTTGATCGTCGCCTGACATGGAAGACACAGGTTGAGAAAAATCGAACAAGAGCAAGGCAGAGAATGGCAATCATGAAAAAGCTTGCTGGTACAACGTGGGGAGCAGATGAGAAAGTTCTCAAGAAGTTATATACTGGACGGGTGAGGCCAGTACTGGAATATGGCATTGCAGCTTGGGCAACAGCAGCTAAGTCAAACTTTAACAAAATAAGTAGAGTCCAAAACCAAGGAATGCGAATCATAACTGGAAGCCTGAAGACAACGCCTATTAATGAACTAGAAAAGATCACTTGTTTACAACCAATGCAGGATAGAAGAGATAGCAGAGCCCAGCAACAAGCAGACAAATTTAGAAGATTGACAGACCACCCTATGTATAAAAGGTTTAGTGGTTTTGGAAAGGGAAGACTGAAGCGTAGCAACTTTGTAGAAACTGCAAAACGAAAGATTAGGGCAGATCCTATACTTAACATATCAACAGTCAAACCCATTTACAATGCACACAAGTTCCCAGCTTGGAGACAGCAGCAACTGCCTGAGATGATAGAAAACATTCCTGGTATTGAGAAAAAGAACACTCAGCATGAAACCGAAAGAAGAGAAATAACCCTAAACTACATAAAAGAACATTACCCAAGCAGCAATTGGACCCATGCATATACAGATGGATCAGCCAAAAATTCAATAGAGAATGGAGGAGGAGGAATTCTCCTAAATTTAAAAAATGGAGTGAAAAAAACACATTCAGTGGAACTGGAAAGTTTTCAAGTAACTTCAAAGCGGAGGTAGAGGCTCTGAAAACTGCAGCAGAAATGCTCTTGGTGGAGGAAAATAAAGAGAAGCAAATAGCTATCTTCACAGATGCAAAGTCAGCTGTCTCAATACTGAAGAGCAATAATAGCACAGAAATAGCTGACCTAAGAGCAGCACTCCATGGTCTATGCCAGAAATCCAAAAAAGTTGTAATACAGTGGATCCCATCACATTGCAGTATACCTGGAAATGAAGAGGCTGACAGACTGGCAAAAGAGGGCGGACGACTACCACAGCCTGACATAGACATAACCTATAACGAGGCAATGAGGTTGATAAAAAAGCACCTATAGAACCAAATGGGAATCAGAGCATCCAGGTCACCAGAAGGATGATGCATATTACAAACTCGACCGAAGAGAACAAGTAGCAATCTTCAGACTCCGCACAGGACATAACAGGCTGAAATACGACTTGTTCAATAAACTAAAGATAGGAGATACCGATGAATGCAATTGTGGAACTGGTAAAATGACAGCTAAACATTTGCTGCAGGAGTGCCCAATATATGCAGAACAGAGAAAGATATTTTGGCCCACACCTGCTTCATTTGAGGACAAGCTCTATGGAGATATCAACAAGCTCAAGTTGACTGCAGCTTACTTTAACTACATTCAGGTTGACATTTAAAGGTGCATGAAGAAGTATTTAGACTGCCGCACTTTATACCACAGGTATGTCGGTTACAAAAGCGCCCCAGAGGCATGAAATGGAATATTGCTTGGATAGCAAATGCATTACGTGGAAAGTCCGAACCAAAAGCACACTGTGTGGGCTTCATAAAAGGTGGAAAAAGTGTCTCCTAGTGGCACGAAATGGAATATTGCTTGGATAGCAAATCCATTATGTGGAAAGTCCGAATCGAAAGCTCACTGTGTGTATGTCATCTGCAGACTGCATACTTCTGGTTTCCGGAAGAACAGCCTATGGTGAACGGAAGGCCCAATATACGGAAGTGAGGCTAAGCAGCCATGTGCAGGACGTGATGATTCCTTGGGTGAGCCCAGTACCAGAGCGCTGTGTGTCGGCTCTGCAAGTATGGAAGCCTCCTTGGATGGCGGGGAATGCCCATGGTCTGCCCCTGCCTTCCCTTGAGGGCTGACCAGGATGCCTTTGGCTGTTCTATATGGGCCAGCTGGGATGGGGGATAACACCACAACAGTGAGAGCCAAACGTCCTAAGAAACCCCCGGGAAGGTTAACCCGGTCAACAAATGCCCGCAGAAGTCGGATGTGTCGGCCTAACGGCGCAAGAACGCAGCTCTGCTGTAAACAGGCACAACGCAATCACGTCCGAAAAAAAAAACTCCGGATGAACGAAGAAGAAGAAGAAGAAGAACTCGTCAGTAGTGCATATCCCTGACCGGATCCGGAAACAAGCCCCGGATCACTGGCGTGTGAAGCGGGTGTGTAACCACGCGGCACACGTTGGACACACAGCCAAATTATCACAACAGAATATCACATATCACATAACAGAATATCATCGGCCTCCATATTGACGTGGATGGGCCTTAGGTTCATACCAGAATACGATCAGCGTTGCCAGTAGTATTTAAAACAGTACAATAAACAAGAAAATATAGATACAATAATTTATAATTGAAAATAATAAATATAAGACACATAGCAGCAAGGAGGTCTCCGCCCGTGTGAAGATCTCCTATTATTCTAATCATAATAGTTACATTTAAATTGTATCACAACATCCCGTGTTCCGTGCGTTATATCAAGCAAGTTCGAGTACCGTCGGCGGGCCGGATGAAATTACGTCGCGGGCCGGATCCGGCTCGCGGGCCGTAGTTTGGTGATCCCTGACTTAGAGGATAGGACACGTTAGGAGGATGGATGATGGTAGAATACCAAAGAACATCTTTTTCGGTGAATTACAGATGGGTAAGAGATCTCAGGGTCGGCCTCTACTACGATATAAAGATGTGTGTAAGCGGGACACGATTGATACAGGCATTGCTAATGCACATTGGGAGAAAGTCGCCGCTGAACTTTTTGCATGGAGGGCACATATCAGAAATGGAATGAAGACAAAGGAGAAAATGATAGCAGATAAGTCACACACCGAGCGTGCGAGATGTAAGATGATGCATGATTGTGGAAATGACCATGTGTTCACATGCATCCACTGTGGAAGAACATTTACAGCGTGAATTGGCCTTATCAGTCACATTCGCCAACGCCATGGGTTGTAGTTATTATGCTTCTTTGAAGCACAATGCAACAAACTATCGTCTGTCAAGACGCAATGTCTCTCTCTCTCTCTCACTCTCTCTCTCTCTCTCTCTCTCTCTCTCTCTCTATCTCTCTCTCTCTCTCTCTCTCTCTCTCTCTCTCCTCTTTCTTTCTTAATCTCTCTTTCTCTTTTCTTCTCTCTCTTCCATTCTCTCTCTTCTTCCCTCTCTCGCGCTCTTAATCTCTCTTTCTCTTTTCCCCTCTCTCTCTTCCATTCTCTCTCTTCTCCTCTCTCTCTCTCTTTTCCCTCCCCTCACTCTCTTTCCCTCCGCTCTCTCTCTCCCTCTCTCTCTCTCTTTTCATCTGTCTCTCTTTTCCCCCCACTTCTATATCTCTGTTTTCATCCGTCTCTCTTTTTATCTCTATCTCTCTCTTCCAATCCCTCTCTCTTTTCCACTCTCTCCTTCCCCCCCCCTCTCTCTCTCTCTCCCTCTTTTCATCTCCCCCTTTTTCCTTTTTCTCACTTTCTTTTCCTCTCTCTCTCTCCATATTTTCCTCTCTCTCTTTCCCCCTCTCATTTCCTCTCCTCTCTCCACACCCTCCTCCCCCTCTCTCATTGCCACAGCCAAATTGTATTGTCTGCCACATGGCGGCGATGCTCGCGTATCGATCAGCTCTTCTTCAGGTACCTCGTCAGTAGCAGACACTGGTAACCAACATTTCCGCTCCCTGTCTGTCCTCTGATATTGCACAGACATTGATGTCGCGTACACTACAATGTTACAGTGGTACCTCGGGTTACGAACTTAATTCGTTCCAGAACTCGGTTCGTAATCCGAAACGTTCGTAACCCGAAACATTGAAATCAATGAAATAAAGACAATTCGTTTCAAGATGAAAAAATCGTTCTTTTTTTTTATTAACATCCGGTCGTTTTGATTTATTGGTTGTTTCGGGATTTGAAATTTAAATATTGAGCACAACCCACCACCGGCGACGCTGATCGCACTCTGGTATGAACCTAAGGCCTATCCACGTCAATATGGAAGCACTATACTCGAGTTTCGCTCTCGTTTGAGCTCGTCGGTAGTGCATATCCCTGACCGGATCCGGAAACAAGTCCCGGATCACGCGTGTGAAGCGGGTGTGTAACCACGCGGCACACACTGGACACAGCCAAACTATCACAACAGAACACCACAACGCAGTGGCGTCACTGGGGTTGGTGTCACCCAGTGCGGTAAACTCTTGGTGTCACCCCTCTAGACTTTCACCATGGTCTTCTTCCGAGTGTTCCTGTACCATATATAATCGCATATAGTAATGTTTGTAAAATAAGTCAAAAAGTTATTAAGGACTTAAGAAAGAAAACAAATTGAACAATATAACTTCAATACTTCAGGTAAAACATAAATAAAGAACTTCGACAAACTCGGACAACGTTAAATTTTTGTTATTTAACATTAAAATTTATGTTATTTAAAATTAAAAGTTTCCCATCCTGGTCTTCAAAGCTGCAAACCTGTCAATCACATCATCAAAATCAATATCTTTCACCATATCACTTTCAATTGATAATATAGCCAGATCAGAAAGTCTTGACTGTCCCATGGTTGATCGCAAATGGTTCTTTATAAGTTTCAGTTTTGAAAAGCTCCTCTCACATGAAGCCACAGACACACAGATCGTAAGAAATAGTTGTAGGCTTAGTGAGAGTATTGGGAGAGATTCAAGGAAATCCCAGTCAACTATGAATTTTAAAATATAAAATATTGACCAGTCTTTGGCTTTGTGGATATCAATATCTGCTGCCTTCAGGTGTCTTCTCAGCCTTGGTATTTCTTTTAAAAGCTCTACTTCGGATAGCTCATCATAGAAAGTGGTCAATTTTGGAACTGACACCAGCAACTCTTCTTCAGTTGCTGATAGAAGACTCTTGGCTTGAACAGCCTCAAACATATTTGCTACTTCCTTGATCGCTGTTGATCTGGTCTGGAGTTCAGAATGAAAACGATCAATACACTCTAGCATCGCCCTATTGTTTTCTTCTTGCATAGTGAGTCCAGCATCTCTGAGTTGTTCCCCTGCCATTCTCTTCTTGAACCTTAATCTTCTCTCTACTGTTATTCCAAATTGGTCTGCTTTTAAAAGTGCCTGTTCAATTGCATGCTCCACTAAGTGAATGCGCTTCTCCTGCAGAAAAAGTCTTAATGCCTCTAACTTGGTCACTACTTTGTCAAGAGTTAAGCCTTTAGTCTGCAGATACTGCTGTGTCAAATTAACTTCCTCAAGTACAGCAGCCCAAAAGTAAAGGTAGCACAGAAACGTGAAATCACAGACAGCAGGTAAAATACCTTGTGCTGCACCTCTTGTTTCCACATTTTCACGAGGATCACATAGAGCTTCAATCGCCGCCACACATTCATCAAACTTATCTTTCACCGGTTTAACAGCAGCATGATGTGCACTCCAGCGTGTTGTTGATAGCCTTTTAATCGACATTGCAGTGTGTTCAATTAAAACATCCCATCGATGGGTGGAAGCAGCAAAGAAGGAATACATTCTCTCAAGAGTTCCAAAAAATGTTACACATAAAGCATTTTCAGCAAAAGAGGGTTGACCACACAAGTTAAGCGAATGGTCCACGCATCCGTTAAAAATAGCTTTCTTATTCTTTCTTTTCAGAATGGCTTGAACACCTCCATGAATTCCAGACATTGTGACAGCATTATCATAACCTTGAGCTCTGCACATCATTATGTCAAGTCCATCACTTTCTAGATTTTTTAAAATGTCTGAACTGAGGTCATCAGCTTTTTTCCCCTTTAAAGGGAAAAATCCTAGAAACACTTCTCTCACTTCAACTTCCCCATTGTGGATTTTCACATATCTGATCACCTCAGACATCTGGTCAGTGTGTGATATGTCAGGTGTGCTGTCGAACATAATTCCAAAATACCTTGCAGCCTTTATATCATTTACAAGAATTTCCTTCACATGATTTGCCAGAACAGTTATAAATTCATTCTGAGTTTCTGGTGAAAGATAAGATACGGATGCTTTTACTGTTACAGATGTAGTTCGCTTTAATCTCATTAGGTGCTCTTTCAACACAGGGTCATATTTAGAAAGCATCTCAACCATCTCAAGAAAGTTTCCTTTGTTCAACGAAGATGCATCTTCCTTGTGGCCACGAAATGCCAGATTTTGCTTAGCAAGAAACAATGTGATATCAAGCAACCTGTGCAAGATATCCCTCAATTTTTTTTTTATCCCTATCCATTACAGCAACACTGTCGGCATCAATTGTTTTGTGCAGCTTAAGGCCTGCTGCCAATGTTTTCCATTTTTCAAGGCAACCTAGATGGTCATCCGATATCTCATGATTATGTAATTTTGGGCTCAGCTTCCACCACTGCTGAAACCCAGTGACAAATTTTGATGTTTGTTCTGTTACATTAACAGCAAAGAGTCTGCAGCAAAAGCAGTATAATTTCTCACTGACGAGCGAGTAAACCATCCATGACCGCAGTATTTTCTCACCATTTGGCATCGTCTTGTAGAACCATTCTTTTGACAGCTGGCGCACATCTCCTTTAGTCTTTGCACCTTGCCTTGTCACAGTACTGAAAGGCCCATCCTTGTTCTAAAAAGAACAACTTCCTCTTTTGATAATTTCAACTCGAAAATTATCTGGAACTGATGCATTCCAGAAAGAAGCATCAGATAAAATATTCCAATTTTTCTCATCCACTTGACTCATGACATTTACAGTATCATGACGAGAATCATTTTCAGCATGCATTTCTGTTTCAACTTCATCCACTGCTATTTCATTATGTATTTCTGCATCAATCTCGTCATTCTCTTCCATTTCTGGCTCTAGTTGCTCTTTTGAAGAATGCATGCTGTCAGCATGGGAGGAATCCTTATCAATTGTAGATTGAGGAAGAACGTCTTTTGGTGAACCTTGTCCATCACTTGGTCTCTTGACATATTGAAGCATGAATCCAGGTAGTGATTTTAGTGATTCACATCTTTTCTTCTTTGCTTTTCGCTGCTCGCATCCACTAGGCCTCTTTGATTTGTGCACTCCATGTGGCATGATGGAATATTCTAAAATAATAAATCTATAATAAATTAGGGACTTAAAAATATACAACTAAACAAAAAGATATAATATAAATATATAAAATCTGTATAAATAATTATAATCCAAACATTTATGATTTATTCATAATTTAATAAATATAGTTATTTAGGTTAAATTGCGTTGTTTACCGTAGAATTAAAATGTAATTAAAAAATGATTATGTACACTAAAAAGAACCGTCTAAAAAAGAAAACTTGTCATACAAAATATTAAATTTTTTAAAATATTGTCCATGGAAGTTACAACTTTTTTATTTCATTGTAACAAGTTTGAGTGGATTGTAACTTTTTTACTGGCTAATGGAGTATTGAACATACCAACCTGCATACGATGCGCATGGCAAATGCTGCAAGGCACAATTAATGGATTCATATACAAATGTAACCGGCGGTCAACAATATTCGTTGCAACACTTCTTCTTAACTTTTATCAGGAAGTTTTGTCGCCAATGCACGACTGTCATTTCATGACATATATTTTATTATTTTATATTGCGAATTGCTGGCGAATGTCAGTAACCGCATCAATTATTGGGGGGATCTGCGTGTGGCAGTCTCAACAATGACTCGTTGGTTCGAAAAATTACACAACCGTTATTTATTTTTCTATTTACATCTTTTTAATTAAAACATTAAATTAAAAAATTAAAATATATATTTTTCAGACAGATAGAAAAACGTATGTATGCCGTAATTATTAATTTATTCTAGTAGTAAACTACTAGTATACTATAGTATAGTAATACTAACTTTTTTAAGTGGAAGCCTGCCGCTGTTTTTCTCCTTTAAAATGTATGCCCTGTCCTAATTAATTTACTTTAAAATATTTATATTTTAGTGATATTGATAAAATTATAAAATTTCGAAAAAATAATTATTTACATAAAAAACGAACCTGTAAACAACGTCTGTCATTTTCTGCAACCACGTTGTCTCAAAGTCAATTCACCGCCAAAGCGTTAGAACTCGAACTAGAGAACAATATGTAATAAAGTCGCTCACCTTGAAGACACTGTTTAAATTCGAGATAAATCCTTTTATTTCAGATTCGATCTCTTTCAGAACATCGATATATAACAACATTGTAAAATGCAACGGGCCCCTGACACGGGGACGGGACCATACATGTCAATACAAACCCAGCTGTTTATATCTTTTCTATAATTGCTCAGTCTCTCAATGACTATCGCGAATCATTACCAAACTCGTCGTCTATGCTTTATGTCCCGGTCTGCATGGTACGAATGCCGTATAAACAGGCGACCTCCGCTTCTAGTACATATGCCTCGCCTAGATGATCAAGTCCGTTTGTAACACGGAGCTCACAGGAAACACACCGCTGACTTCATGTCGTTCTTTGAAGTGACCTTCCGTTGCTGTCCTAACGATGCCTACGTCAGTCTTAGTTCCCGGTGGTCAAGTCATTCTAATGTTAGACTGGGAGTCTCCTAATTCCTATTAGGTGGTGCGTGTGAGCGTGACCACTATGTGGCACACGTGGCTCCACACGTCATTAATTGGCGCGTTTGCAAATGACCCACGATTCTACTCCGACTCCGAGGCTCCGAGCAGCTCTGAGCTCTGAGTCTTATTCATTTAAGCACCAGACGCTCTGCATGGTGGCACCCTGTGCCTGCTCATGTATTTAACAATGAACGGTTATGAAACCCGACTAGACAGAGGTATGTTTGCTTTGTCAAATTTGCAATTTTTTTATTTTGGTGTCACCCCTTGATGGTGTCACCCGGTGCGGCCCGCACCCTCCGCACCCCCCTAGTGACGCCCCTGCGGCACAACGTCACCCATCTTGGCTATGCTCAAGATTATTGCTCGCTGGATTTTAGGAGGCCTGGTGTTCCTTGCCATTGAGAAGTCCTGATCGTTCGGGTCCACATCTATTGACAGACGTCAGTCGCGGCGATTGGGCAATCTTGAGCATAGCCTACGATGGGTGACGTTGTGGTGTTCTGTTGTGATAGTTTGGCTGTATCCAGTGTGTGCCGCGTGGTTACACACCCGCTTCACACGCGTGATCCGGGGCTTGTTTCCGGATCCGGTCAGGAATATGCACTACTGACGAGCTCAAACGAGAGTAAAACTCGAGTATAGTGCTTCCACATTGACGTGGACAGGTTCATACCGGAATACGATCAGCGTTGCCGGTGGTGGGTTGTGCTCAATATTTAAATCCGGTCGTTTATCTGACAATACGCAAAGAATACGTGTACTTCACGTTTTAAATAAAGAGAAAGAAAACAACCAAATGAATTAAATGTAAAATGAAAAGAGATTTAGTCTATCTTTATTACCAAGAAAACGATCATGGGAAATGTGTGACTTTCTTTGTTATTCTGAATCATTAGTTTCAGGAGTATCTTGTCGCTGTTTCTTGGCAGCTGATTGGGAATCTTTCTGCACCAAGAAACTATCAAAGGAAATTTGTCGCTTCCTTTGCTGGAGAATCTTTCTGAAGTGGGCCATCGTGTTATCATTCATCACATATAGGGGCATAGGACTTGTTAGCAACAAGTTTGTTTGGATGATGGTTCACAATGAGGTCTTCGACGTCTGTCCACTTGCTGCAATTTTTTTTCAATCCTGGCAGTTGAAACGGTCACTGGTTCCTCATCATCGGACGACTGCTCCTCTTTTAATGTCTTCAGCTGTTCATTCTGAAGATCCACAAGCTCATCTGTAGTACTGTTTGTACTGTACGCGATCGTTTGTCTCCAACGTTACACCTTGCTCTCTCTCGCTCGCCTTCGTTTGTAACCCGAGGCACTGTTCGTTACCCGAGACATAAAATTTTCGAAGTTGTTGTTCGTAACCTGAATTGTTCGTAACCTGAGGTACCACTGTATTTGTTTTCCTTTTGCTGAAGTTTCCCACACACATCATTCTGTCTTCTATAGATTATTTTACATAGTACGTTTAGGTGAAGTACTGACATCTTAGAACCTGTACGTTGGTATGGATGTGAAGCGTGGGCAATCAGCAGACACGCTGAAAGACATCTAATGGCTGTGGAAATGTGGTTTCTGATGAAAATGCAAAGAATACCAATATCCGATTGGCTTGACCACGTGGTATGGCCGAGAGAAGAACACAGAGTTGATTCACGACTCTGGTGATCGTGTGAGATGGCGAAACATGACCACCCATGCTTATTGGCATGGCACGTGATGATGAGGACTGACACCTTGCCGTCTTGACAGAGAATAGTTATTGTGCTTCCAAAATAAAAGGGCATAATAACCTCTCTATAACACAAAGCCTGCGCTGAATTGTAGAGTCCATGTGTTGCCCATGTAGCATGATTCCTCTCTTGGCCTGCCTAGTTTATTCCAACGGGGAAAAAGTTACTTGCATATCCTTTACAGGACATCCCAGTCAACCCCAGCATTATTTGGCTGTTTGTGATTTCTTGGTAACTTTACTTTCAGTAGTTTGTCATTGTTCAAATGGCATTCATACCATTGTATGAAAACTAACACAAGGCGGTCTGTCTCCACATTGCCACCAGCTGTGCAGCTGTTTCGAACGCGGTATCAGGAGTACAAATTGCGTCCATCCCCCTTCGCCACACAGTGGGCCTTTTCCAGGGAACTATTAGTCTATATGTGCTCAGATCCCGTCACCAGTATCTCATTCAGCGTGTAGCGACTGACTTCTGTGTTGGCTATTTTTCGTTGGCTCCCCGCGTGGTACAATTTCATCAGCATCATCATCGAATGAATTTCATTGCACTGTTTCATCAAGTCCGTGGCTCAGTGCATCTTGCTTTGACACGCATGAAAAAGTATACATTACATGTAGCACTTCAACACTCGTGTTCTCTTTGCAAATGACATCTTTTTATTGGTCAGTATGTTTTCCATCTCGCAAAGGGCTACCTTTGTCATATTGATTCCTTTAAGGCACCTCCCATCAGATGTTATGACTGTTCCGAGATAGTTGTACCGATTTTCTTGTTTAAGATATTCCTATTTACCCGTATATTACAATGTGTTATTTCGTTCATTTTAGTGACGACCTAATCTCTGTCTTCTTAAAATTTAATCCCAGCCCCATATTTTATACAATAATCGGCACCAGATGAGCAATGTAGCAAATACCACACCGGCCGTCTTTACTTCGAGGAACATTTAATGGTACCCATTTTAGGTTGGGTCGACCTGGGACCCAGGTTAGTGAATAAACTCGATGGGGATTCCAACACACGATCCCCAGGCAGGCGGGCAAGCGTTCTGCCGTGCTACTTGTATGGGAATTACTGGTAAAACTCCTATTACAGTATTACAGACGCCTAGAGTTAACTCTATTTGACCAAACGAACTGTACCCCCCACCCCTCCCCGCATAGAATATAAAGAGTTAATGAGTATATTACTTTAATTAGCTCAGAGGTTTTGAAACATTCAAATAGCCAGAGGTTTTGAAACATTCAAATAACAACAGAAAACCCTGGAACTTATTAACAAGAAGGCCTTTGTGTAAAATAATTAATTAAATTTAAATGATTGCCATTAAATTTTTGTTTCAAATTATAAGACAATTTAAGAAGCCAGGTTGAAGCGGACTGTCCACTATATAGTGGGCACTGATTAATTACCGTAATGCCATATAGTTCCAATATACCTATACCTGTACAGCGTAGAAATTACGGGATAGAAATTATGGGATGGAAATTATGGGATAGAAATTATGGGATGTCCAATCAACGTCGTTCGCGCATGTTCCTTCATTTACCTCATTGGAAGCAGTCCATGAGGGCGGAGAGGGAGATTCGTTTGCCCAATTTGTGTTGATATATCTTCCAGTCAGGATATTAAGCCATCATATTTACCACACACAAGTTTGCCAGCTTTAAGATGTCCAGAAGAGACGATGATGATTTAAGTATGGAGGCGGAGGACGACGTCGGAGAAGGTTAGTGGTATCGGGGCCAAGAAGGGGGGTTGTTGGTTTATTTTTAGTGTCATTAATGTCGGGCATGTCAATGTGTTGGTGGTGGTGGTGGCGGCAGACGTGACGGCCTTCTGGTTCAAATTGTCAGCGAATTATAGCGTGAAACGTAGTGATTCTGCGTGAACCCGCGGTAAAACAGGATAAATATGTCTCGGGGATGTTTATTTGGTTGTGATCACACACAGAAGTGTTTTATTTATGTTTTGCTGATGGCTTTATTAGTTTATTTATCGATGAGCGGACAAGCCAATCGGGTCGGTGATCGGAGACGGGGGAGACACCAGGACTACAGATTTAAATTAATTCATAATTGTCCTTGTTGCATGTGGGTTGTCTCTTTCTGTAACAAGTTTCATATTGGAAACAGTTGAAGGGGGTAGAAAGTAGATGCGTTTGATTGTAAATAAAGCTTTTAAAATTGAATTGAACGTTTCAGTCGCGTTTCTTTAAAAAAAATATAAAATAAAACCGTAAAAATCAACAAGTAACTGTAATGGAGTAGATGACAACAAATTCAAAGATGGGCATTTATAATAATTTAATTAATAATGTGCAATTGAAGGCCATAGAAAGTTGATACATTTTATTATAAAGTATTCAAGACTTAAATTAAATTGAAGGTTTCATCTCTTGTTTCTGTCAAGATTTAAAACGGTAAAACAAATCAAGTAATGGAGGGAATTTTAGAAATTCGACTTAAACAGGCATTTAATTCATTTATAATAATAATAATAATAATGTACAGTTGGCCTTCTTTAGCAGCGTTCCTTAACATGATTGAAGAACATCCATTCTGTTGATCAAATCCCTGTCCATAGAGGTTCAAAAGCGAGTTTCAGATGTTTATATTCTGTACATGCTACTCGCTGTACCTATCAGTCATCATGATAATCATGAACATTGAATATCATAGAAAGAAACAAGAGGACACAGAAAAGTATTAAAGTGGTTTCCTAAGTTTCCACATAGAATCATACCAAGAGTCACCATGTAGGACCCACAAGACCAATATCCAAATTGATCAACAATAAAAAAAACAGAGAGCATCAGTTTTTCCCCGGGACATGCAGGCATGGTTGGAAATTAGCAGGTCACCCTGCTACTAGTGCTACTGAGTGAGTGCGTGGCGCGACACTGTGAGCTGTGAATTTCGCGTGGAATGCTTTTGCATCTGTCCGCGGTTGTTTTTCACGTGAACTGCATGTTCGGAACGATGACGGCCGGCTGTTGCTGGATTGACTGGTTTGCCTTTTCAGTTCATGAGTGCATTTTTCAGGAGACTCATGGGAGTCGTCGCTGTAGCTATGGAGTTTGTGCTTTGTGCGGCGCTTTCAGTGGGTCGCCCTGCAGAAAGAGACCAAGCCATCATATGGGATGTTGTTGTTTGTTCATCAAGAATGATGATGACCATTCATTTCATCCAGTGGGGTTGAAAGTATGGAGCCGTGAGTTCTAAGATGGCTGATAAGGCCTATTTTGGCTCGAAATGTTCTTTGACAATGTGGACAAAGAATGCTTGACATTTCTGGAGGAGGATTTTCTGCAGTGGTTTTTCTGTTGTGTCTTTTCTTCACAGCTTTTGCAGTCCTGGTTGCCTCACAAGTGACTGCACCTTGCGTAATGATGCATGCCACGAATTTCGGTCTCTGGCTGCAGTCTCCCAGGTGTCATGATGAATTCCAAAAGCATTCAGTGAGATCTTCAGAGTGTCTTTAAAGCGTTTCCTCTGGCCGCCTAAATGGGATAAAACCCCGGTCAATGAAGTCTTTCTGGTGACTGCCGTTTTCATCGACGATGAACTGTATTTTTCATGGAGGACTTTTGTGTTGGCATTCTGGCGGCGGCATTATGCACAGTGTACCTGTGCGGGCTGTTGGCTTGCCTGCACTCCTGTCTATTCCATTGTTCACATGGGGCAGTGAGGAGCATTTTGTGATATTCACTGGCACAGGAACGGAGCAATATGGGGATGACCCGTTGCCGTGAAGTTGGAACCGCGACTAATTGACTAACTGATTGGCTGGGTCTGCACCGCCCGGTGGGGTATTGGTGTATGGTAAGGTGGATGTGGTCGGGACACTTTGGCTTCGTGTGTATAGTTTAGAAGAATGGAGATCACGGCCTCTAGAGAATGGTGGTTCAGGAAGCGACCAATCTGGCTGACACTCAGGACTCAGAAGAAAGGCCAGGTAGACACATAATTGGACGGTTTCCGGTACCATTAGCAGAGGAAGATCAGGACAGCGTGTATGGGAATGTTCCGAGTGCAATCATGTTGATTCTTGACTCTTCTCAATCCAAATTGATTTGTTGCGTATAAGAGTTGTATTCTTTCTCTGACAAGATCGATATTGACAACAATTGAAGGGTGTAGAAAGATACATGTGACACGTGTCAAGAGTTGAAGGCTTTTAAATAGGTTTTTGTGTTATTTTTCTTTCGGTTTGGTAAAATATTAAACAGTAAAAGACACTACATATTGGAGAGAATTTTAGGAAAACAGCAACAGAGATGAGCGTTTATTATTCTTCATCTTGTTCTCTTCCTTCATTCTTTTATTCCATGGCGATGGGATTATGGACGCAGTTTGTTATCCCACATACTGACCAGTATAAAGGTGTCACAGTTGTGCGTGATTTGGCAGCAGACCGCGTTGTGTTTGTTTTACGAAATGGTGTGTGTGCCAGTCGTTCAGATAGCAATGGCAAACTACTGAATGTAAACGTGCCAAGAAATCACAACAGAAAATGCTGGTGTTGACTGCAACATCATGTATAGGATATGCAACTAACTCTTAACCATTCTTATATACTAATATTATATGTCTAATGTGCTTTGTAAGTTGGTATTAATTTCTCTAAGGTTGTTCTTGATACCATCTAATTCCTAATTCTATCTCTCACTGTTCCTACCACAGGTCTTGTAAAGCATCTCTGTTGTGATTTTGTTCTAATTAGTTGCATTAAGTGACCATGTAGCATAATGTCGGCCAAAAAAAGAGCTTTTGTGGAATGTGCTTTTGTACATATAGGTATCTTTCTAATTGTCTCAGTACCTGATTTGCCTTTGCACAAAGTATGTTCATTTCTCTATCCATTTCCTCAAGTGAAGTGAAAGTTGCCCTAGATGTTTAATAATGATATACCTTAACATCGTTCCATCGCTGAACAACATTCATTGTCTTACATATCCCTGTCCATGAAAGGTAGAAGTCAAGATTTAGGATGTTATATTTTTGTTATATGTATGTGTGGAACATGGACAACAAGCTGAGAATATCTGATGACAATGGAAATGTGGTTTCTTAGGAAAATTTAAAGAATACCATGGGCGGACAGAAAAAAACAAAATGCCAGTCCTGCAAGAAATAAATGAAAACCATCAATTGATTTGTGAAATTCAGTGTTGCCAGTCAAGATTTGTTGGTAGACAATCAAGATTTATTGGCAGACAATCAAGATATTTTGGGTGACAGCCAAGATTTTTTGGGCATGGCACATGATGATGATTGTCCTGTATATATTGGTGTGTAATTTTTGTGTGTGTGAAAGCTCAATGCACGCTCCATTGGGCATACATATGGGCATGTGAACACAATTTATAAATAGAAACATGTACACATACAAATAAACTGATTGGCCGTCGGTTTGGAAAAGAAAATATTTTGATTCTTAATTGTGTGTCTGAACGAGTGTTTTGTATTTTTAGAGTTTACTATCTTCAACGGCATGGAATAATTCATGTGTTGATTCCCTTCCGTGCCATGACACAAGACAAGAAGTTTCTCACGCTGTCTTCTTCTCTCTCTCTTTCATAAATCTTTCTGGTTGTCACATGTTTCAGTTTTTGTCTTCTCATCTTGTTGCCAAAAAATTATGACCGCTTCTTTCTGTTTGTGATGTTGTCTATTTGATTTAGCTTCCCTCAAAATGTCCAGATTGCTCATTTTGGCTGTCCAATGAATTCTCACCATTCTTCTATAAAACCACATCTCCAAGGCTTCCAAGGATTTTTTCACCTGTTCACTAATTGTCCAGGATTCGCAGCCGCATGTTAAAATTGGTTCTATGTAACATGCAAGAACTCTTAACTTCCAAGGACAAGGACCTATTGCATAAAATGTTCTTCATTTGACAGAATGCAATTTTTGCTTGTCCTATTCTGTTCTTTATCTCTTCCATCTGACGTTATGCATGTGCCTAGATATTTGAATTTCTGACAAAAAGAATGGGACTAAAGCAGTCGGCAGCTTTTCATCAGGTGGTTTCTGTTTGTGTCTCTACAGAAGAAGAAGATGATGATGATGAGGAGATAATAGAGAGACAACCTAGCAAAAGAGGGAGGAAGAGAAAGCAAAGAGATGGCAGTGAGCGCAAGAAGAAATCCAAGAAAAGGAAAAGAAGACACGAAAGTGATGAAGAGGTTTGTTTGTTGATTGGATTGTATTCATTGATGTTTAGGTAATCTTTCTTTCTGCCTGCCCCCCCCCCCCCCTCCTTTTTTTAAAAAATCCACTCTATATGCTGTAATGGAAGATAAAGGGCTGAATAAAAAGACTCAGATTTGGTTACATTCAAATTTGCATCTCCTCAAATGAGCATTTTCAGTACCAATCTAGCACACCCCACTGGTTTCTGGGCGTGAGGAGGGAGGGCGTTGAACTCTGCAACTCAGGGCTGTTGGGGACAGTCCTTCAGCACTGTCAGGTCGAGAAGTCTCGACACTAATCTCAACGCTGATGCAAGCTGCGTACGGTGCTCCGGCGACCTGAATGTCATTGCCCGGGATTTTAAAAGTCTGCCTTTGTGGTGAAGTGGTCAAATCACCCGCCTTATGCTACAAACATCTGGGGTTTGTTTTAGGACTGTCATTCTGTTCACTTGTGTAAATTTTTCCTGAGACCTCTCGGTTTCCACTGGAGCGACATAGTTTGAGCTGTGTGCTCTTAGAAAGAGCCTTACGGGATGAGATCCAGTACAGTTAAGTCGACTTTCCCTTTTGTTCCCTTTAAATCAGTCTTCCAGCGGATTCTCAACCACCCAACCAGAGAATATAATGCTGGAATTTAAATAAGCATGAAATATACTACAACAATATAATGACACATTTATAAGTCAAAATAAACGCAAAATGACAAGGAAGCTGAATGACAGGAAAGACCTCGCAGACATGAGAACATTTCAATGAACAAGAAAACCAGTTAGAAAACTAAGAATACTTAAAGGGACTCTGATAATCCGATCAACCCATATTTTGGTCTTTTTTTATGTTTGTTGATAAAAACTTCTGCTTTTATCTGTGTGTCATTCCCTTTGTTGGGTTTCTTTGTTTTATTTTGTGTTAATTTTACTCTGGTATCAACTTGAAGCGGTTAACTCCATTTTCTGATGAGACATTTGTTTTGCTAGTAAAAGAAGAAACCATCTTGAGTCTTATTTTTTTTTTTTTTTTTTTTTTTTTTGATGACACATTTGTTTTACTTGTAAAAGAAGAAACTGTGTTTAGTTTATTCTTATTTTCTTTTTTTAATCGTTCTCAAATTCCAGGAGAGTGAGCTCGAGTTGTCTGAGGATGACAAATCGTTCGGGTTCAAGCCGCTCAAAGAGAAGAAGAAGAAAGATACTCCAGTGCAGATGTCATCTTCAGGGCCCCTTGGGAGGCCGGCACAGGTTGCTAGCTATTTTGTTTTCACCGTCTGGGCTGTTCTTGCGTGAGCCTTGCCGTACATAGTTGATTTTTTAAATTTGCACTTTGATTGTATCTAGCGCGTGTTATGGTTAGGAGCCAGCGAAGTAGTTATGAACGCAATTCGTAATCCTGCATGTCGTGCTCAAAACACAGCTGCGGACTGTTTGGAACCAGACTACCTTGCGTTCCATACAATGGTATTAGCACCGGACATACAGAAAGCAATGTCAAACTACTGAACATAAACTTGCCCAGAAATCACAAACAGCCGAAAAATTCTGAGGTTGACTGCTATGTCATGTAAAGGATATGCAACTAACTTTTTTAATGGTTAGGAAGTTGCACTGACAGTGACATGAGTGGTCGGGCAAGGGTTCGATTTCTGGGCTTGCTAAAGGGGGAAAAAAAACTGGCTATTTCTTCCATGCACAATCTACAATACAAGATTGGCTATTTCTTCCATGCACAATCTACAATACAAGATGTTCCTAGCACTTTACAGATACATGGCTGGTACTGGCTTTGGCATCTGTAAAGATATTTGTAATTTGTATTTGTAAAGACGAGCTGAAAAACATCTAATGGCAGTGAAAATGTGGTTTCTGAGGAAAATGCCATGAACACCATGGACAGACAGAAAAACCAATGACCTAGTCCTACAAGAGGCAGATAATAACCGTAAACTGATTAGAGAAATTAGACGTAGACTGTCACATTTTTTGGTCACATTATGAGAAGAAATAAACTGGAGAACTTGGTGACAACTGGCAAGATTGAGCGGAAAAGAACAAGGGGAAGGCAGAGAAGTAAATATCTGGATAGCTTGACCTCGTGGCATGGTCTAGACAAGAACACAGAGCTGATCCATGACTCTGGTGATCGTGTAAGATGGCAAAACATGACTGCCCATGCTTACTGGCATGGCATATAATGACATTGATTTGTAAAGAGTTATTACTAGTGTTGTGAAAGGAAAAACTGCAAGGATATATAGGAAATGAAATCCCTAGAAGAAGACCACAAACAACCCTCAAGCACTAAGAGTTAATTATGTGTCCTATATAGAACATCACAACTAAGCCCAGCATTTATTGGCTCTTCGTGATTTTCTACGCACTTTTCATCATCATCATCATGTGCCTTCCAGCTAGCATAGGCGTTCATGACTCTCCACATATCTCAGTCTTTGGTGTTCTGGATCAGCTCTGCTGATGATATTCCTCCATGCCATTGTCTCAATCCGTCCAGCATCATTTCACTTGGTCTGCCTCTCTTCCCCTCGATCTTTCCAGTTGTCACAATGTTCTCCAATGCCTCACTTCTCATCACATGACCAAAGAAAGTCTCTTTGTTTGTCTCTTATAATGTTCTAGTTTTATTAGTCTCTTTCAGGCAATCATTAGTTAGTTTATCAGTCCAAGGAATTCGCAACATTTGTCTCAGTATTTTGCCATTGCTTTCTGGACCTCTGATTCTCTTACCATTGTGAAAAACAACCCAAAGAGATATGCTATCAGATTGACTGTGACTGACTTCGATATGTTGAGGTTATGGAACTGCATTCATTACGCCTAAGCCGTGGACGCTGACCCCTCAACCACTAATTAGAATATAGAACAAATTAATCAGTTTTGGTAAATTGGAACGGTGGGTGCCCAGTGTGAGACATAAACTAGATTTGAAATGTGGCAGAGAAGGCATTGAGAGAAAAGCAAACAAAAATCTATAACAGAATCTGCAACTTTACCTACGGAAAATATTCCTTTGTATGTACATCTCGCCAGTCACATAACATGGCTCTGAAGTAAATGTAATAGACGTATAGAGGCACTAATAGAGGAACTCTGGGGACTCCTTGGCCGAGTGGTCCAGCCATCAGCTGTGGGTTCATTTCTGGACCCCGTCATTCAGTTCACAAGAGCAGTTTTATTTTTCGGAGATCCCTGGGGCCATGGCGTTCATGCTCTGCACGTAGCTTTCAGTAGACGGCTTGCTGCTGTACGGAGAGAGACGGAGCCAGATGGAATCAAACCCAGTGCCAGGAAATCTATCCTCTTGCCTTGCTCTTTTTTGGTTTTGTTTGTAAAGAGTGACTTTGGTTATGATGTTGTGACTGTTATTATATTTGTAAAGAGTGGCTTTGTTATAATAGATTTAACTTTGCTAAATTTGTGAAGAGCAAGTGGAGTAACTTTTGCTATATTTGTAAAATTTATTTGGTTATGATGTAACTTTTGCAATATTTGTAAAGTTATTTGGGTTATCATAGAGTAACTTGGTTATGATATTTGTAATGAGTAATTTTGGTTATGGTGTTTGTAATGACTAACTTTGGTTATGATATAGTTACATGAACCTTGATAAAAACTAATTCCAGAAAAGTTCTGAAGAGTTCTGTGATGAGAACGGCCTAAAGAATGTCAGCCTGGAGTTTAACGAAGATGACTACAAGAACATCACCAACTACAAATTCTTCAGTCAGCATGCCAGGCCCCTGTTGGCCAAAGAAAATCCTAAGGTGCGTGTTTCTGTGATGATTTACTGGTCTTTCATGTTGTGTTGTCAGTTGTAGTAGGTTATGGTAGTCTCATGGTTTGCGTGAATAGTGAGACTAAAGTGGTTAGTAGGGCAAGATCATTAATGTCAAGCTTGTGGAGGGAACTCAACAACCTTTCAGTAAATCATGAAGCAAGGAAAATACATGGTAATGGTTAGGACACTTATTGAGAAGATTTGAGGATAGTAAAACTAGACACTTCCTTGTCTGAAACCCACAGGGTGAAAAACAGAGGGAGAAGGAAAAGGACTCTGAGACAAGAATTAAAGACAGATAAATAATATGGAGGGGATGGCAGCAGATAACAATAGATATGATCACATGTCGGGGGATGGTTGAGGACTGATGTCTCCGTGGGAGAATGGAGGGCAACATGAGAATGGTTTGCATGTGGAACTTGTAGCTTGAACATCCAGCGTGCTGATTCCGGGGTTGCAGGTTGTGGAACTTGTAGCTTGAACATCCAGTATGCTGATTCCGGGGTTGCAGGTTGTGGAACTTGAGATTGAACATCCAGTGTGCTGATGCCGGAGTTGCAGGTTGTGGAACTTGGAGATTGAACATCCAGTGTGCTGATGCCGGAGTAGTGGGTTCAACCCCTACACCTGCCAGTTGGACTATAATGTTGATGTCTCGTCCTTGACTTGGGGACGTCAATTACAAATACTTCTAAAGTCTGAGTGGGTCTGATGGCGAGGACACTGGTAATAGGGAAAGCAAACATCAGCCCAGTGCACTAGAAGTAGCAGCATGTGTATTATAAATGAGCTTGAGTTTAAAGCGAACCAAACGCCAAAAAACAACTGATCTGAAACACACATAGGCTTGTTTGGATATACGTGGGAGTCTCCGTGGTGAAGTGGTCAAGCCGTCTGACTAGGGCTCCGAAGGTTGTGGGTTTGATTCCGGGCCACATCCTTCGGTTTACGAGTGCATTTTTTCAGACACTCCCGGGGGTCATCGCTGGAGCTACAGAGTTTGTGCGGCGCTGTCCACGCTGTGGAAAGTGACTGGGCTATATGGGATAAAATCAGGTGCAGTGAAGTCAACCCTGTCGACTTTTAAGTGACTTTTTTCTTTTTGGATATACGTGTTACAGAAGAGTATTAAAAATTCAATGGAGGAAACAATGAACAAAGAGATATTGACCAATCGGGGCTCATTTGGTGATGTGATCAGTATTTCTGCCAGCATGTCCCCTCTTCATGGGGTCCCAGTGGTGGGTGTTTGTGATGTCAGTGTGGTTGTGTTGCACTTGTTTCTTCAAGCCTGTAGCTCAGTACATCCGACTTCGACTAGCATTGTTGTGTTTACTTTCCCTAGCCTTTGACTGTTCCCAGTCTACCAACATGGCAGCAGGTTTGTCTTTCTCTTCATCTGGTGCTTACCCCTTGACCCATCTGACATTGGAGACCCTACTAGTAGCTGCGCTCCCATTGGCATAATTCTTGGAACTTTGGCGCACGCAAGTCCTCCATCACAAGGTAGATACACAGCCGAGGGGTGTCCCTGTGGTAGATGTTTGAAGCCTGGATATTAACTAATTTAACTAATTCATATCTCTGTTGCAGATTCCCCAGCAGAAGCTGATAGCACTGTTGGGCATCAAGTGGCGTGAGTTTGTTGCCAACAATCCTTTCAAGGCAGACAGAGTTGCAGAAGTTCCTGCCCCAGTTGTAGTGTCAGTCAAGACGCCTTCAGGATCTCCAGCCACCCCACAGAGAGGTAAGCCCTGTGTTTATTCTCTAGGATATCCTGCTTGCTGAAGTGTATCTCAGTTATTTAAGAGAGGAAACTCTCAATTTCAAACCTCCGCTGCCTTGCAGGTATTCCCAGATGGGAAAGGCTCCGTTTTGCTACTGGGCAACAGCTGGTTCTTCGCATTCCATTACCCAGGCTTGTGCCCCAGAGATTCCTGGAGAAAAGTGGATTGGTGCTCTTTGAACGCAATCTGATCCAACAAACTGATGATAGGCGGAACAAGCATAAAATGCAGTCGCTTACTGTGGGACTTGCCTCGCCTTACGGATGCTGAAACTGACCGAGATTGTCCTCTCGCATTTGACTATACAGTCACCAGCGGTGCTGTCAGGTACCTCTCCAGCGGCACAACTCTATAGACCTTCAGGACTGAAAGAGGCCTACTACTACTATTTCAGTTATTTCAGTGTTTGTGAAGTCATCTGATCTGTTTGTGTGTCTGTGAGTGACTGCATGTATACACAGAGATTGGGAGGGGGGGGGGCGGCATTTATGTCTGCAGAATGTGTTTGTTGGAGTGTTTAAATGTTAGAAGTATTTTGTGAAGTCAACTGACCTTTGTGTGTGTGTTTGCATGTATACAGAGAGAGGTAGGGGCAGTGTTTATGTCTCTTAAATTTCTGTTTGCTGAAGTTTATCTCAGTTATTTCAATGTTAGAAACTCGAACCAGTGTTTGTAAAATCATCTGATCTGTAGCGCATGTATACAAGATTTAAGATTGGCAAATCAGCAATGGGCACATGTGGATTGGCGCAGCAGACAGTATACTCCAAGACTGCTCCGATTACGACATAGCTAGGCAAACCTTCTGGCCTAGAGACACAACATTGGAACATAAACTTTATAGACCACAGAGTGAAATAATAAAGACAGTGAAGTTTATACAAGAGACAACATTACAGTTATAGACAGTCAATTTCAAGCAAACAAAAGAAGAAGAGGAAGAACTGATCTTGTATCTGTGTGTTCTTGCATGTACTGAGAGGTGGAGGAAGTGTTTTTGTCTGTAGAATGTCTGCTGAAGTATATCTCAATTATTTTAATTTTGGAAGACTTGAAACTCTTTGTGAAGTTGACTGATGTGACTGTGTTTGTGCATGCAGGCAGGTAGGGAAGGAAGAAAGGAATGGATTCATTGTGATAACTTTAGATACATGGTATGTCTGTTGTCTCCCAAAAGAACAGAAGCCCTAACCCAGCTCATACCAAACCCTCCTTTCTGTTCCATCTCCTGAAGTGTCCTCCATGTTTTCCTCACATGGTTCACCTCTACCTCTGGTACTCTCCTCTGTGTTGTAGTCTCCCTCAATATCTTTTGCCCCGTGGTTCCACAGACAGGGTTTTGTAGTTACACTATGAACAGGTTATCTCAGTATGTGTCATAGCTAATGTCAGTATGTGACATGGCTAGTGTCAGTATGTGTCATGGCTAATGTCAGTATGTGTCGTAGCTAATGTCAGTATGTGTCATAGCTAATGTCAGTATGTGTCATGGCTAATGTCAGTATGTGTCATGGCTAATGTCAGTATGTGTCATAGCTAATGTCAGTATGTGTCATAGCTAATGTCAGTATGTGTCATAGCTAATGTCAGTATATGGTGCAGGGGTGCATGGGCCAAACAATGTTGAGAACCACTGTCATAGCTAACATCAGTATTGACTACTCACCTCTTGACTTATTGGGATCGGTTTAGTTGACTCCATATGCTCCACTTTGATGAGTTGAGGTTTGTCAAGAACCACCATCATAGCACTTGGGTTATTCCCATACGTGGTTTGTCCTCCTCTGCAACAGCCAGCGAAGAGTCCCAATACTAAGGAGCAGTACCATGAGCAATCTGATTATGTGTTCTTCTGGTCTTTCCTCAGAGTCCTGAGTGTCGGTCAGATCCTCTGGTCACTCCCTGTAGCACCATTCTCTCCAAGCCATGATGATCTATCTGTTCTTCTGCACTATACACACAAATCCAAAGGGCCCCGACCATGACTGCCTTATCATGCACCAACACCCCACCCATTGGTGCAGACCCTGCTAATATGTCCGCTTGCTCATTTCCCACCACACCAGCATGTCCTGTGTAAGAAATCCAATAGATGCTCTCTATTTTTCATTCCACGTTGGTGATTATAAAAACCATTTTAGTACTTATGATCCACATAGATACCAATTAATGAATGCGTGTAGTTTACGAGTAATTTGTTTAAATTGTTCTACATGTTTCAGATCTATGCAGCAGCACTAATTTAACGTTAAGAGTTAAATATTCTAAATATGGTTCTAGATTGAATTTCTTTTGACATCACAAATTTACTGCATATGTATGTATAATAATAAATTTTGGGGGGTTTCTTTTATTAAAGATGCTGATGATGATGATTCGGAGATGGAAGAAGAGGACAAAACCAGCTCCAGGCGACGGTCAAAAACCAAGAAAGCTGTCGCGCCTCTCAAAATCAAGCTGACAAAGAAGAGGCGGAAGAAAAAGAACAGCTCGGTGAGACACTTTCCCACACTTGCTTTTAGTGCTGAAATTGTTGCTTCTTTTTCTAGTTCCACTTCGCGTTGTTCTCCTTTTGACAATGCACACACAGATCTTTCACGTCTGATTCAGACTTTCTTGGCCAAACACAATATTCCTTTGGTTCTCCAGGCTAATAACAGGGCTTCTTGTGATTTGTGATTTTTTAATATCTTCCCCAAGCTGGAAATACCTGTGAAAGGGACTCTGTTTGAGCCATGTGAAGACATGTGGAATGTGGTGGAAACAGTCTATCCATATTCTTCCTTGTTCTTCCGCCTTCAGGTATCTTCATTCTCGATTATATTTAAAGAAAGCAGCAGCCAACTTGAGGTTGTTGCCCCCCAACTGGTTTCTGGTCCAATCCTCATTCCTCCCATATAACAAGACTGTTCTTCTGTTATGGGCAGTAGCAGATTGTGTCTGCCCAGACTAGTGTCTGTCCAGGCTGCCCCACATAAAGGTGACGAGGATGTCAGTTGACACTCTAATCCTGGCATTGTATCCTATGCTTTTATCTACAATTGTGTTCTGGTATCATCATCATTCCTCCCATATCATGACCTGATTTATTTTGGTCACATCCTCATTCCTCCCACACCATGACCTGACTTGTCTGTTATTGCCAGCAACAAGACATTATATGCTTTCAACTATTTTGTGCAGGATGACGAAGCAGAAAAGGGCTTTGACACAAGTGATGAAGAATTTGAAAGACAGCTCGAAGAAGCAGCTATGGTGAAAGAGCAGGAAAAGGATAAGTCTGGCAAGAAGAAGACAAAGAAAGGCCGAGGCGGAAGGAAGAAGAAAACCAAGTTGACCAGCAAATATCCAAATGACCCTGATGCTGATGGCTATGAGGTACATTTTTGTTGCCGTTGTTTTCTGATTGTAGTTTTGATTCTGTATAATTTAATTTTAATAATGGACATGGAGTTTGTGGAGAGAACTGTGACATATACTGGCCGGTGAATCAAGAGGTCGTTCAGAAAGGAATGGCAAACTACTAAATGTGAACTTGCCAAAATATCACAACAGCAAAAAATGCTGGTGTTGATTGCGATGTCTTGTAAAGCATATGCAAGAGGTGAGGAAAATATGCTGGTGTTGGACATGATATACGTAAAGTGTAGGTCAGTGCCATGCTATTGGTACAGCATTCATAACAATTACATGCAAAATGTCCAAATAGCACGATCAATAATTTCGGCTCGACACAAACTTAAAAAAGTAAACGAGCAAAGTTCAGAACTGGAACGGCAGGGTAATGACGAAGCCAACTGTCATGTTGAAGATTTTGATACGTAATAACATTTAATAAGTTCTCACAGTCAGTTTGAGAGCGGGACCTAGTTCTATTTACAGGAACTCATTGATACTCAACACTAACCTACTTACATAGATATTGTACCTTCGTATCTTCCATTGCCCTTCTGTCATTCTGCCTGAAGTTCTCCTTTGCCGCTCTGCGCGATGTAGGTCTAGGTACCCCGTAAGTTATGTAGCGACACGTTGTAGCAAACCCTGTATATCTTCCTTCCCTGCTATCTCCGTCGCAGCCACTGTTTCATGTGCCAACACTATTCTACCGCCAATATTTGCATTTCACGGCCAGCTAGTCCCTTCCCAATCAATGTCCTTTCTGTTGATAACTGACGTCACTGTCCTTTGTGTTCTTTATCCACAGTTTCTTAGTTTCTTGTGGTGTTTTCCTATATGATTTTTCTACCGCCTTTTCCGATGACGTCATTATGTCTAAACGCAATGTAGCAGTCAGCATGGCCGAATAGATAGGGACGAGCATTCTTACACATCCAGTGTGCTGATGCTGATGTGAGGGGTTCAACCTACACCGGACAATTGGACTAAAATGTTGACTTCTCTCGTCCTTGACTTGGGGACATACATTATGAGTACATCTGAAGTCATTGTGGGTTCACCTGATGGCGAGGGACACTGGTAATAAGGAAAAACTAATCCACATGCAAAAATCAGTCCAGTGCACTAGAAGTAGTAGTACGTGTGTGGACTACGCTCGAGCTCAAGGCAAGCAGGCGCCAAAAGAAATTTAAAAAAAAATGTGTGTGTGTGAGAGAGAGAGAGAGAGAAGAAATCAAACCTGTGATTAGTTTAACCAGAAAGCCCTTCCTTTGTATACGGAACTTCAGATTTATGGTGCTCACCCCATGTTTGTTAGAGCAATTGGCACTAGAGGGGTGTTATCAATATAAGTGCCTTTACTCTCCAAGACATTTCCTAGTTCTCATCTGAGGGTCCATTGACCCCAGTCAATTTGTGAACATTCGGTGCAAATTCTAACCCGTGACCAACGAGCTAGCAAGCAAGCATGTTGGCCACTGCTGCCGCTGCGGCCCTAAGTGTGAGTTGAGGTACTGGTTGGTTCATCTCTGGTTATATACTTGTATATTACTAGAAGGAATGGTACTGGTGACCTCATCTCTGGTCATACACTTGTGTATTATGACAAGGAATGGTACTGGTGACCTTATCTCTGGTCATACACTTGTATATTATAAGGAATGGAACTGTGACCTCATCTCTGGTCATACACTTGTATATTATGACAAGGAATGGTACTGGTGACCTTATCTCTGGTCATACACTTGTATATTATGACAAGGAATGGTACTGTGACCTGGTCATACACATATATATTATGAGAAGGAATGGAACTGTGACCTCTGGTCATACACATGTATATTATAAGGAATGGTACTGTGACCTCTGGTCATACACATGTATATTATGAGAAAGAATGGAACTGTGACCTCATCTCTGGTCATACACTTGTATATTATGAGAAGGATTAGTACTGTGACCTCTGGTCATACATATATATATTATGAGAAGGAATGGAACTGTGACCTCATCTCTGGTCATACACTTGTATATTATGACAAGGAATGGTACTGGTGACCTTATCTCTGGTCATACACTTGTATATTATGACAAGGAATGGTACTGTGACCTGGTCATACACATATATATTATGAGAAGGAATGGAACTGTGACCTCTGGTCATACACATGTATATTATAAGGAATGGTACCGTGACCTCTGGTCATACACATGTATATTATGAGAAAGAATAGAACTGTGACCTCATCTCTGGTCATACACTTGTATATTATGAGAAGGATTAGTACTGTGACCTCTGGTCATACATATATATATTATGAGAAGGAATGGTACTGTGACCTCTGGTCATACACTTGTATATTATGAGAAGGAATGGAACTGTGACCTCATCTCTGGTCATACACTTGTATATTATGAGAAGGAATAGTACTGTGACCTCTGGTCATACATATATATATTACTAGCTGGCCCGGCTTCGCCCAGGCCCTGGCGGGGATCTATCTATCTGTCTGTCTGTCTGCTTTGTCTGTCTGACCCGGCCCGGCTTCGCCCAGCTCCTGGTGGAGAGCATCTCATTTAATTCATATAAGTAGTCATATAAGCTCCCGTTCCCGACTATCTGTCTGTCTGTCTGACCCGGCCCGGCTTCACCCAGTCCCTGGTGGGGAGCATCTCATTTAATTCATATAAGCTCCCGTTCCCGACTATCTATCTGTCTGTCTGTCTGACCAGGCCCGGCTTCGCCCAGCCCCTGATGGGGTGCATCTCATTTAATTCATATAAGTAGTCATATAACTTCCCGTTCCCAACTGTCTGTCTGACGGCCCGGCTGTCTGTCTTGTCTATCTATCTATCCGACCGACCGACCTATCTATAGCCAGGGTACTTAACCTAAGATATAGCAATGCTACTAAAAGTTATGCCCCTTTATATATTTTGTCTTATGTTAAGTCATGTAATTTAATTATTAAATGTTGATAAGTAAATAGATGATGCTACACTAAAAGAACTATGACAGTTGGTTGCACGGGAATGAAAGGAAGACGTGTAGAAATTTTCATCTCAATTGGATGGACCGTTATCGAACGCATCCAATATATCCCCAACCACAAACCCACACACATATATTCTGTTTTATAGTATATATTATGAGAAGGAATGGTACTGTGACCTCTGGTCATACACTTGTATATTATGAGAAAGAATGGAACTGTGACCTCATCTCTGGTCATACACTTGTATATTATGAGAAGGATTAGTACTGTGACCTCTGGCCATACATATATATATATTATGAGAAGGAATGGTATTGTGACCTCTGGTCATACACATGTATATTATGAGAAGGAATAGTACTGGTGACCTCATCTCTGGTCATACACATGTATATTATGAGAAGGAATAGTACTGGTGACCTCATCTCTGGTCATTCACATATATATGTAAGGGCTTGTGTTAATGATTGGTTTATTTGTTTTAGACTAATAATCCTTAATATTTTAATGATTGTTCCAGACTGAGCACCAGGACTACTGTGAGGTGTGTCAGCAGGGAGGAGAGATCATTCTTTGTGATACCTGTCCTCGTGCTTATCATTTAGTGTGTTTGGAGCCGGAACTGGAGGAGGCCCCTGAGGGGAAGTGGAGCTGCCCACATTGTGTATGTATCTCATGGCCGTAATAGCTGGCTGGTTTATGTGTGTTTGTATATGTGTTATGTGGCTGTGTTAGCCGGTTGTTTTATGTGTTTCTATGTGTATCTTGTGGCCATATTAGCTGTTCTATATGTATTTGTGTGTGTATCTTATGGGCATATTAGCTGACTGTTTTATGTGTTTGTGTGTGTGTCTTGTGCCGTATTAGCCAGCTGTTTTAGTGTGTGTCTGGTGGCCATATTAGCCAGCTGCTTTATGTATGTTTGTCTTTGTGGCCATATTATGTATGTTTGTGTATGTGTTTTGTGACAGTATTAACCAGCTGGTTTATGTGTGTATCTTGTGGCCATATTAGCTGACATTTATGTGATGTGTATATATCTTGTGGCCGTATTATATATGTTTGTGTGTATCTTGTGGTCGTACTAGCTGACTGTTTTATATGTTGTGTATATATCTTGTGGTCGTACTAGCTGACTGTTTTATATGTTGTGTGTATATCTTGTGGTCGTACTAGCTGACTGTTTTATATGTTGTGTATATATCTTGTGGTCGTACTAGCTGACTGTTTTATATGTTGTGTATATATCTTGTGGTCGTACTAGCTGACTGTTTTATATGTTGTGTATATATCTTGTGGCCATATTAGCCGGCTGCTTTATGTATGTTTGTGTCTAGTGGCCGTATTATGTATATTTGTATATGTATCTTGTGGCCATATAAGTATAAAAACCAACATGAACATCCACAATATGAACATCCACAGAACTGGCTTGCTCGTGTGGTAAGTAGTGGGATTGGAGCTACGTTTTAGGGGGTATGCAAGCATGCAGGAGGAAAACGGCGGTTGAAATGGGAGGATGCAGTCAAGAGATGGACAAGAAAGAGGCTTGTAAATTGTACCATCACAGAGGAGATGCATAGCATTCTTGTCTAACTTCATCCCTTCTGATTGGGTGCTCTTGCAGTCCGGTCCAGGGTGCAGATTCTCAGTTATCGCTTGCACCATTTCATCGCCCTGCCTTTCTGAAGGCATTCAGTAAATTGGCCTGGTCCGTTGCTCGTCCGCAATCCGCAGTAGACCCACCCACAAGCGGCTTGCTATTAATTTCCGTGTGCATTGTTTGACCTGGCACAACAGCAACGCTGATGTTTGTCAGCCGTGACTTCTTCAGACTCCACTCTCTGTGTTCAAACCCAGCTCATCTTGATCTTAGCTTATACTTCACCTTCAGCTAAGTTTGACGCTGTGTTTGTGGGGGGGGGGTGTCTTTTCTTTTGTTCGCTCGATATGTGTCTATATCTGCAAGGTTAAAAATGAAACTGTTTTTCTGTCTTTTTTAGTTGACTCAGTGGTCCATAGAGTTTATCTTCCACTTGTTTCTCTAGGCCAGTAGGTGTGCCGAGATATGTTGTATTTTGGGCAGTCTTGGGGTATGAGATCTGTCTGCGGTGCCAGTCCACGTGTGCATGGGGCTGACTTTTGTATACATGTGGTTGTGTAGGATTTCTTGTTTTTGTTTTGTTCATTGGTTTTGAACTCAAGCGTAGTCTACACATGTGCTACTACTTCTAGTGTGCAGGGCTGATTTTTGCATGTGGGTTAGCTTTCCTTATTACTAGTGTACCTCGCCATCAGGCCAACCCACTCTGACTTCAGAGGAGTTTCTCTAGCGAACTATGTTGTTCAGAGGTGTTTCTCTAGCGAACTTTGTTGTTGAAATGTCATTAACAATTAGGTAAACAACACTTAACACACAAAAACCATTGAAAACACTTCTGCCTAAAGCGAAGTCATCAGTCTTACACCAACCTATTTGTTCTGTACTTCTCCCCGTACGGCTAGACTACCTGGTATTACTGCCATCTCTCTTAACTGAATGTCATGGCATGAATAATCATTTTAAGCAGACTTCCATATCTGCCACAGGTTTATATCGCCAAAATTTTGTCATTGTATTATAATACATGTCTCCTACCATATTAACAACTTTTAAGCCATGACTGTGATACACCCCTTCTTCCCATTTTCCAGCTTTCAATTTGTGTGTTTGGTCCAAACCTACCTTTTGCTTGGCACTGAATCTAAGTAACCATGCTGTGGGTATGTGCTTTTGTTGCAGGAGGGAGAAGGAATCAAAGAGCAGGAGGAGGATGACCATATGGAGTTCTGCAGGGTGTGTAAGGATGGCGGGGAGTTGCTGTGTTGTGACCTATGTCCTTCAGCATATCACACCCACTGTTTGAACCCACCAATCAAAGGAGTGCCTGACGGTGAATGGCACTGCCCCAGGTGTTCGGTGAGTACAGCGGTTTTTTTTTACACCTTTTGATTGTGTATGTGATCACTTTCAGATTTATATAAAATGAATGAGAGTATTGATGACATAACTCATATTTTTGACTGAATTTGGGATCATAGCTGACATACAACAAAGGTATAATTTTTGATGAATGAGTAAAAACACATTAGACATAACATATCCTAGTGAATGAGTGAGCACAAATGAGCAAAAGGTAAAAGTTTAGTGTGACATTACATGCGTTGTAGGACAGATAACTAGGCACCTTATTTTTGACGCGCTGATTAGGGACATACGATAAAGGTCTAGTTTATGTTGAATCAGTCAGAGCACAGAATACATGACATATTTTAGACTGAATGATTAGTGACATGATAAAGGTCTAGTTTATGTTGAATCAGTTAGAGCACAGATTACATGACATATTTTAAACTGAATGATTAGTGACATGATAAAGGTCTAGTTTATGTTGAATCAGTTAGAGCACAGATTACATGACATATTTTAGACTGAATGATTAGTGACATGATAAAGGTCTAGTTTATGTTGAATCAGTTAGAGCACAGATTACATGACATATTTTAGACTGAATGATTAGTGACATGATAAAGGTCTAGTTTATGTTGAATCAGTTAGAGCACAGATTACATGACATATTTTAGACTGAATGATTAGTGACATGATAAAGGTCTATTTTATGTTGAATCAGTTAGAGCACAGGTTACATGACATATTTTAGACTGATTGGGGACATACGACAAAAGTCTAGTTTTAAGTTGTATGCATTTTAGCACAGATGACACCGCACCTTACTTTAGAGCACAGATAATATCACACAGTTTCCGCAGAAGTCGGATGTGTCGGCCTAACGGCGCAAGAACGCAGCTCTGCTGTAAACAGGCACAACGCAATCACATCAGAAAAAAAAACTCCGGATGAACGAAGAAGAAGAAGAAGATATCACACAGTTTAGACTGAATGTGTGGACACAGATGTCATATGACAAAGGTCAAGTTTAAGTTGAGTGAGAGCACATGACATAATATCTTAATTTATGCTGAACAAGTGGACAGATAACATCTTATTTTTTGACCAAACGATTACATAAGACAAAAATAATATTTATGTTGAATGCGTTACAGCACAGATTCTATAACATCTTAATTTAGACTGAATGAGTGGATATACATGACATAAAGACATCTAGTTTTAGACTGTTATCTCTTTCTGACATTCAGCGATAGTGTCTTAATAATAAGATACTTTTCATTTTGTGAAATGCAATGTTGGCATTTACCTCCATATGTATATACCGTTATTTGACTGTATTTCCAGTGTAAGCCCTTGAAGGGCAAGGTCAAGAAGATTCTCACCTGGAGATGGTGTGAGCCGCCTAAAACTGATGACGAGCTGGACCACACTCACCATGAACATCCCAAAAAACAGGCATTGGTAAGTTCAGTCAAACATGCTCACACATATACAGTTGTCATTGGTGTTGTTTATAACATGCAAAATAAGATCATGTATAGACGTTATTGGAAGGAAAGGATGAAAAAACTAAGCATGGGTAATGCTGAAAACTTTTAAAAAAATAGAAGGAAGGAAAAAATATTTGAGCAATTGATTATTGTTCTTCAAATGCAGCATAAGGAATGCCTTTTCTTTGTATACTGTACTTGACAAAAAATCAGTTGCTGAAATATATCAAGGCATTATCAATTAAGAGGTTCCAACCAGTTTTATGCAAACAGGACTCCATTTTGAATTTGAGATTACCGTGGGGATAACTAATGATCCAGATTCGAACAATATCAGTGACTCTTTTTAGTATATGAGAGAGCATGTATATTTGTGAGGGTATTTGAGTGCATGCGGTCTCTGTGGCTAAGGGCTTGCCAATGCAGTTTGTGAGCCCGTATACCCGGGTTCGAAACACGGCGGTGCTGGTTTTTTCGAAAAAGGTATGGGAGCCAGTCGTTCAGAAAGCAATGGCAAACTACTGAACGTAAAACTGCCCAAGAATCACGAACAGCGAAAATGCTGGGGTTGACTGCTACATCCATGTAAAGGACATGCAATTTAAAAAAAAAACAAAAACCTTTAATAACTTCATATGATTTATAACTATACAGTATGCACTTGACGAGATACAGCGAAATGTGCCAGGCAAGAAATCATGCTATATATTGTCTCTGGCTTCTGTGTTTAAAGACCATTTATAGCCTGAAAAGTTATCGACATATTTGCTGGTTTATTAACGTCTTGATGCGTAAATAACACGGTTGTTGTTTTCATGAAATGTCTGCTTGTTTTTGCTCCTTGTGATATTTTTTTGTGGTGACACATTTTTCATGTTTTCTCACAGAAACCACTTCGGGAGTTTTTCATCAAGTGGGCAGATATGTCATACTGGCACTGTTCCTGGGTGTCTGAGCTTCAGGTTTGTATTGCCAGTTTGTATAGATGTCTGGTCTGTACAGATGTCTGGTTTTTATACATGTCTACTTTATACAGATGTCTGGTTTTTATACATGTCTACTTTATACAGATGTCTGGTTTGTATGTATGTCTACTTTGTACAGATGTCTGGTTTGTATATGTCTACTTTATACAGATGTCTGGTTTGTATGTATGTCTACTTTGTACAGATGTCTGGTTTGTATATGTCTACTTTGTATAGATGTCTACTTTGTACATATGTCTACTTTGTACAGATGTCTGGTTTGTATATGATTACTTTGTTCAGGTGTCTGGTTTGTATATGTCTACTTTGTACAGATGACTGGTTTGTATATTTAAGTTTACTTTGTACAGATGTCTTTTCATTTGGCTTTGTTCGCTGGCTTAAAACTCAAGCGTAACCCTTACACGCTTGTCTCGCAAACATTCACAAAAGGTTGTAAATATTGTTGCTGGATGCAATCTTGCAAACATCTGTATAACTTAATATCGATAACAGTGTTACTATTTTCATCTCCTGTTTCTGGGCCATGGTGGCTATCCAGCCGGCCTACCATTTTGCTACCTCCCCACATTACTCATATCTCATTGTTTTTCTGTGGTTTTAGATCTCTGTCTATTTCACTTACCTTTTGTGTTCTCCAGAAAGGACTGTATAGTTAATCCATGTTCAGGTTTTCTCATGATGTGTCCTACCGAGTACCAATGTCCTTCCTTCAGCTGTGTTTGCTGGAGTAAGTCCAGTTCTCTCGCTCCACGTTAGTGATACTCTGTGAGTCCTATTCTGTGCTGGAACCAGTTAATTAATGTAGTAAATGGCTGTCAAAGGCTGAGGTAAGAGACCTCTATGTGGATGTGGAAGGCAAGGGGAAACCACCACATTATCTTCCCAAGAATTCAAGATGTGATGAGAAGAGAGGCATTGGAGAACATTGTGACAACTGGAAAGATAGAGGGGAAGAGAGGCAGACAAAGAGAAATTATGCTGGATGGATTGAGACTGTGGCATGGAGGAATATCATCAGCAGAGTTGATCCAGAAAACCAAGGACTGAGATCTGTGGAGAGTCATGAATGCCTACGCCAGCTGGCAGGGCACTTGATGATAATAATGAGTTTAGTCATTGTTTTAGTTGCTCTCCGTGTTTCTGATCCATACAGCAGTACTGGTTTGACATTAGTAGTTAAATACTCTTAAGTTTGGCAGACGTTGTACTTTGTTTTGACTCCCAAGTTTCCTGATCGTTTGAAAGCTCCTCTGGCCTTATGTAATGTAATTTTAATATCTGTGTTCCCCCATGTTTGTCCATGTTACCTAAAGACGTGGATATAATGCCGGTCAGCATTGTTGAACTAACACTGGTCTCTGTCTGCCCACAGCTGGATGTGTATCACCCGGCCCTGTACAGAAACTACATCCGCCGCGTGGACATGGACGAGCCGCCACCGCTGGAAGATGGCAGCAGCTACAAGGACAAGATGAAGGAGGAGGACCCACACAACTTGGAGGAGCGCTTTTACAGATACGGGGTCAGGCCCGAGTGGCTCAACATCCACAGGATCATCAACCACATGTATGTTCTTGTTGGTGTTGATAAACATTTAAACAGCAGAAGTATTATTATGTGTTAGTTTTTGTTAGGGGGCCATGGTTGCATAATGGCTACAGCACTTACCTGTCAGTGGTTGGGGTTCAAATTCCAGCAGACGCTGGGGTATTTTTTTCTAACCAGTACAGCTCTGGGGTCAGTTCGTTGCATATCCTTTACAGGACGTCACAGTGAACCCCAGTATTATTTGGTTTGTAATTTTTGGGAAAGTTTAATTTCAGTAGTTTGCCATTGCTTTCTGAATCAGGGGTCAAACCAGTCTCATAAAAATGGATACCAGACGATGTTCTGGGAATTGCTTGGGGAGGAAAGATGATGAAGTATGGCACTGTTCACTCTAACTCAACTGTTTTATGTAATCTTGTGATTTACTGACTTACCCTCTTTTTTTTCATTGAAGGTAACATTTACAAGAAATGGGGGGGGGGGGGGGCACTTCAGGTTAAAACTTAAAAGTGTGGTGGAAATTACAATAACCATGCCATCGTCTTGTAACCTGTCAATATTGTTGTTAAGGATGTCAAGAGGGTTAAGCATGTGACGTAGCGGTGCAGATGGACATGGTGATGTCATATGGATGGTTTAAAGATGGCCGTCCCACTTTTGACACACACCAAAGAGGAGCAGCATTCTGTTACCCGTTTGTTGATCAATGAAGGGGTGAAACTTATAGAAATTCATCGGTGATGAAGGTCCAGTATGTTGATGCATGCCTGCCAATCCAGCAAGTGTATGAGTGGAGTAAGAAGTTTCAGAATTGTTTGGCCCGGTGAAGAGGTACAGTTGGCTGTGCATGACTGGTTACACACGCGACCAAGAGAATTTTTTTACAGGAATCCAAACACTTTATCGGCACTGGGGGACTTGCATTGGACGCAGTGGTGACTACATTTTAAAAAAATGGAAACATTTTTGTTCAGAATATATTCATACACACACACACACAAAACATGTAAGGTTTTCATTTGAATCCCTCTCGTATAAATATGGTTCATAATGTGTTACTTTAGTTAACTTTTCTGAGATACAAAAATGGCATTTATTGTAACGGCCACCCAAACTGTTTCATGCAGGGAGATTGACAAAGGTACCTACTACCTGGTCAAGTGGAGGGATCTACCTTACGATCAGGCCACCTGGGAGAAGGAAGATGCCGACATCGCCGATTTACAAGCAACCATCGAGGATTACAAGAATCTTAGGTTTGAGCAGTTTGTGTCAAATAGAACGTTTGCTTTTGGGTATCTATGTGTGGTCTTTTGAGATAATTGTCCGTGCTTCACTGACCTCATTAGATGTGGTTGTCTTTGTGCTTTGACTTGTCATTTGTGATGATTGTCTCTGTGCTTTCACGTGTCATTTGTGGTGATTGTCTCTGTGCTTTCACTTGTCATTGTGATGATAGTCTCTGTGCTTTCACGTGTCATTTGTGGTGATTGTCTCTGTGCTTTCACTTGTCATTGTGATGATTGTTTCTGTGCTTTCACTTGCCATTTGTGATGAGTGTTTGTGTTCTTTGACTAGTTGTTAGAGACATTGCTTCAGTGCTTTAATTTATGTTACCATTAGTGAAAGTTTCTTTCCTATAAATGTGTTGTGATGAGTGCACAGCATGAAACAAGACTGTAGAGACAGTTCTCCTGTTGTGACACCATACTGTGACAACACCATGTAGAGAATTTATAACTTTACGAGCAGTTCAGAGACAGTTTTACTATAGATGATATGAGAACCACAGTTAATGCTAACACATGTCGCTGGCTCGATGTCCTTTCAGGCTTGTTATATGTAGCAGATGATATGAGAATCTCAGTTAATGCTGACACCTGTTGTTGATGCAATGTCCTTTCAGACTTGTTATGTACGGCAGTGATGAACCAGTCGCCCCAAAGAAGCCTGGTAAGAAAAGCAAGGGAAAGCCAGCGAAAGAGAAGAGGAAGATTGATGATGATATTCTCTCCAAGATGCCGCCGGCCTACCCTACCACTGATGTAAGTGTGCTTTGTGGACTTCAGGGGGGCTCTGTTGTTGTATGTTCATTGAACCTGTTTTTAGTTGATTGTATCTGTTGTATGGTCATTGGATCTACTGTTGTATGGTCATTGAATCAACAGTTGTTGTATGTTGATTGAATCTGTTCTATGTTGATTGGATCTATTGTATGGTAATTGAATCTGTTGATTGAGTCTATTGTATGTTGATTTTGTTGTATGGTCATTGAATATGTATGTGTTGATTGAATCTACTGTTGTATGTTCGTTTAATCCATTGTCATGTTGATTGAATCTGTTGTATATTCATTGAATCTACTGTTGTATGTTCATTGAATCTACTGTTGTATGTTCATTGAATCTACTGTTGTATGTTCATTGAATCTACTGTTGTATGTTCATTGAATCTACTGTTGTATGTTGATTGTATCCACTGTCATGTGTTGATTGTGTCTGTTATCAAGTTGATCACATCACTATCATCTTGTGAGTATGGATCCCAATCAACTTCTGTTTTGTGTCGACACCTGAAGAAACTCTGGCCACAGAGCTGGAGGGAGACCAAGAGTCATGGCTATGCTCTAACATGGGCATAAAACACAAAACTCGGTGTGGATCGGGCAGCCATTTTGTGGCTCAAGATTGACAACTTCTCTCTTGCGCTTAACAGCAAAATGGACCACAGTTATTATCTCTATAGGGATAGATGATGGATGAGTGTATTGGTATGTAGGTAGGTAAAGAGATATGTGTGTTGGTGAATCAGTCGATAGATTAATATTATACGTTGATAGAAAGGTGGCCGGTATGTAGGTGTATATGTATATATTAATAAATATTGTTGGTAGGTAGGTAAAGAGATATGTATGTTGGTAGATCAGTCAATAGATTTATAGATTTATACGTTAATAGAAAGGTGGAAGGTATGTGTGTACATATGTAGATATTAATAGATAACATTAGTAGGTTCGTAAAGAGAGATGTAGATTGTTATATCAATCAATAGATTGAGCAGGGAGTTATCAGAACGAACGAACTTTATTTTCAAAGGGTAACAAATTGGGCACGCATGCCCGTCTTACATTCGGCCCTTCCAATCACTCATCTTTCTTTCATCAACAGTGCATAGGAAAAAACATTGTCAAATGAATTTTGTAAACATAAACAATGCATATTACTATCTTATGAGGCATATCCACCACCCACCCACACATCCCCCATTCACTCCAACTCCTCAACCCAACCACACACACAATTCATACACACATACATTCCCCCACCCATCCACCACATCCCTACACCTACACATCTCCCCACCCACACACACCTCCCACCCACTACACATCCCATCCACCCACACCCTAAGCACACACACATCTCCCACCCACTCACATCCACCCACCTACACACATCTCCCCACCCACTTACATATCCTCTACCCATCCCATTACCCACCAACAATCACCCACCCACATATCCTCCTCCACCCACACACCTCCAAACACACATACCTCAGTCACATATTCTCACGCACACACACATATCTCCCCGCCAACTCACATATCCTGCACCTACCCACACACAAATTCCGCACCAACCCACAATCTCCCATCTCCCCAGCCCACTCACAGATCCCAAGCCCACCCATACAAACATCCCCCACCATCTCCTAACCTACACACACATCCTCTACCCACCCACACATCCTCTACCCACCCATCCACCAACCAAACATCCCTTAACCACACACCCGTACCCATATACAATCACCCACCCACACATCCTCTACCCAACCACATATCTAGCTGACCCAGGATCTAGCTGACCCTCAGGACTTGAGGTATGGCAGATGGTCACATAATCAGACTGCTACTGGTACCATTAGTATTGGGACTCTCCGCTTGCTGTTGAAGATGAGGACGGAGCATGGATGGGAATGTCCTGAGTGCTATGATGTCAGTTGCTGACTCAACTCTATTTGGCTCAATAAATTGATAGGAATGTGGCAGATATGTAGGTACATATGTCGATACATCGGTGGATAAGTAAGTAGATAGATATATAGATAGGTAGTTAGCTTAGAACTAATTTTAACATATGGCAGCGAATCCTGGACAATTAGCAAACAGGTGAAAAATCCCTGGAAGCTTTGGAGATGTGGTTTTATAGAAGAATGGTGAAAATTCATTGGACAGCCAAAATATGCAATCTGGACATTTTGAGGGAAGCTAAGTCGCAAAGACAACTTATCACAAATATTAGAAAGAAGCCGGCATCATTTTTGGCCAGATTTTGCGAAGACAACAACTGGGACATGTCATGAAAACCAGAAAGATTTATGGAAAGACAATCTTGTGTCATGGCACGGAAGAGAGTCAACACAAGAATTGATCCATGCCGTTGGAGATCGCAATTTGTGGAGAATCATGATCGGCAAGGCACTGAATGATGATGACATAGTTTTATATTTAGATTGATAGATTGATCAATAGGTAGGTAGGAAGGTAGACTGGTAGATATATAAGAAGATAGGTAGACAGACAGATATAGTGAATGACTATGATATTTATAGTTCAGTTTAGTGTTGTGAATGTCAACTGAACAGTTATCCCTCCACTACAGCTTCGCAAACAGCTGGACAGGCAGCCCACTTACCTGGACGAGACCGGGGGAAACCTTCATCCATACCAGCTGGAAGGTTTGAACTGGCTGCGCTACTCCTGGGCCAACAACACGGACACCATTCTGGCTGATGAGATGGGTCTGGGCAAAACCATACAAACCATTGCATTCCTGTACTCACTCTATAAGGAGGTATGTGCACGTCTTAACTTTTAGCTCTTAGTGTTTGTGTTTTGTTAAATGCCCTCACAGGAGTATGTTTTGAGCCATGCTTTCCCGGGAAGATTAACCCAGTCAACAAATGCCCACAGAAGTCAGATGTGTCTGCCTAACGGCGCAAGAACGCAGCTCTGCTGTAAACAGGCACAACGCAATCACGTCCGGAAAAAAAACAACTCCAGATGAACGCAGAAGAAGAGCCATGCTTCCTGCTTTCACTCTGTATCCCCCATTGGGTCCTAGCCCACAACCAGTTTAATCCAATCCATGCTATCTTTTGATATAGCTCAGGTCATTCTGATCATGCCTTGATATTTTTAACACCCACCAGCTCTTGTGCTTTCATCTGTCTTCATGATGGTTACCTGCTGATTCTTACATTGTTTGATGTGGTCTCAGTATCTTGTCTTTCTCATGTGCATTTCCCTGATTGGCGCCTGCTTTAGTTTGAGTTGTTCTAGATCGTCACTATCATCTGCTGAGGTCAGCGTGACCAAATGGATATGAGCCCTGGCTCTTACACACCCAGTCTGCTGATGCTGAGGAAGTGGGTTCAAGCCCTACACTTATCAGTTGGACTAACATCTTGACCTCACGTCTTTGACTTGGGGACGTTAATTACTAGTATCTCTGAAGTTGGAGTGGGTCAGCCTGATGGCGAGGGACATGGTAATAAGGAAAGCTAATCCACATGCAAAAATCAGTCCAGTGCACTAGAAATAGTTGCATGTGTATGGACTGCGCTTGAGTTCAACGTGGGCGAATGCCTACACAGAAAAATGTATTATCCAGTGGCTTATTCTCTGCTGAGCTTTTGCTCCATAATCTATAGTTTTCTAGTTAATCTAGTAGAAATAATATGTGAAGAATACATTGTTAGATTGATGCATGTTTGTACGAGATGAGATTAAAATTTGGAAATGACACTTAGTCATCATAAATTATGCAAATTCTGGCTTTGTTGGTTTTGCTACAAATAAATTTCTTCGTGTTTTCCAGGGACACTGTAAAGGCCCATTCCTAGTGAGTGCTCCGCTGTCTACCATTATCAACTGGGAACGTGAGTTTGAGTTTTGGGCACCAGACCTGTATGTTGTCACTTACATTGGAGATAAGGATTCCAGGATAGTTATCAGGTAATAGCCACAGCTCGTCATCATCATCATCATCACCACCACCATCATCATCACCATCTTCATCACCGCCACCATCATAACATGTCTTGGATCAGGCCTGTGTTTTTGTAGTTTTGTCATCTGGTCAAGCCATCCACATATTGATCTCTTTGTCTCCCTCTGTTTCCCATGAAGTTTGCGATTGCGAACCATCTATGACTTCATCTGTATGTTGCCACAGGAAAGATGCAAGCTGCCAAAAAGCAACAGAATACAATTATTGGCCTGATAACAAGACTAGGTTCTTGTGCCATCTCTTGGTCTTACATTTGGTTGTGGGCTATCAAGTGTACAGGTTGTCACTAAGTTGTCAAGTACACTTTCCCTCACAAGTTGTCGAAAAGCTAATTTCTCAGTATTTGGTTTTCATCTGCCTCAAGAGAGAAGTGTTTTTGAACATATATAGGGGTGTCTATCTGTCCATAAACAAGAAGATGTTCTAGAGAAGACTGCATCACACAATCATGCAAGGATGTTGATGCATGGACAAAAGGAGTTGCTGAGAAAGGGACAGTAGAGGGACGTGATCAGAAAGGGTTGCCAGACGTCCAGCAAAAAGAGGACATGTCCTCCTTTTTAGCCTAATATTTTCCGTCCGGCAGGCAAAGCTAAAAACCTTTAAAATGTCCGGTTTTTCTTGTTTTATGCTATAATTTTGTATGTATTGTTGTTACAACTTACAATGTATCTACACTCTACCGTATGTTTACATTGTTAAAATGTACAAAGTCTATGCATGTCTGCGAACATTTCAATTATAGTAATTCTAACTGTTATCTGTATCTGGCTCATTACTCTTTTTGATATTTACTTTTACTTCTTTATTAAAACCCATTGCTTAATAATATTTATTTAATTTTCCTATTTATACCAAATTTGAAACACCAAAGGAACAGACTCTTACTCAACTCTGTAAAGGGCATCATTCTCACAAAGTAGAATTTGAAGAATCTTATCTATGAACAGTTTTATGCATATGTGATTGCTAACGAGGATCTTCTACGAAAAGTTCGCTCCTCCCAGAAATATGTTGTGTAATTAATCAAGATTATACGGTAATAATTGTACAATCGGCTGTTTAAATTATGGTTTTTAGCATTTTGAAAAAGGCCTCCATTGAATTTATATTTATTTTTTAACATGATTGTTTCTTGGTCGATTCACTAAGGGTAAGATACACTTATTGGCAGCTATAGTTATAAAATTGTACTGATTGTGGGTTTAATGTGGAACGATTCAAATGAAATTCAATATGTTCTCCTTTGTCCTCTTTTTTGTCTTTATGTCCTCCTTATGGTGCCCACGTATCAGGCAACCCAATGATCAGACCACGTCACCACAAGTCTCATCGATCTGGTGATGATGATGATGCTGATCTGGCATTGTGTTGAAGTGCAAGTATGGGTACAATAATAAGGTGAAATATTCAATTCTAGCGTTTAATTAGTACTACTTTCTGGATCCCAAACATGGAGTACGACTGAAACAGTTACAAGGAGGTCAGCATGGCCAAATGAATAAGCATGCATGTACTTAAACATCCAGTGTGCTGATGCCGAGGTAAGGGGTTCAACCCCTGCACCGGACAGTTGGACTAAAATGTTGACCTCTCGTCCTTGGCTTGGAGATGTAAATTACAACTACCTCTGAAGTCTGAGTGGGTTCACCTGATGGCAAGAGACACTGTTAATAGGGAAAGCTAATCCACACGCAAAATTCAGTCCAGCACTACGCTTGAATTCAAAGCTAGCGAGCACACACAGAAAATAGGAAGACATAAAAACACTCATAGAAGAGTAGAAACAGAAATAAATAATATGAGAGGACGTGGGTGAAGTTACATGGGATAGCTAAAGGTAGAGCGGTTTGGGGTGAGCTATGCCCAACAAGGCTTCGGAAGGCAAGAGGATTGTCTTTATTGCACCAGGTTTCATCCCACATGGCTCGGGCTCTTTCCTCAGGGTGGTCTGCTGAAAGCGTTGCACAAAGATTGAACTCCATAGCTCCAGCGACAACTCCCTGGAGTCTTTGAGAAAAATGCTTTCATCAACTGAATGCCGTAGCCCGGAATCCTCGCAACCTTCAGAGACTCAGTGAGCTGAGTGTCCAGATGAGGATGAAAGAAGAAGAAGAATACAGTGCAAGCTGGGACCATACATAACAATGACATCATTTCTGCATTTTTCTTTCAGAGAGCACGAGTTCTCTTTTGACGACAATGCCATCCGAGGGGGTGCCAAAGCTTCACGCTTGAAACAAGGCTGCAATGTGAAGTTCCACGTGCTGCTCACTTCGTATGAGCTCATCAGCATCGACGCCGCCTGCCTGGGCTCTGTGGACTGGGCCGTCCTTGTAGTGGACGAGGCTCACCGCCTCAAGAACAACCAGTCTAAGGTCAGTTGCTGCCCCAGCGTTGTTCCTGCGTTTGTCTTGTTGGTTTTATATTGGTTCTTGTGAGTGGAATAGTCCTGTATTCCGGCAGTAGGTTTGGGTTGATTTCTAGGCTAGCGGATTAAGTAGCTCATAGATTAAAGGCACTTTTACAATTATGCTATAACTGTTTTATTTATTGTATGTTGGTAATATATGATGGTTATTGTAGTAGTTTTACTGTTTGTGTGTTGATAATATGTTAGTTATTGCAGTAGTTATGTTTTACAATTTTGTCTCTGTTTAGTTTTTCCACATCTTGACTAGCTACAGACAACTTATGAAGTAGTGTATGTTACAACCATTCATGTTTTGTCTCTGTTTAGTTTTTCCACATCTTGACTAGCTACAGACAACTTATAAAGTAATGTATGTTACAACCATTCATGTTTTGTCTCTGTTTAGTTTTTCCACATCTTGACTAGCTACAGACAACTTATGAAGTAGTGTATGTTACAACCATTCATGTTTTGTCTGTGTTTAGTTTTTCCACATCTTGACTAGCTACAGACAACTTATGAAGTGGTGTATGTTACAACTATTACGTTTTGTCTCTGTTCAGTTTTTCCGCATCTTGACCAACTACAGTCAACTTATGAAGTAGTGTATGTTACAACTATTACATTTTGTCTCTGTTCAGTTTTTCCGCATCTTGACCAACTACAGTCAACTTATGAAGTAGTGTATGTTACAACTATTACGTTTTGTCTCTGTTCAGTTTTTCCGCATCTTGACCAACTACAAGCTGGGCTACAAGTTGCTTCTGACGGGCACACCTTTGCAGAACAATCTAGAAGAGTTGTTTCACCTGCTCAACTTCCTGACCCCAGAAAATTTCAGGTATGTCTTTCTTTTGTGTCAGGACTCGCTTTGGGGGAGAGGGACAAATGTTGCGAAGACCTTGGGCGGTCAGAGTAACAAACAATTGCCTGGAAGAGTTGAAGGAATGTAGAATTGTTAGTCGTGATTCCAACTTCATGGCAAAGGGTCACCCCATTGTGCTCCATTCCTGTGCCAGTGAATATCACACAAAATGCTCCTCACTGCCCCATGTGAAAAGGAAAAAGACAGGAGTCTAGACAAACCAACAGCTGGGCTATTATACTATGCATAATACCACTACCAGAATGTCAACACAAAAGTCCGCCACGAAAAATACAGTTCAGCGTCGATGGAAGTGGCAGTCACTAGAACACCAGCAGCCACGTACTACTGGATAAGGCAACCCAGTCAGCTCAGCGAATGGCCGCCCGCCATTTTTCTCAACATGCAGTCCTCGCTACAAACCACCGCAGACTGATGTAAAGGCACTCCACATGAAATTCACAGCTCACAGTGTCGCTCCATGCGCTCAACCCAGTAGCAAGGCGACGGAACCAAGCACTACCAGCCCAACATGAGGAAAATGCTTAAGCAAACCACAGCCACAAGCATAAATATTCCACAGGCCTTAATGTAGAGTGAGAAGAGAGGCATTGGAAAACATTGTGACAACTGGAAAGATTAGCTGTAGCAGAGGCAGGCTGAGAGATGGCCTGAGACCATGGCTTGAAGAAATATCAGTGGAATTGATCCTGGACACCAAGGACTGAGATTTATGGAGAGACTGATGCCCTAGCCACTTAACAGGGCACAAGATGGTTGTCTTAATGTAAAATAATACTTTAAAAATTTGTACTGGATACATTTCATGGCATGAAAAGATACATTCTATGATGTGATAAGATAACTTCATGGCATGAAAAGATCACTTCATGACTTGAGAAAACTTTATGGCATGAAAAGAGGTCCTTTACATGTTATACCTAACCACTAACTTCTCATCAACACACAGACTTCATACATTTCTGGTGTCACCGGTGTTGAATGTTCACTCCTGTATCTCTTTCACATGTTTTGATTTGACCAGCCCGGTTAAAGATGTTGAACCAGCCAGTTTCTACTCCTTCCATGAAACTGATGTCTTTAAAGATTTCTTCCCTTGTTTCTTTAGCCTTTGGTTATCGCCTTTGTTTAGTCTCTAGTCTGTCTTCATTTATTTTCCTAACAAGACTTCAAAATTATACCTCTGTCTACCACCCTTTATCCCCTGTGGAAGCATAGGTCATCAACCAACTCATTCCAAGCCTCCTATCCTGTGCTGTATCCTTTGCTACGTCCAGTGTTACATCTTGTGCTACATCCTTCGCTTCATCCTGGTGCTACATCCTGTGCCTCAGAAGTCGTGGCTGGCTCACCTGATGGTGAGGGACACTGGTAATAAGGACAGCTAATCCACACACACACAATCAGTCCAGTGCACTAGATGCAGTAGTATGTGTATGAGTTCAAAGCTAGTGAACTGAGAAAACAAAAATCTCTATCCTTAATTCTTGTCTTCAAATATTTGTAGGTTTTCTTCTTGTTTGTTTGGCCTGTGGGTTCTGGAGAAAGGACCTTCTGGTTAAACTGTATTAGCTGCACATGAGTGATTCTATTATACCATTTTAATCCATATGTGTGGTGTAATTTGCCTCCCTCCAGCGATCTGCAGGGATTCTTGGATGAGTTTGCTGACATATCCAAGGAAGATCAGGTGAAGAAGCTCCATGACATGCTTGGTCCCCATCTTCTGCGTCGTTTGAAGGCTGATGTCCTGAAAGGGATGCCCTCAAAGTCCGAATTTATTGTCAGAGTGGAGCTGTCTGCATTACAGAAGTGAGTATGGCTTTTGTGTATGTGTGGTTGTTTTACTGCTGTTGTAACATTGCCTTGAGAGCATGACAGAGCTGGTTTAGTGTGTTATGGAGAGATTATTTTTCCAACAGTAGTACTTTTTTGTTTCATGTGTTTGTGGTGCCATATTTTATGTTGCTGTTTCATACACCTTCTGTACCAGATTGTATGTTATTTCATATATTTCCTTTTGCCATATTCTATTGTTTTATACACCTTCTGTACCAGATTGTACGTTGTTTCATACATTTCCTTTGCCATATTCTATTGTTTCATACAACTGCTATACTAGATTGTACGTTGTTTCATACATTTCCTTTGCCATATTCTATTGTTTCATACACCTTCTGTACCAGATTGTATGTTGTTTCATATATTTCCTTTGCCATATTCTATTGTTTTATACACCTTCTGTACCAGATTGTATGTTGTTTCATACATTTCCTTTGCCATATTCTATTGTTTCATACAACTGCTGTACTAGATTGTATGTCATTGATTCGTGCATTTCCTTAACCAGATTCGTCACTGTTGAATTGTTTCACCAAATGTATTAAACAGCTAAGACATAACATCTGTGTAATTTGTTTCTCCAACACAGGAAATACTACAAGTACATTCTGGCCAGGAACTACGAGGCCTTGAATATTAAAGGAGGCAGCAACCAAACATCGCTGCTCAACATCATGATGGACCTGAAGAAGTGCTGCAACCATCCCTACCTGTTCCCGGTGGCTGCCCAGGTGAGTGTCTAACTCTGTGTTGTTTCCCAGAAGGTTTTGGTTTGTGAAAGATCTCCTGCTTTGCTCATGGATGCCTCAAGTGATCTAGTCTTTTGTGTAGAGGATGTGGTGTTTGGCTTGTGAAAGATCTCCTGCCTTGCTCATGGATGCCTCAAGTGATCTAGTTTCCTGTGTAGAGGATGTGGTGTTTGGTTTGTGTTTTCAGTGTCCACATGGCACATGAGGGGTCATCTTCTTCCTCTCCTGCCCATTATCCCTCATTGGGGCATAGGTTGTCAACCAAGCCTGTTGCTATCTCCTGCAGCTTACTCCAAATCCTCCCATTATTACTCATCCAAGTAATTCTCTTCTCCGCGTATGTGTTCTTTTTATTTAGGTCTCTCGATATTTTGTTTCCCCTGTAGGCTGCAGACAAGTAGTTATACTGCTCTCAGGTTTTCTCAGTGTGTGTCCTATCCAGTGCCAGCGTCCGTTCCTCACCTCTTGGTTCACTAGAATTTGTTTAGTTCTTTCCATGAGCTCCACTTTGGTAGTTCTGTCATGCCATTTTATTCCCACTATTATGTGCATCTACCAGTTAATGAATGGCTGAGTGGCTAGCATGCTGTGTTTTCCTTTGTGAGACCCAGGTTTGAATCCTCGGTAAGGTGTGGATTTTCTTCTGTCAGGGGCAAAAACAAAACCCTAACCTGCACTAGCTAGGCGGCCTTAATTCCTCAGGCTCAAGACACCCTACCCCGTATCCCACACCACAAGTTACTATAGGCAGTAGGTGACAGTTTTTTTAATTTAGAAATAGTTTAGTAATTCTTGTAGTTCTCCATGTTTCTGACTCGTACAGTAGTAGCGATTTAGCGGAGTTAAACATTTCTAATTTTGCTGCTAAGTTTAACTTTCTTTGACATCCAGTTTGCCTAGTGCTACAGAAGCTTCTCTTGCCTTTTGTATTCTTATTTTTATATCTCTGTTCCATATTTTTGTCCACATTGCTTCCCAAATGGGTGTATGATTCCGCCTCTTGAAATGTGGTTTCACCAAGGGAGATTGGGTTGTTATTTGAATAATTAAATCACATTATCTTCGCCTTTATTTTCATAATTGTTTTAAGACCTAATTGTTGTGATCTCCTTTGATGGGGAGTCTCCGTGGTAAAGTTTTCAACCCGCCTGACATGGGCTCCAAAGGTTGTGGGTTTGATTCCAGGCCGCATCCTTCGGTACATGAGTGCATTCTTTAGGAGACTCCTGGGGGTCATCACGGAGTTCGTGATTTGTGCGACACTATCCGCACTGAAGAAAGAGACTGGCCCGTATGGGATAAAACCCAGTGCAATAAAGTCGACAGGGTCGACGTTTAAGCGACAGCCCCTAAGAAATCTCATCTAACCATGAGACAAGGAAAGCACATACATTGCTGGCCATGTGTGATGTTGGTTGTGTAAACTTTGATGTGCTTGTTTTGTTGACGGTTTGTTGTATGTCTTGTGATTGCAGGAGGCACCTCGCGCTGCCAACAATGCATTTGAAGGATCATCCCTGATCAAGTCCTGCGGGAAACTGGAGCTGCTGGCCAAGATGTTGAGGGAGCTGTTCACTACTGGCCACAGGGTGTTGATCTTCTCTCAGGTGGGTTTCCTTGGTCATCTGTTGTCTTCAGATCTGGGAAATATGGGGTTTCTTGGGGTGGCATGATGTAGTGCAGCAGGGGTTTCTATCTACGTTATTGGATTCATGAGAGAGGCCTGACATTTCTAGGTGTGATGTGGGGGGGGGGGGGGGGGGGGGGGGGGGGATCATGCCGTTTCTCGGATCTCCTGAAGGAATGGAGATTTCAGGTGTGATGGGGGTTTCTGTGTATGTTATGGGGTTTATTGGGGTGGCATGAGATTTCTAAGTGTTATGTGGGGAAAGCGTGCTGTTTCTGGGTGTGACATTAGGTTTCCAGATGCAGCGGCGGTGAGTTATGTGGGTTTCTAGCATGGCATGGGATTTCTAGGTGTAATGTTGTGTGTGTGGGTGCAGCATGCTGTTTCTGGGTGTTAGTTGGGTTTGTGGGGGAAGCATACTGTTTCTGGGTGTTATGGTTGGTTTCTGGGTGTGGTATTGAATTTCTGAATGCAGCGGGGGTGCGTTACTGCTAGCCACTTTAGTAACATTTTCTCAACTGCTTTTTAATTATATAACCTGCATAGTTGGATACCTCTTGAAAAAAACAAATCCAACGGTACCTTATTCAAGTATGTAGGTCAATTTTAAGCCGAGATATTAATGCTTGTGTGTAAGTCTATCATTTAACAGGAACATATAGAAGAAAATGGTTTTGACCTTTTCGTTTTTTGTGACCTTACCTACACACTCACACAACTATGGGTCACACTCATGCCAAGGGAGATTAACACAGCGGCCCGTCTAACTCAAGGACAAATAACTCTGCCAGTTTATATATATATATATATATATATATATATATATATATATATATATATATATATATATATATACATACATACACACACACACACACAGCGATATATTCATCGCCACGCCATCCTATGATGATGTCAGACCATGCGCGGACTGCACGCGAGTCTTGTCAGCCAGCGTAGATGTATGCATTTTGACAAAAGATGTTCCGTTGGAAAGATGAAAAATTATCAATGATCTTATCCATGCAGAGTGATGAAAAATTGCACATACATACAATAATGGGTGTTGAATGTAAACATGCATTCATTATCATTGTAGTCGCTCTGAATATTCCATAATATTATTAAATGTTCCTAGCTGGAACTTAAATGGTCGAAAATTACAAAATACACATAAAAATGGATGCTAAATTTAACAATGTAGTATATCTCATAAAATGGTATTTACGGGTTGACTTACCACTTAGAATAGACAGCCTGGTTCTCCGGTATAACAAGGATTCCCGATTTGCCAGAAGTGCACAACGCAAAACAGGGTAGGAAAAACTATATCAAGTAATCAGTGTCAGGGGAATTTAACATCAGGAGTACTCTAAACCTCATTAAATCGGAGATACAAAAACAAAACAAAAACGAAAGTTACCGCAAAAGTTCGGCAACTGAAAAAACGCAGTGCATAGTTATTTGGGTTCTAGCACAACATTGGATTTCTAGGTGTAATGTTGGGTTTGTGGGTGCAGCATGCTGTTTCTGGGGTTATATTGGGTTTCTGGGAGTGGCACTGGGTTTTCAAGTTTGGTGTGTAGGGTTTTAGAGACAGCACATGGGCTATACCCTCACATTCCTCGTTCATTATCCTCTCTTCTTGTTTAAAATAAAGATGACCAAGATGCTGGACCTACTTGAGGACTTCTTGGAGGCAGAGAACTACCGCTACGAGAGAATTGACGGTGGCATCACTGGCTCCCAGAGGCAGGACGCAATTGACAGGTTCAACTGTAAGTTCCCTCATTGCATGTGCATCCTCCTTCTTCTGCCCTTTATTCTCTGAGTCACAGAACATGTACTAACTTGTGCATAGGCATCCTCTCTTTTGCATATCCTCCCCATATTGTTAATCTCCGTCTCTAATTCTTTTCTCTGTGTGTTTTTAGGTCTCCCCCCTCCTTTGTTTGCTCTGTGGGTTCCAGACAAATGACTTTCTAGTTATACTAATATAGGGTGTATTTTTAATAACTCTGGGGTTTTTGAAAATATTGCCGTTCCAAGTTTTGTATTCACGCTCTGTGGAGTTCATGCAACATGAAAGGTAAATACAAAACTTGGAATGGCAATATTTTCAAAAACCCAACAGTCATTAAACATACACCCTGTATGAGGTTTTCTCAGTGTGTGTCCTGTCCAACGGTCTTTGCCTAAGCTGTTGATTTTCTGGAATCTGTAGATCTCACTTCCCAAGCTTTCTAGCTTTCTGCATGAGTGATTCTGACTCACCATGGTAGCCTTTCTGTTTTGCGCAGGCAGAAGTTGATGATTGTTTGTAGGTTATCAGTGATTGTGTTAATGGCGACCCATACATTTGACGTTGAAGTTACATTGTCTGAGCTGTATGTCCTTATGAGCTGTTGGGGTTTTCTTATTATGAGGACACAGTATGGATCATAGAAGGGCCAGTATTGTCTCTGACTCTCAGACCATACTTGGGAACTTTCACAATGGAGGGTCAGTTCACACTTGGGGAAATTCACAATGAAGAGCCAGTCCACACTGGGGACATTAACAATGAAGGGTCAGTCCACACTGGGACTTTCACAATGGATGGCTAGAGTGTGAGTGACTGCTACTTGTAGTGGCCTCAGCCCTTTGGGAACTTTGGGGGAGGTCTATTGTCCGGGTCTTGCAGGGATGTGGGGAAAAGTGAGAGCTAAAATGTTGGTTTCTCTGAAGCTCCTATCACTGGAACATTGAAGATGTACACAGGTAATGGACTGTGGGCAATAAATATCAGCTTGCTGCATGGAGACTCCCTAAATGAATTTTCCTGTTTGCAGACGGCTGTTGGTGTGGTGAATACTATCTGAAACTGTTCATAATGGCCTGCCATTTGTATCGATCTCCCTATCTGTGTACCTTTGACTTCCTTTCTCCCTGTATGACCTGTTTTCTTTTTTCTGATCCCTCTCCTCTCTCTCTCTCTCTCTCTCTCTCTCTCTCTCTCTCTCTCTCTCTCTCTCTCTCTCTCTCTCTCTCTCTCTCTCTCTCTCTTCTCTCTCTCTCTCTCACTTTCTTTCTCTCTCTTCCTCCTTTTTCTCTCTCTCACTTTCTTTCTTTCTCCTTTCTCACTTTCTCCTTCTTCTCCCTCCATTACCTTTCTCATGCTCTTTTTCTCCCTCTTTCTCACCTTTCTCCTCTCTCTCTCTCCCTCACTGTCTGTCTGTCTATGTGTCACTGATTCTCAAATTCTGTGTCTGTCTGTAACCCCTTCTGTTTGTCAACTTTCTTTGACTCAATTTTGTCTCCCTTGACTATCCTTCTCTGTTCTCGACTCTTCCTCTCACAGTCTCTGGCTGTCTTTCTGCCTCTCCCTTCTGATCTCTATCTCTCTTGTGATCTCTCTCTGCCCGGTCTCCATAAGCACACATATTAAAAATAAATAGAGGCTTTAAACTTTGGCTACTTATCTGGCATATGTAGAAAGTATGGACAAACCATTGCCTGTATAACTGTCAACTCTGCTAGCAGTTACATAATTCTGTGTTGCCACTGCTTGTTTATCACACAGCAAAAGAGGCTCCAGCGTTTGTGTTCCTCTTGTCCACGAGAGCTGGAGGTTTGGGCATCAACCTGGCCACAGCTGACACCGTCATCATCTACGACTCTGATTGGAATCCCCACAATGATATTCAGGTGATCTCTTTTCTTTTGTTCGGGGGAATTATACTTGGTTGAAAATAAATTTGGTATTCAGGGACTTTGCTACAGATGGAGTAGGTCTCTGTCATTTTAATGTTTTTTAATTTATTTGTTTTGTTTTGATCATTATAATTTATAACATGTTAACGGCCGGGAGTTTGCTGAAGATAGAGAGCCCGTTTTTAACATAGAAGTACTAGGTACGAATGTATAATTACAACAAAAAAATACCCACAAAAAAGGTTAGTTGCATGTTCTTTTACAGGACATCGCAGTCAACCCCAGCAGTTTTTTGGGATCTCTGTGATTTAACATTCAGCAGCTTGCCATTGCTTTCTGAGCCACTTATGCTTGAACTGTTGTGAAAATCAATGTAAAGCTACCTGCTCCTAAATCACCGGCGACTGACTGAACCTGGTGTGTGGGGATTGTGAGACCGCGTTCATTGGCCCTACGCCACACATATCGACTATGCATAATTACTTTAGTTAGTTGTCTGTTAGGCTGTCATCCGTGCATGCTGCACATGTCCAAAGCTGCTCAGATCCTCTCTCTCTCTCTCTCTCTCTCTCTCTCTCTCTCTCTCTCTCTCTCTCTCTCTCTCTCTCTCTCTCTCTCTCTCTCTCTCTCCCTCCCTCCCTCCCTCCCTCCCTCCCTCCCTCCCTCCCTCTCTCATGTTTAAACATAACTGTAGTAGTTACACAGTTGTTAGTTACATATCCTTTACATTGCGTTGGAATCATCCCCAGCATTTTTTTGGCTGTTTGTGGTTTCTTGACAAGTTTATATTCGGTAGTTTGTGATTGCTTTCTGAATGATAGGCACTCATACCTTTGTATGCATGATCAATCATATAATTCAAAATTCATAATAGATTTCGACCTTGTCTGTGATTTTCAGATGGGACGGTCATAATATTAAGTACGAATAATCACTTGTTGACTATACCAGTCACTGACAACTATCAAGTTCGTATCGCAGTCCTTCTGTCCTTTACAAGGTTGCCAAAGTGTCCTTCTGCTGTAACATTCTAAGTCACGTTGTATTCCGCATCTGTCCAAAATATTTATCTTAATAAGTAAGATGCCATCTTATTCTGGTTCTCTTTGCTAATATGTGTTGGCCATGAATATGGTTGTCCTACCAGTAAATATCTTTCTAAGTTCCAGACAACTTAAACGTGCTGCTTCTCTGGTGGAGCTCTGTGATCCGAATCTATGTTGTTATTGACAAAAATTCTGACGCGATCTCCGTTCTATGTCAAGCACCTAGTTTTATGTACGTTTTGGTTCGGGAGTTTTGCTCCCTCTTTCTTTTGCGTCATGTCCTCTGCGCTACTACTTGGCAACCAGCACACGGTCGTCAGCTTCCAAATCACCTGCAGGTGTGTTTCGAACGCTGTATGCGAGATTACGAACTGCATTCATAACCCCTTCGCCACAAAGCAGGCATAGTTACAGTTACGTTCATCAGTATCACCTGGCTTGAGTTGATTAAACATGTAGTGTTTGAGACTTGATCGGAGTCTGAAGATTGCCTTGTCAGCTGGCAGGGGGCCATACATCTCAATAACTCTGGTTGTTATCTAGTACTGTTTGTCAATACATGTTATTGACAGAACCAAATTGTAACTGCTTGATCTTACATCTGGTAGGCCTTCAGCCGAGCCCATCGCATTGGTCAAGCCAACAAAGTGATGATCTACCGGTTTGTGACCCGCGGCTCCGTGGAGGAGCGCATCACACAGGTGGCCAAGCGCAAGATGATGCTGACTCACTTGGTCGTCCGGCCGGGTCTGGGCAACAAAGGGGGAGCCATGAGCAAGAAAGAGTTGGATGATATTCTCAAGTTTGGCACAGAGGAGCTGTTCAAGGAGGATGAAATTAAAGATGGTAAGTTATTCTAGACGGGCTATGGTGTGATCATATATTGTATAGTTAGTTATTTATCCATATGGGTATGATCCTTGCACTCTGGTCATGTCTATAGGTGCTCATTCTCCAACCAACATATGCATCAGCGTCTGGTGGCTTATAGTGTGTGTTCTGTGCTGATTGACGAAGTGCTTCATTCTCCCAGTGTGCCTCTCGTGTCTGGCAGGGCAAGTTCCAACTCCCTAGCCTCTCATTCTTGACAGTGATGTGGATTCACTGGCGTCTAAGTCCTCTACTCTCGACATCTTTCTTGGGGCATTAATAATAACGGTACGAACCATGGGTTGGCCATCTGCAAGGGATGCAGAGCCAGCAAGTTTATCAGCTTGTTCATTTCCCTCAACTCCTGCATGTTCCGGGACGAAGATGAAAGTGACTGCGCACAACAGGCCTCTACTATGTACAGAACATGCCTCGATCTTTTGGATCATGCTAATTGAATCACTTCGTCCCTGGGAAGGTTAACCTGGTCAACAAATGCCCGCAGAAGTCAGATGTGTCGGCCTAACAGCGCAAGAATGCAGCTCCGCTGTAAACAGGCACAACGCAATCACGTCCGGGGGAAAAAAAAACTGGATGAACGAAGAAGAAGAATCACTTTGTTTACTCTATATATATATATATATATATATATATATATATATATATATATATATATATATATAGATAGAGAGAGAGAGAGAGAGATATATATATATAGAATAGTTAGTTAGTCAGTTAGTCGAGGTTCCAACTTCACGGCAACGTGTCGTCCCCATTATGCTCCATTCCCGTGCCAACGAATATCACACAAAATGCTCCCCACTGTCCAATGTGAAAAGTGGAATAGACAGAAGTCTCGGCAATCCAACAAGCCCACACAGGTATAGATAGATAGATATAGATATCTAAATATATAGATATATATATTGAGAGGTTGCGGTGTTATTCTCAGACTCAAAAGTTGCTTGGTTTGAATCCCAGTATAAGGCTGGGTATCGTTATAAGAATCAATTGATTTTTATTTTATGTTTGTTGTTTTTGTGTAAAGAGGATCGTTGCACCAGGATTTTATCCTATAGCTCAGTCTCTCTCCGCAGGGGAGCTAACCGCCAGTCAACAAATTCCTGAAGAAGTCAGTGGAGAGACACAAATATCACAGCTTTGCTGTAAATAGGCACAAAGCAATCTCGTCCAAAACATTTTGGACAGAAATCATACCGCATAAACAGCTAATTTTAACATTTGTCTATTTTCAATGTTAAATTACACAAGTATTGTCTCTGTAAGTCATGTCACCGGTTTCCAAAAGATTTTGGGGATTATCTAGAAAGCTCTAGTGTCAGTTGTTAAAACCAAGAAATCGACAAATGATAAATGTTTTTTTTTTCTCGTGATAGGTGGTGAAGATAGAATCGTATATGACGATGAAGCCATCAAGAAACTCCTCGACAGAACACAGGCTGGCCAAGAGGAGAAGGAGATGGCAATGAATGAGTACCTGAGTTCCTTCAAGGTCGCCAACTACACCATCAAGGAAGGAGAAGATGAGGTATGTGTGTTTTAACATTGGTGGTCGTTCAGGGCTTGGGGTCAAGGATTGGCCTCTTCTCATTTATCTTGATAAGACTGCATCATCATGTCACAGGTCCTGGTATTGCTGGTAGTTCCGCAGAGGGGGTCAAGGCTTCGTCTGCCTGCTCTCATCTACCATAATAAGACTGCATCTTCATGTTGCAGGTCTTGTACAGAACATCGCTCTCATCATGGCACATTGCCATACTCCCGCCCCATGCCATGCTCCCGCCTCATGCCATGCTCATGCCCCATACTCCCGCCTCATGCCATACTCCCGCATCATGCCATGCTCCATGCTCCTGCCTCGTGCCATGCTCCTGCCTCGTGCCATGCTCCTGCCTCGTGCCATGCTCCTGCCTCGTGCCATACTCCCGTCCCATGTCATACTCCCGTCCCATGCCATACTCCCGTCCCATGCCATACTCCCGCCTCATGTGTAAAGTGTCTGCCAGGTCCTGTGTCGTCTCCGTGCTGGTTGACTCCTGTATCTGCTTCCAAAAACCATGCCTTCTGTTACTGTCCTCTCCAAACACCACAACTCAACAACCACGTCTACACTGCCTGGGTTATGTCCTGACTATAAATACATTAAGTATTATGAACATTCTTCTCAGCAACCACATTTAAACTACCTTCAGTATATCATAAATCTATCAATGCATAAATTACTATGAACATTCTTCTCAACAACTACTTCGAACCTTCCTTCAGTATATCATAAATCTATAAATACACAGATTATTATAAACATTCTTCTCAATTGCCTTTGGTATGTTATAATAAATATATAAATGCATACATTATTTTCAACATTCTTCTCAACCACATCTGAACTGCCTTAGGCATCTTATAAATCTAAAACAACTTAAATATCTGATTTAGGCTACTACATGAGACACACAACATTTGGCTGTCTTTTCTCTTCTTTAGGAAGAACCCGAAACTGAGGTTCTGAAACAGGAAGCAGAGCATGCAGACCCAGCCTACTGGGAGAAACTGCTGCGGCACCATTATGAGCAGCAACAGGAAGACCTGGCCAGGACTCTGGGCAAGGGCAAAAGAATCAGGAAGCAGGTCAACTACAACGACGCTATGAACGGACACGATGAGGAGGCTTGGAAGGAGAATCTCTCCGACTACGACTCTGACTTTAGTCAAGGTAACGTGTTGTTTACACTGTCAGCATTCGCCCATGTGTGTTATATGTCCTTTCATCATCATCATCATCCAGTGTCTTGCCAGCTGACATGGACGATCATGACTCTCCACAAATTGCGATCTCCGACAGCATGGATCAATTAGTGTGTTGACTCCCTTCCATGCCATAACACAAGACTGTCAAGAATCTTCTCACACTGTCGTCCTCTATCTTTCCAGTTGTCACAACATGTTCCAGTTTTTGTCTTCTTATAATGTGGCCATAAAACAATGACTACCTCTTTATGATGTTTATAATAAGTTGTCTTTGCAACTCAGCTTCCCTTAAAACATCCAGATTGCTCATTTTGGCTGTCCAATTAATTTTCTGCATTCTTCTATAAAACCACATCTCCAAGGCTTCCAGGGAATTTTGTCTGTTTACTAATTATCCAGGATTTACAGCCGAATGATAAAATTGGTTCTCTGTAACCTCTTTTTCTAACTTTCAAGGACAGTGGCTTATTGCACAAAACGTTCTTCATTTGATAGAATGCAGTATTTGCTTGTCCTATTCTGTTCTTTATCTCAGTGATGCAGCTTCCATCTGATGTTATCCATGTGCATAGATATCTAAACTAGTGTCGTTTAGGGAAGCAAACAATAGCCACAGTGTAACCGACCAGGCATGTGTGTCTGTCGTAAGAGGAGAATCAGTGTGGGGCTGGCTTCTCCATCCCGTAGAGAACCGTAGCTGCAACATTGACCCAACCAAAGACAATGACAGAAAAATAAACAAGCAGAAAGGAGACTATTTTCCCTGAACAGTTCATAAGTAAATACATATGTATTGTTTGGCACTCGTGGAAGTAGAGGACAGAAGTAGGGATTAGAAGTCACACTAGACAACATAAAAATTGAAAGTTATATTTACCGACTGGGATTCGAATCTGTCACCCCCAAATGTCGACATCGCCTTACTAGGGAGAAGTGTATTTTGGTGCATGCCCAACTAGACACACCTAAAAAGGTGTCTTCATTAGCCAGGTCTATCATCCACATGAACCCACAACTATGGAATGATGACAGAATTCGTATCTAACCATTGAAATAGCACCATATGTCTCATAATTTTATATTAAACCTGCATAGGTCAAGTAACAATCACACAAACAGATTGGACTAATGCTGTGTACAGTATATTCACGAACATTTAAATTTAAACAAGATAATTGATTGGTCGATCCCAATGTTGTACACGCATTTCACATAAATGTCAATTGGGGAACCCTTTGAGACAAGTTATTGGTTCCCCAATTGATATTTTACCAGAAGTAGTATGATGCGATGTTGATAAAGTCGTGAGGAGTGGATCACCAATGTGCGTCCTTTACCTGGATAAATCTCCAGACTTGGCACCTGGAATATTAGAACTGTGGGACAGACCACACAGTTTGTGGAAGAAATGAATTTAGATCATCTCTCTATGGCGTCAGTTTACATATGCAGATGGGCTATACGTGGAAGACTAAAGTAGACTAAAGTACCTCTACATCCCTATGTAGAAGAGGAAAGACTAAACATGAATGCGAGGTACCTCTACATCCCAGGGTAGAAGAGGAAACACTTAACATGACTGAAAGGAACCTTTGCATCCCTGGGTAGAAGAGGAAAGACTAAACAAGTTTAATTTAATTGATGGGTCAACATCATGGCACGCAGGTGTAACCCATAAGTGCTCCGTTCTACTCCTAATTCAAGCCTGAGTCCGGAGAATCTCAGCTCAGTGCAAGAATTCCGTAGCACGACGAGAATCCTGAAATACTTTGGGTAGATTTTTAACTCAAAATTTTGCCCTGGCAGCGCCATTAGGCTACTCTTTTTTTATTTCCAACTGCCAGAGGATTTTTTACGTGCGCAACAATACACACGGGTGTCTGATCTCACTACCCAGAGACCAGGAGAAATTTTGCTACTAGAAGTCGATGTGAAAAAAATCCCAGCCCTAACTGGGGCTTAAACCCGGGACCTCCAGCACTCGAGGCGGGCACCATACCTTGAGACCACTCAGTCCCCCTAGACTAAACAAGACTGTAAGGTACCTCTACACCCCAGGGTAGAAGAGGAAAGACCATGTTGAATGATGACTACATGACTACTTCAAGGATTTTTATCTGTGTATTCTCGCAGTGAATGAAGAAGATGATGATGACTTTGATGACAAGCAAGAAGGACAAGCAACAAGTAAGTCTTAACTGTCCATGATGTTTTTTCATAGAAGTACAGTTATACCTAAAGGATGTGTTTACAAGCCTAATGAAGTCCTTACGTATTTAATGTCACTGATCACAACACCTACATATTTGATTTCACAGCACACACACTTACATATTTGGTGTTACACTTAGTGTCACAGACACATAACACTTAAATATTTAATGCCACAGACACAACTCTTACATATGTGATGTCACAGACACACAACACTTACATATGTGATGTCACAGACACACAACACTTACATATTTGTTGTCACAATCACACAACAGTTACGTATGTATGTCACACTTGCTGCCACATTAACTCATGTTTACTTATGTGTTCACAGCCAGAAGCAGAAAGAGGAACGAGAAGGACAAACCTTTACCCCCACTGTTGGCACGAGTGAATGGCCAGATAGAGGTAAGAGTTGATGGCCTGTCTGGTCAGTTATATTAGAGGTTACAGCTTCATCTCTAAGCTCTGCATGCTTTTGAACCCCAGTGCTCTTGCATGCCCATGTGATGTCATCTTTTCCCTAAGCCCACTTGGTCTATTTTCTGCCAGGATGTTGCCTGCCAAGTATGAGCTGATAGTGAAGTTGTTGCCAGGCTGCATTGCTAAAAGAGCAGATAGTTTGGCATTCCTGCCTGGGAAATGATAGGACTGCACTTCCATTATCTTTTATAACTTTTCATTTTTAGTCACGCCAAATAGTGTATTTCTTCCATCACTTGACTGTCAGGATCACACTTGACACCCGTCATGTCCTACTCTCCTTTCCACATCTCACTCACCCCATCTCTCTCTCACCATCAATCTTCTCTCTCTCTCCTCCCCACTTTTTCTCCCCATCTCTCTGACTCTCACCTCACTTTCTCTCCCTATCTCTGCCCCTCTTCTCCCCATCTCCCTCTCACTTTCTCTCTCTCTCTCTCTATACCCCCTCTCTGTCTTTCTCTTCCTTCTTTCTCCAATCCTCTCTTCCCTCTCTCTCTCCTTTTCTTCCCTCCCTATTGCACCTTTCCCCTCCTTTCCCTCTATCTCTCTCTCTCACACACACAGACATACACTCACACCCCATTGACCTCACAATTGTTTGTTAGCAACCACTCCAGAATACATGTTCCTCACTTTCCAGGTGTTGGGTTTCAATGCACGACAAAGGAAAGCTTTCCTGAACGCGGTCATGAGATGGGGGATGCCTCCCCAGGATGCCTTCAACTCTCAGTGGTGAGTCAGTTATATCTGTGACTGTTTGCTGGTCTATTGTCTGTATTTGTCATCCGTGTAATATCTGTATTTATCATCCATGTAATATCTGTATTTAGCATTGGTGTAATATCTGTATTTGTCATTGATGTAATATTTGTATTTGTCATCGGTGTAATATCTGTATTTATCATCCATGTAATATCTATATTTTTCATTGATGTAATATCATTTGTCATCTGTGTAATATCTGTATTTGTCATTGGTGTAATATCTTATTTGTCATTGGTGTAATATCTTTATTTGTCATCCATGTAATATCTGTATTTCTTATTGGTTTAATGTCTGTATTTCTCTTTTCTTAAATATCTATTTCGTAACGGTTATATATCTGTATTTCCTATTGCTAAACACTTGAGATCCTGTAGGAGTGAATTTGTAGTGGGAGAATCAAGGTCGGGAGTCTCCGTGGCGAAGTGGTCAAGCCTTTTGACTCGGGCTCAGAAGGTTATGGGTTCGATTCCGGGCCGCGTCCTTCGGTTCACGAGTGAAATTTTTCTGAGACCTCCGTGGGTCGTCGCTACAGCTACGGAGTTTGTGCTTTGTGCGACACTTTACGCGCTGCGGAAAGAGACCAAGCCATATGAGATAAAACCCAGTGCAATGAAGTCGACCATGTCGACTTTTAAGCAACTTTTTAGATTCCTGCTGGGATCCCAGTGATGTCTGAATGAAAATAATAGCCCCAAGAAACTCAGAAATAGTCCAAAAACTGGCTCATTAAGTATTTGGAAATGGGTTGAAAGGGGTATCACAAGCAGCAGGAATAAAGGACAATGGCTGTATATGTGGAGGAAGCAGCTAGACAGACAGTTATCCTGCAACCTGTCTTCTGCTTGTTGAATAAATGTTCCCCCACACACACACGTGTTGGTTTTGGATTTTGTGCTGTAATAAAACGGATCATGCCATGCATAACACAACATTATAAGTTTGGCCTCTTGTCTTTCTTCCCTGACACTACACCTATTAAGACTACACCTATTAAGAAAAAGTTAGTCACATGTCCTTTATAGGATATGTGTGGGATGTAGAGGAGCAGTTAACTCCAGCATTCTTTGACTGTTTGTGATTCCTGGGCAAGTTTTTCATTCAGTAGTTTCTCATTGCTTTCTGAATGATTAGCACTCATACCATTATGGGGAAACAAGGTGGTCTGCTTCCAAATCGCTTGCAGCTGTGTTTCGAACGCTGTTTGCAGGATTACGAACTGCATTTGTAATCCCTTTGCCTCAGAGTTGGCTCTGTAGCATTGGTAATTAGGTCAGACCAGCCTGTTTTCAAGTTTACAGGTGTTTTGTGGCTTCTCTGTCAGCCGTGCCTGTTACACTCTGGGTAGGGACGGGAAGATTCAACTGACAATGGTGTATGTTAATTGCACTTTCAGACTGTCTGTAATTACGGTTTATGTAATAATGGCTAATGTACTACTGGCACCTGGCCATCTTGGCAGTCAATAGTTTGTTACATTGTGTTTCCTAAAAGGCGTAATCTCTCCATTGCACAAAGCCTGGGCTGAATTATAGAGACCATGTGTTGCCCATGATCCCTCTCTTGGCTTGCCTAGTTTACTCTAGAGGAAAGGTAACACCAATAAGCCTGGAACCAGACCAGCTGCAGAAGCTACTGGGTCAGCCAAGCAATGCTCTAACTGTCCATCTGTCAAAGCTTCGATTTTACACCAGTTGCCGACCAAGGCTTAGGGCTGGGTCTGCTCTGCCATGATATTTAGTCTTTGGGTTGCATTTCCTTGCAACTTGACTAATTGTACTTTTTGTGTTTAAATCTATATGATAATTTTTGTTTTTGAGATGTTTTGCATAATCAGTTTGTAGTTCTTTACAGCTGTCTGTCTGTTACTTGAAATGTAGGCTTGGAAGTTATTTCTTACACTAATGAAAAACATGTAATTAATTGATCGCAGGCTAGTCAGAGACCTGAGAGGCAAGACGGAGAAAGTTTTCCGAGCTTATGTTTCCCTGTTCATGCGACACCTGTGTGAGCCAGGAGCCGACAATGCCGAGTCTTTCGCTGATGGAGTGCCCAGAGAAGGCCTATCTCGCCAGCATGTGCTCACCAGAATCGGCATCATGTCACTGGTTAGAAAGAAGGTGAGCATTGATGCACTTGGCATGTCTGAGTATTGTTGCTCTTTGCTTGTGTGGACTTTGTTGCTCTTTGCTTGTGTGGACTTTGTTGCTCTTTGCTTGTATGGGACTTGTTGCTCTTTGCTTGTGTGGACTTTGTTTCTCTTAGCCTGTGTGGACTTTGTTTCTCTTTGCTTGTGTGGGACTTGTTTCTCTTTGCTTGTGTGGACTTGTTTCTCTTTGCTTGTGTGGGACTTGTTTCTCTTTGCCTGTGTGGACTTTGTTTCTCTTTGCTTGTATGGGACTTGTTTCTCTTTGCCTGTGTGGACTTTGTTTCTCTTTGCTTGTGTGGACTTGTTTCTCTTTGCCTGTGTGGGCTTTGTTTCTCTTTGCTTGTATGGGACTTGTTTCTCTTTGCTTGTGTGGACTTTGTTGCTCTTTGCTTGTATGGGACTTGTTTCTCTTTGCTTGTGTGGACTTTGTTTCTCTTTGCTTGTGTGGACTTTGTTTCTCTTAGCCTGTGTGGACTTTGTTTCTCTTTGCTTGTATGGGACTTGTTGCTCTTTGCTTGTATGGGACTTGTTTCTCTTTGCCTGTGTGGACTTTGTTTCTCTTTGCTTGTGTGGACTTTGTTTCTCTTTGCTTGTGTGGACTTGTTTCTCTTTGCTTGTATGGGACTTGTTTCTCTTTGCTTGTGTGGACTTTGTTTCTCTTTGCTTGTATGGGACTTGTTGCTCTTTGCTTGTATGGGACTTGTTTCTCTTTGCCTGTGTGGACTTGTTTCTCTTTGCCTGTGTGGACTTTGTTGCTCTTTGCTTGTATGGGACTTGTTTCTCTTTGCTTGTGTGGACTTTGTTTCTCTTTGCTTGTGTGGACTTTGTTTCTCTTAGCCTGTGTGGACTTTGTTTCTCTTTGCTTGTATGGGACTTGTTGCTCTTTGCTTGTATGGGACTTGTTTCTCTTTGCCTGTGTGGACTTTGTTTCTCTTTGCTTGTGTGGACTTTGTTGCTCTTTGCTTGTGTGGACTTTGTTGCTCTTAGCCTGTGTGGACTTTGTTTCTCTTTGCTTGTGTGGACTTTGTTTCTCTTTGCTTGTGTGGACTTTGTTTCTCTTTGCTTGTGCGGACTTTGTTTCTCTTTGCTTGTGTGGACTTTGTTTCTCTTTGCTTGTGTGGGACTTGTTTCTCTTTGCTTGTGTGGACTTTGTTTCTCTTTGCTTGTGTGGACTTTGTTTCTCTTTGCTTGTATGGGACTTGTTTCTCTTTGCTTGTATGGGACTTGTTTCTCTTTGCTTGTGTGGACTTTGTTGCTCTTTGCTTGTGTGGACTTTGTTTCTCTTTGCTTGTATGAGACTTGTTTCTCTTTGCTTGTATGAGACTTGTTTCTCTTTGCTTGTGTGGACTTTGTTTCTCTTTGCTTGTATGGGACTTGTTTCTCTTTGCTTGTATGGGACTTGTTTCTCTTTGCTTGTATGGGACTTTGTTGCTCTTTGCTTGTATGTGACTTGTTTCTCTTTGCTTGTATGGGACTTTGTTGCTCTTTGCTTGTGTGGACTTTGTTTCTCTTTGCTTGTGTGGACTTTGTTGCTCTTTGCTTGTATGGGACTTTGTTGCTCTTTGCTTGTATGGGACTTTGTTGCTCTTTGCTTGTATGGGACTTGTTTCTCTTTGCTTGTATGGGACTTGTTTCTCTTTGCTTGTATGGACTTTGTTGCTCTTTGCTTGTATGGGACTTTGTTGCTCTTTGCTTGTGTGGACTTTGTTTCTCTTTGCTTGTGTGGACTTTGTTTCTCTTTGCTTGTGTGGACTTTGTTTCTCTTTGCTTGTGTGGACTTTGTTTCTCTTTGCTTGTGTGGACTTTGTTTCTCTTTGCTTGTGTGGACTTTGTTTCTCTTTGCTTGTGTGGACTTTGTTTCTCTTTGCTTGTGTGGACTTTGTTTCTCTTTGCTTGTGTGGACTTTGTTTCTCTTTGCCTGTGTGGACTTTGTTTCTCTTTGCTTGTGTGGACTTTGTTTCTCTTTGCTTGTGCGGACTTTGTTTCTCTTTGCTTGTGTGGACTTTGTTTCTCTTTGCTTGTGTGGACTTTGTTTCTCTTTGCTTGTGTGGACTTTGTTTCTCTTTGCTTGTGTGGACTTTGTTTCTCTTTGCTTGTGTGGACTTTGTTTCTCTTTGCTTGTGTGGACTTTGTTTCTCTTTGCTTGTGTGGACTTTGTTTCTCTTTGCTTGTGTGGACTTTGTTTCTCTTTGCTTGTGTGAACTTTGTTTCTCTTTGCTTGTATGAGACTTGTTTCTCTTTGCTTGTATGGGACTTGTTGCTCTTTGCCTGTGACAGGGCCAGCAAAACCCTGGGGACATACACACACATAGATAGACCTGTGTGTGCATAAGTCCGTGCATCTTTTCATGCCCCTATCAATATGTCTGATTGTCGTTGTCTATAACTATGGGAATTTTGCATGTAGTTCATGTGTATCACTTCCGTGTGTCTGCATGCATGCCTTTGTTTCTGTAAGGTGTGTCTGTCTGTCTGTCTGTCTGTCTCTCTTTGTCTGCTTGCATGTCTCTATAAGTACATGCACATGTGTGTATTTATGTATGTTTGTGCGTGTTTTGTTGTGTGTAAAGGTGTATGTATGTTTAAGATGTGTATACATGCGTGTGCGGGAATGTATATATGTCACTTATTCAATTAGTTATGTGCCATCTCCCCAGTGAAGGTTGGTTGCAACAGCTCTCCGACAATTTCTATCTCACCCTGGTTGTACACTTACAAACTGCTGTTTGTCCATCTCTTGATATCTCCCCACCTGTATTGTTGCCTACCTCTTGCCTGCTTGCCTTAAGACTTGTCCTTTAACTGTGTTCAGGGCTTTATTCTTTGTTCTGTGTCTGCAGCTGCATGGAGATATGATTTAGCCTGCAGCACCTTGAGTCTGCAACCATGGTCTATCTCATACACACTTCCGGCATGTCCCTTGTGCATCCCAGTATCACCCACATAGCTTCATTCTGTATGCGCTAGCTATAGTTTCACCGGGTGACTCTTTGAAACTTTGAGCAGTCCCAGTCCATGCTGAATTACTGAGAGAACTAGATGTCACACTGTCTAGTATCTTCTCCCTTAGTTTCCCCCTGCCTCTTCTCCCTTCCAACTTTCCTGTTGTGGCGACATACTCCAGCATTCCCCTTCTCATGACATGCCCAAAGATATGTTTATAGAGTCCTAATTGTATTGTGTGTGCTTCCGATTTTCTCTTCCAGGTGCAGGAGTTTGAACTCATCAACGGCACCCAGAGCATGCCTTACGTGAAAGCCTGCGATGCAATCGAGAAGCTGAAGGCTGAGGCAGAAGCCGAGAAAGAGTCTCACTCTGGGAAGGAGGGTAAGGAGAAGAAAGACAAAAAGGAGGAGGCAAAGAAGGACAGTGAAAAGACTGAAGGAGGCACACCAAAGGAAGGTGGTGAGAGTACAAAGGTAAGTCACATGTTTGTGACATTACATATTCAATTGTGGACAAATTGTTCTCATTTCTTCCTTTGAGAGTTGTCATTTAGGAAAGCTCACTATGTCACAGACTATTCCATTTGGATTGTCAGTCAGTAAGTCACAAATCAAAACTGAAAGTTAGTTGCATATCCTTTATAGGACATTGCAGTCAACCCCAGCATATTTTGGCTCTGTGATTTCTTGTTTACATTTAGTAGTTTGCCATTGATTTCTGAACGACTAGCACTCATACCATTGTATGAAAATCAACACGAGTTGGTCTGCTGCCAAATCACTTGCAGCTGTGTTTCAAACGCAGTATGCGGGACTATGAATTGTGTTCATAACCCCTTCGATACAAAGCCAGCAAATTACAAATAGTATGTAAAAAAAAACTATACATGAGATAAGGACTTGTAAATCATTTATTGTTTTAAGTACATCTCTCCTTATTTCTCAACACAATCTCTGCAAACATTGATGCATATATCCTATCTTTGGGCTGCTGCTTTAGTTATGTTCAAACCTCACAGCAAATTGCAATTATGCTATAGACTAAACCATAAGATCCTATTGCAGTTGCAGCGTTGTCTGTCATTACCTGTCTGTCTGCTCGAATAATTATCTCAACCTGCTGCAGATTATGTTCCAATCTGTACAGGTCGGCCTTTATCAGCTATCTGAACATACTTGAGAGAACCTTACCCACCCAATTGTGTGCCACTTTTAGTGACAAAAACTTGCCGCCATAGACAAGCAGCATTTTCGCGAGATTATCTTTAGCCCCAAAAAACCTTTGCCGCCATGTGCACATGAAACATGTGCATACACATATGCATTCAGCTAATATCATCTGTCTTGATGGATATGCCACCTCGTGACACCTTTATAAACTATCAACAGCCATTTCTCAGCTGCTGTATATCAATTGTGATGACTGACTTATTCTCATATATGAACGTACGCCCTCTGACCTGGCCCAAACAGCCTTGTGCACATGAAACATTGTACGCACATATGCATACAGCAACTATCGGCTGCCATATATAGACATCTGGCTAGATAGATATGCCACAGAGTTTTAGCTGTTAATGGGATTTTTAGCCATCAGAGGGATTCTCAGCCATCCTGGGAATTCCTAGCTGTCCATGGGGTTCATAGTTGTCTGTGGGATTCTTGTCTATAGAATTCTGAGTTGTCTGTGTGATTCTTAGTTGTCTAAGTGATTCTGAGCTGTGTGGTTCTTAATTGTCTATAGAATTCTTTCCAGTCTTATGTTATTCTTAGCATTCCACGTTAGAAGCATATCTCTGCCTCTCTAGTTTCTCTATAACTCTTCTCCCTCACACACACACACACACGTCTGCAGCCCCTAGTTTCTCTATAACCCTCTCCCTCATACACAGACACACACGATTTCCAGCAGAGTCGATATTGTCAATGTGTGCTTTGTGTGCTCAGGAGTCTCTGTGGTGAAGTGGTCAAGTTGTCTGCCTCGTGCTCCTGGCGGTTGTGGGTTCGATTCTGGGCTACGTCTTTCAGTTCAGGGTGCATTTTTCTCTGAAACTCCTGGGGGATCATCGCTGGAGCTACGGTCTTCGGTAGATCACCCTGCAGAAAGAGACCAGGCCGTGTGGGATAACACCTAGGGCAGTGAAGTCGATCCTCTCAACTTTTTAATGAAGACTTTTTTAATGTGTGCTTGTTGATGTCTGCAGAGTGAAGAACCTGAAGGTGAGAACAAAGACGAGGACAAGGAGAAGGGAGAATCTACAGATGAAAATGTGAAAGAAAAACCCAGTGACGACCAGAAAGTGGAGGAAACAAAGGTCGAGCCGATGGAAACAGAGGCAACTGTGAAAGAAGAAGGTATGGTTGTACACGATTTAAACACAGACCATATAAACATATTGCATGATTCTTGCCTATCATGTTTTGCTATCATGTCTCATCAGGTGCATACTGTAGAGTTGTGTATTAAATACAGTGGACAAACAAATAATACTTTGGCCGAAATACTAAGTACATAGTCGTTGATATTGTTCAAAGGTTAGGAATGCTAGCCCCACAGAATTCTAACACTTAACAGGAAGTCCTTCTGTTTACATATCATAGCTGGAATTGCCTAATAGATAATGCTTCAATATATTTGAGCAACGTGTTATTGTTCGCCAAAAACAGCATACGGAATGCATCTTGTCTGTCAACTCTGTCATTGCTGATCAGCAAATTATCTTTCTGTTTCGGCAATCTGTTTCTTATGATTGGTGTTTCAAACAAAGAGATGAGTTGCTTTCTTAAACCTTGACACCGGAGGAAGTCCTAATCTGATCCGCAGTTTTTCTTCCGATTTCAGAATGTATTAGTTGTTAGTCACAATTCCAACTTTACGGCAAAGGGACACCCCATAATGCTCTGTTTCTGTGCCGGTAAATATCACACAAAATGCTCCTCACTGCCCCATGTGAAAAGTGGAACCGACAGGAGTCTCGACAAACCAACAGCCCGCACAGGTATACAAGCCCGCACAGGTATACATGCATAAGGCTGCTACCCGAATGCCATCACAACAGTCTGCCACTAAAATTACAGTTAATCATCAATGGAAGCGGCAATCATGAAACCAGCTAGTTCAGGAACCAGACGTTCGCCATTTTTCTAAACATGCAATTCACAGTACAAACCACCGCGGGCAGATGTAAAAGCATTCCACATGAAATCCACAACCCAGTGTCGCTCCACGCACTTAACTCAGCAGATAGGTGACGGAACCATGTACTACCAATCCAAAATAAGGAAAATGCATAAGTAAACCGTAGCCAGAAGCCAAAACACACCAGAGGCCTTAACAGTTTAACAGCCTAACTGCCATTTTGGACCAGAAGTCCTTTTTTAAGTGTATATACAATGTATGCTTCTTTTCCATGTGTGCATATGTTTTGTTTAAAGTGGTGTGAAACAGTGCCAAGAGACTTGACTGTTTGCCTGACTGTATGCCTATTTACCTACCTGCCTTTTCTCTCTTGCCTATCTTTCTATCTGTATATGAGATCAGTAGTCACATCATTGCACTCACAACAATCCCACACGGGCTCCACTCCCTTCTGCAATTGCCAACAAGGGTTCTCGTTGTTTTCTGTAGAGAACAAAAGAAGTCTGTTTTCTGTGCTATTGTTTAAGTTCTCTGTGCTATTGTTTAAGTTCTCTGTCTATCCATCAGCCTGTCTGTCTGTCTTGTCTGCCCATCTGTCTGTCTTTCAGTCAGCTGTGTATGTCTGTCTATCCATCAGCCTGTCTGTCAGTTTATCTATGTCTTGTCTGTCCATCTTTCAGTGTGCTGTGCCTGTCAGTCTATCGATCTTGTCAGTCCATCTGTCTATCTATCTATCTATCTATCTATCTATCTATCTATCTATCTATCTATCTATCTGTCTAACTGTCATGGTGACTTTAAATTGTGTTCAGTATTATCAGAAATACTTAACCCTTTGGATACTTATCAAGCTGCACTTCTGTTATTATTTTAGATGAGGATAAGGAAGAAAAGAAGGATACTCAAGAGAAGGAGAAAGATGAGAATGAGAAAGGCGATAAGAAGGAAGAGAAAGACAAAGGTATTTAACTGCTGTAATATTTGTGTGACACACTTTTAGTCTCTTTATTCAGTGTTTTAGACATGGCTGTTTAATCTATAGACAAGGTATGTGAATTTGTACCAGATTTCTCTCTCTCTGTCTCTCTGTCTCTCTCCCTCTCTCTCTGTCTCTCCTCCCTCTCTCTCTCTCTCTCTCTCTCTCTCTCTCTCTCTCTCCCCTTCCTCTCTCTCACTTTCTCTCTCTCCCCTCTCTCTCTCGGCTTAAAATTTCTAACATATTATTTGGGGAAGTAAAGACCACCACTGTACCACCATTGACCTGTGCAGTGTAACTATTATTGGCATTATTAGTCGTGTTTGTCAGCTCATCCTTGTTTCACTCCCAGATAACGAGTCCAAAAAAGATAAGAACGGTGCAGAGGACAAGGACAGCAAAGAAGGCAAGACTGATGGAGCCACCGAAGAGAAGAAGGATGCTACAGAAGACTCCAAGAAGCAGGATGAGCTCTTCCAGAAGTTCATGTTCAACATTGCCGACGGAGGTTTCACCGAGCTGCACACCTTGTGGTCAAACGAGCAGAGAGCCCTGTCAAAGGGGAGGGAGCATGAGGTCTGGCACCGTCGTCACGACTACTGGCTCCTGGCAGGCATCATCACGTATCCTTGATTTTCTGCAAAGTTGTGTGTAACAGTTCATGTGTTGTTGATGGTTCCTCAGTATTGTTAAGTGCACAGACAGTGTTAGTGTTTCATTGGTACTGTAGAGTGCACAGAGTGTGTTAGTGGTTCATTGGTACTGTAGAGTGCACAGTTATTATTTAATTGGTTCTGTAGAGTGCAAAAAGAGTTAGTGTTTTATTGGTACTGTAGAGTGCATAGTGTTAGAGTTCCATTGATACTGTAGAGTGCACAAAGATATGTTGTTAATGTCTCATTGATACTGTAGAGTGCACAGATGTTTTGTTAGTGTTTCATTGGTACTGTAGAGTGCACCGAGATGTGTTATTAGTGTTTCATTGGTACTGTAGAGTGCACAGATGTGTTATTAGTGTTTCATTGGTACTGTAGAGTGCACAGATGTTTTGTTAGTGTTTCATTGATACTGTAGAGTGCACAGATGTTTTGTTAGTGTTTCATTGATACTGTAGAGTGCACAGATGTTTTGTTAGTGTCTCATTGATACTGTAGAGTGCACAGATGTTTTGTTAGTGTTTCATTGATACTGTAGAGTGCACAGATGTTTTGTTAGTGTCTCATTGATACTGTAGAGTGCACAGATGTTTTGTTAGTGTTTCATTGGTACTGTAGAGTGCACAGATGTGTTATTAGTATTTCATTGGTACTGTAGAGTGCACAGGTGTGTTATTAGTGTTTCATTGGTACTGTAGAGTGCACAGATGTGTTATTAGTGTTTCATTGGTACTGTAGAGTGCACAGATGTGTTATTAGTGTTTCATTGGTACTGTAGAGTGCATGGAGATTTTTTTTTGGGGGGGTATCAATGCTTCTGAGTGCACAAAGATGTTTGTTGGTGGTTCCTCAGTACTGTTCCGCACACAAAGATGTTTGTTGGTGGTTCCTCAGTACTGTTCCGCACACAAAGATGTGTTGTTGGTTAACCACATGAACTCGAGCTGACATTAAGAATGTTCCTTAACCAAACATCACCAGACATGGCTATGGTCGCTGGCAAGACATTCAGAACGACCCTCGTTTCCAGATCATCAACGAACCATTCATTTCTGAACAAGGCAAGGGAAACTTTCTGGAAATCAAAAACAAATTCCTGGCCAGGAGGTTCAAGGTGAGGACTCATGCTGTTCTAGTTGTTGTTACATGTCCCAGTTCTGTTGTAGTTGTTGTTACATGTCCCAGTTCTGTTGTAGTTGTTACATGTCCCAGTTCTGTTGTAGTTGTTGTTACATGTCCCAGTTCTGTTGTAGTTGTTGTTACATGTCCCAGTTCTGTTCTAGTTGTTGTTACATGTCCCAGTTCTGTTGTAGTTGTTGTTACATATCCCAGTTCTGTTGTAGTTGTTGTTACATGTCCCAGTTCTGTTGTAGTTGTTGTTACATGTCCCAGTTCTGTTGTAGTTGTTGTTACATGTCCCAGTTCTGTTCTAGTTGTTGTTACATGTCCCAGTTCTGTTGTAGTTGTTGTTACATGTCCCAGTTCTGTTGTAGTTGTTGTTACATGTCCCAGTTCTGTTGTAGTTGTTGTTACATGTCCCAGTTCTGTTGTAGTTGTTGTTACATGTCCCAGTTCTGTTGTAGTTGTTGTTACATGTCCCAGTTCTGTTCTAGTTGTTGTTACATGTCCCAGTTCTGTTGTAGTTGTTGTTACATGTCCCAGTTCTGTTGTAGTTGTTGTTACATGTCCCAGTTCTGTTGTAGTTGTTGTTACATGTCCCAGTTCTGTTGTAGTTGTTGTTACATGTCCCAGTTCTGTTGTAGTTGTTGTTACATGTCCCAGTTCTGTTGTAGTTGTTGCATTGCACATTCTGATGTGGTCTAAACATGGCCACGCTCTCTTCTGTTACATTTGTTTAGTCATTACATTATTCCCGCTCTGTTCAGTACCACTCTGTTTTATTTACTACATTACTCCCGCTCTGTTTTATTTACTACATTACTCCCGCTCTGTTTTATTTACTACATTACTCCCACTATGTTCTTACCATTCTGTTTTATTTACCACATTACTCCAACTCTGTTTTATTTACTACACTAGCTGACCCTGCCCGGCTTCGCCCAGACCCTGGTGGGGAGCATCTCATTTAATTCATATAAGTAGTCATATAAGTTCTCGTTCCCGTTACCGACTGACTGTCTGTCTGTCTGTCTGTCTGTCTGACCCGGCCCGGCATTGCCCAGCTCCTGGTGTGAAGCATCTCATTTAATTTATATAAGTAGTCATATAAGTTCCTGTTCCCGACTGTCTATCTGTCTGTCTGTCTGTCTATCTGTCTGCCTGACCCTGTCCGGCTTCATTAAATTCATACAACAAAAAAAAGTAACTTAAAAGAACGTTCTTCCACACACCATCCATTATTTTTAATGAAAACTCTTTCTAATCACCTGCATGACTACAGTAACTTCTTAAGCAAAAAAAGATGAGTTACAATGTTATGCAATGTGCATTATTTTTATGAAAACTTTGAAAATGCCTTACAGATTGTATCATTATTTATTATAACTCATATGCCGGTACATAACTATGGACAAAGAGTTTATAAATCTTTGAAAACGATGCCACAATATGACTATAAGTTATACAGAAAAGTTATGCCCCTTGAAATAACTTTTACAGAGTTAGGTCCCCTGAAATATATGAAATTATGATGAAAAATGAAATAATACTGAGTAAGCAGGCGATTTCACACTAACAAAATATCACAGTTGGCAGCTCTGGGATGAAAGGAAGGCGTGTAGAAAATTTCATCTCAATCGGATGGGCCGTTCGCGAGCGCACAAAGGACAGACGGACATACAGACAGACAGACGGACGGAGATCCTAATTTATATATAAGATTACTCCTACTCTGTTCTTACCGCTGTTTTATTTACTACATTACCCCCACTCTGTTTTATTTACTACATTACCCCCACTCTGTTCTTACTACTCTGTTTTATTTACTACATTACTCCCACTCTGTTTTATTTACTACATTACTCCCACTCTGTTTTATTTACTACATTACCCCCACTCTGTTTTATTTACTACATTACTCCCACTATGTTCTTACCATTCTGTTTTATTTACCACATTACTCCCACTCTGTTTTATTTACTACATTACTCCCACTCTGTTTTATTTACTACATTACCCCCACTCTGTTTTATTTACTACATTACTCCTACTCTGTTCTTACCGCTCTGTTTTATTTACTACATTACCCCCACTCTGCTTTATTTACTACATTACCCCCACTCTGCTTTATTTACTACATTACCCCCACTCTGTTTTATTTACTACATTACCCCCACTCTGTTCTTACTACTCTGTTTTATTTACTACATTACCCCCACTCTGTTTTATTTACTACATTATCCCCACTCTGTTTTATTTACTACATTACCCCCACTCTGTTTTATTTACTACATTACTCCCACTCTGTTTTATTTACTACATTACTCCCACTCTGTTTTATTTACTACATTACCCCCACTCTTTGTTTTATTTACTACATTACCCCCACTCTGCTTTATTTACTACATTACCCCCACTCTGTTTTATTTACTACATTACTCCCACTCTGTTTTATTTACTACATTACTCCCACTCTGTTCTTACTACTCTGTTTTATTTACTACATTACTCCCACTCTGTTTTATTTACTACATTACCCCCACTCTGTTCTTACTACTCTGTTTTATTTACTACATTACTCCCACTCTGTTTTATTTACTACATTACTCCCACTCTGTTCTTACCTCTCTGTTTTATTTACCACAATATCCCCACTTTGTTCTAAAATCACCTATCTCATGGAGAGAACTAAACAAATTCCAGTGAATCAAGAGGTGGGGAAAAAATGTTGGCGATGGATAGGACACACACTGAGAAAACCTGAGGACAATATAACTAGACACTCTTTTGTCTGGAACCCACAAGATAGGACACACACTGAGAAAGCCTGAGGACAATATAACTAGACACTCTTTTGTCTGGAACCCACAAGATAGGACACACACTGAGAACAATATAACTAGACACTCTTTTGTCTGGAACCCACAAGATAGGACACACACTGAGAAAACCTGAGGACAGTATAACTAGACACTCTTTTGTCTGGAACCCACAAGATAGGACACACACACTGAGAAAACCTGAGGACAATATAACTAGACACTCTTTTGTCTGGAACCCACAAGATAGGACACACTGAGAAAACCTGGGGACAATATAACTAGACACTCTTTTGTCTGGAATCCACAAGATAGGACACACACACTGAGAAAACCTGGGGACAATATAACTAGACACTCTTTTGTCTGGAACCCACAAGATAGGACACACACACTGAGAAAACCTGGGGACAATATAACTAGACACTCTTTTGTCTGGAACCCACAAGATAGGACACACACACTGAGAAAACCTGAGGACAATATAACTAGACACTCTTTTGTCTGGAACCCACAAGATAGGACACACACACTGAGAAAACCTGAGGACAATATAACTAGACTCTCTCTTGTCTGGAACCCACAAGATAGGACACACACTGAGAAAACCTGAGGACAATATAACCAGACTCTCTCTTGTCTCTCTTGTCTGGAACCCACAAGATAGGAGACACTGAGAAAACCTGAGGACAATATAACCAGACTCTCTTGTCTGGAACCCACAAAGCAAATGAAATAGCGGGAGACCTAAGAACATTTGGAGAAAAGAAATACAGGCAGAGATTAATAATATTGGGGGACATGGAGGGAGCTGTGGGAGATAGCAACAGATAGGACTTCTTTGGAGTGGTTTGGTTGAGGACCTATGTCCCAATGGGAAATAAAGGACAGAAGAAGATGGCTCTCTTTTAGTTGTTACATCCACTCCTCCTATCTGCACCCAGCTGTAACTTTATCCTCACTCTGTTCCAGTTACTACATAAACATCTTTTGTCTCCAAACAATCATTACTTTTGCAACTGCTTGGCACAGAGAGTTTACAGAAAAACCCGTTGCATTTGTTATCGCTGCTATGTGGCAGGAGGAGGCACCACAATGTCTTTGTTCAGAAATCAACTAATTTTTTTTTTTACCAGAAGCCAATGAATGTCATTGTGTACTTTTGAATCAGTCTACCCATTGGATTCTGTTGAGAGTTGGGGATTGCTTGGACAATTGTATCAAGTTTACACACATGGAAAGTCACTTAATTACAACTGTGGGATATGTTCATAAGGTGGGAATTTGTAATGTTGATGCCACAGCAGCGGGAAATAATTATTACACCTTTCTGATGTGTGGTTGTTTTCCATATCCTTGACATTTTAAGCCCTTTTCTCTCTAAAGCATGGAGTGGCTTAGGGGTTATAATGTCCGCCTCTAACTAAAGCAGCCCTGGTGTGGTTCATGTGGGTGTTTACAAAATATGTCCTCAACCAAACCATGCCAAACTGTCCAATCTTTTACTATCTCCCTCCATGTCCTCTCAGTATTATTCATCTCTGTAATTCTCTTCTCCAAGTGTTTTTACCTCTCCCACTATTTCACTTGCCGTGTGGGTTCCAGACCAGAGACTATCTAGTTATATTGTCCCCAGGTTTTCTCAGTGTGTCCTATCCAATGCCAGCATCTTGTCTTTGCCTCTTGGTTCACTGGAATTTAAGTTCTCTCCATGAGCTCCTCGTTGGTGATTTTAACAAACACAGCTTGATACATAGTCTCTGTCTTAGCAAATTTCTGTTTGTGGTTTGACAGGTTTGTGTTTTCTTTCTTTCACAGCTTCTTGAGCAGGCTCTGGTCATTGAAGAGCAGCTGCGACGTGCAGCGTACTTGAATCTCACCCAAGACCACGCTCATCCTGCGATGGCACTGAATGCCAGGTATGTTGTTCCTTGTGTCAGGTTGGAGTCTTGTGTGTACATGTCCTTTTGTCTGTGATATTGAGGCTCATCAGGAGAGCCGAGACAATTAAACTTCATTAACTTCCCAAGTGTACTATAAGAAGCATCATCAGGGACTTGGTGTAGAACTGAATACCTCATCCTCTACAGAACACCTCTGAAGTCGGAGGAGTGGGTTCGCCTGATGGCGAGGGACATTGGTAATTGGGAAAGGTCATCCACAAGCAAAATTCAGTCCATTGTCACTAAAAGTAGCGTATGTGAACTACGCTTGAGTTCAAAGCCAACGAGCTGGGGGAAAAATCATCTAGAAAATTATAACTGCAAAGTTCAACCAATCATTTTTTTTAATGTAAAGATAGTCCTGTAGCAGACAGACATTGCCATTTAGGCATTTGGTGTTTTTTTTAAAGGTTTGCAAGAACATATGGATTCAATGTCAAGGTCATTGCTGAGGCTCATGGGATCTGATCAATGATCAGATACATGGTTGTGACAGTTGATTTAGTGTTTGTGTTGTTGGCTGGCTTGACTGTTGTGTATGTTTATTTTCTACCACAGGTTTGCTGAACTGTTGTGCCTGTGTCACATTCTCAGTTCTCTACCACAGGTTTGCTGAGCTGGAGTGCCTGTGTCAAATTCTCAATTGTTTGTTCTCTACCACAGGTTTGCTGAACTGTTGTGCCTGTGTCACATTCTCAATTGTTCTCTACCACAGGTTTGCTGAGCTGTTGTGCCTGTGTCACATTCTCAATTGTTTGTTCTCTACCACAGGTTTGCTGAGCTGGAGTGCTTGGCTGAAAGCCACCAACATCTGAGCAAGGAATCTCTGGGAGGCAACAAGCCTGCCAATGCAGTCCTGCACAAGGGTGAGTGTCTCACATCTCTGTTAGCTGCACCAACAGTGGGCCGGTTAGCCGGATCTGCCACTGCTGTGTGAATAGGACAGCTGTGATCATGGTGGTTTGCATGCTTGCATTTCAGGACAGAGAGGGGTCCCAAACAAGCAGAGGGGTCCAAAGCAAAAATATATCAGACAAACATGGGGTTTGAACGAACGAACTTTTATTTTCAAAGTGTTTAGAATTGGGCATGCAGGCCCTTGTAATATTCTGCCCTTCTATCATTCTCTTTCATATATTATTTCATCCATACATCACTTATGAGGCCAACTAAGAACAGTAACAATATCAAACTATACATTATAAAGGCATGGGAAATGTGCAAAGCTTAATACTACATGATTTACTAATATTAATGTAGATCAGCAAGGCTGAATGGATAAGAACGCGTGTTCTTAAACATCCGTATGCTGAGGTAAGGGGTTCAACCCCTACACCGGACAGCTGGACTTAAATGTTGACCTCTGGGAAGGTTAACCCAGTCAACAAATGCCCGCAGAAGTCGGATGTGTCGGCCTAACGGCGCAAGAACGCAGCTCTGCTGTAAACAGGCACAATACAATCATGTCCGGAAAAAAAAAACTCCGGGTAAACACAGAAGAAGAAGAAGAAATGTTGACCTGTCGTCCTTGACTTGCGTGCGTAAATTACAAGTACCTCTGAAGTCGGAGTGGGTTCACCTGATGGCGAGGGAAAGCTAATCTACACGCAAACTTTAGTCCAACACTACTAGAAGTAATGTGTGTGTGTGGACTACGCTTGAGTTCAAGGCGAGCAAGCGACAAACTAACTAATATTATTGATGTGGTAATTGTTATTAGCTATGGGGGTCATACTGTACTACCAATAGGGGACTGGTTGTTATACTAGGGTTTTTACAAGCAGATAGATAGATAGGCGATGGATGGATGGAGGAAGGGACGGAGAGATGGGTGGAGATAGACAATGCGGCATGAGAACAGACTAATCGGGGAGTCTGGCACGTTCTTACCTCTACTTAACATAAAAAAAACTTAAAATAAAGTTGATTTGATTTGATTTAACATGTGGCAAGTGAAATAAATGTTTGCTGTTTCTATGGACAGTGTTGAACCAGCTGGAGGAGCTGCTGAGTGACATGAAGCAGGATGTCTCCAGGCTACCAGCCACGCTGGCCCGAGTACCGCCCGTCACCCAGAGGCTGCAGATGTCTGAGAGGAACATACTCAACAGGTTGGTCACACCGAACGTGATGACACAGCAACAGTCAGCACAGAACCAGCAGCAGTCGACATCAAGAACCAGTAGTCCAGCGCTGGTCAACCCAGCAACCGCAGGTACCCAGATTGTTCTTAGTGTTTACTTGTTTTTATTTAGTGCACAGAGCTAAAATTGCCCGTGGATGTTATTAGACTGTTATGTTTCAGCTGGAGCTGGAGAGGTGATTGTTTTACTGCAACCAGTTCTAGATTAAACATTGTGTGTTGGGGATCATTGCTGAGAAGTTATGATGTCTGGGTCAGAAGGTGCCGAGGTCGATCTCAGCATTCATTCATTCATTCAGTAGCCTGTCCATTGCAGAACCTCCCTCCCATAACAACCTTCCGGAAAACTTCTTGTTCATTAGCAAGATGTCCTGCGTCCGATACATCCCTCTGAAGATCATCTGCCACATCCTGCACCCTCTTCTCTTTGGCCTTCCTCTTCCTCTCTTCCCAGGCACATATCCCTCCATGATTGTTCTCTTCAAACTTTCAATACGTTTCAAGTGTTGAAAGTATTTCAATTTTCTTTGTTTTATCGTCTTTAGTAGCCAACCTTCTTCAGTATTCAACTCTTGTCGCAAGGATGCATTTGTTCTTTTCTGTATCCAAGATATTCTTAGAACCTGTCTATAACATTTATATTCAAAGGCATGTATGCGCTGTTCAGCTTGTTTAGTGTGTGTCCAGGTCTCACAGGCGTGTGTTTCAGTGGGAAAGATGCATGCTCTTGTCTAATTATAACATCAGCCAAAGATCCCTGCATAGGGCGGACAATTGTAATCAGAACCATTGATGTCTCCCTCTGAACTCTTGGGTGGTGAGATTGGATTCCTAACCTTCTTGGATAAAGGGCAGAAAAATAGAAGGTCCAGCGTGCAGGTTGTGCTAGTTATAAATGAGTTGGCCCTAGGGCCACTACCATGGCAGAATTGTGAGAAAAGAAAATACTTAGTTGGGTAGAGCCCATTACCTCAATCAAATCTGTCTGCAGGAAGCAAACCTTAGACACATGCATACCAAAGTCTGTCACACTGAACTGTGAGGTGCATAACTAGGTGAGACACTCGAAAAAGGAACAAAGATGGAGAAGAAACAGTGTGTGTGTTCTGTTTATGGTTATGTCCAAGAAAAAGATGAAATTAAAATGTGAGATAAAAATAGAAGGGAAAAGGCTTAACCAGGTTAATGAATTTACATATATGGGGGGAAATCCTAAAATCAGACGCAAGATGTAAGGCAGAGATTGAGGGCAGAATAGATCAAGCAAAGGCTACATTTCACAAAATAAATCATGGAATGTGAATGAACAACTAGCAAGAGCTTGAACGCAGCAGAGATGTTTGTGAAATGAATGTTGCGAATACCTTGGACTGCCAGAGCAACTAACCACGACTGCTTGGAAGAGGCTAATGGGAGTAGAACATTGAATACAAATAAGGAGACAATGATCTTCAAACATGTAGTGAGTAGTGAGAAGAGGGGCATTGGAGAACATCGTGACAGCTGAAAAGATTGGTGGTAGCAGATGACATGGGGGGGGGGGGGGGGCATCAGCAGTATAATTGATCCAGATCACCAGGGACCAGATCTATGGAGGGTATGTGAACACCTAGGCCACACCTAGTGCCATTGGTAAGGCACATGATAATGATGGGGTAGTTCAGAGGTTGAGATGTTCACCTCTGGCCCTTGTCCTGGTTCCATTCATGGCCAGTATTTTACACATAAGTATGGTACACCTCCTTTCTGATCCTGGGGTATTGCATTGGACATCTAACCATCTTAGGTAAGGATGGAACCCTTAGAGGTCCTTTGTGCACATTGCAATCGTTAAAAAAAATCCCCCAGCAGCTGGAAATGAGGGGGGGGGGGGGGGGGGGAATGGATGAATAGGTCGCTACCCAGGCTAAATTTCAGTATTAGAAAATATACTCTCAAATGAATATTGAGCAGGGGTGATTTGGTATACACACATTTGAATTCTGACCATGGAAATTGTGCACTGCATTGAGATTCTTTTTGGGTGATCTGTAGGCAGAGACTGGATGCTGAAACATACAAAACGTCCAGAACAAAGCGATCTTTTACTGTGTGTTTCCTTAAATGCTGTCTGTTCCCGTGTGTAAACAATGAGATTAAGTTGACAGTCTTCATTTACCTGTATCCTCTTGATATTTCAGCTGTAGCTAAATCAAATGGCAGAAATTCCCCGTCTGGTGTCTCCAAGTCTCCAGCTCCGACCACTTCTCAAGGTTGGTAGTTATAGCAAATGTCCCGTCTCAACGTTGTCTGTTTTTTGTTTTGTTTTTAATTCATGTCTCGAAAAAAGAGAGTTACAGTATGCAGTTTTGACAAGCCAGTCTCCAACTGCATCTGATGTCATCAAAAAATAAAAGGGGGATGTCGCCTGCCTTACGGTGGGAAGATGGGAAGATTGTTGTTGGTTCCCATGTGCACTTGTTTTGGATACGTGTGTGTCATCCCTGGAGCTACATAATTTGTGCTCTGTACCACACCTTCAACAGGCTGCGTCCTCAACAGGATGATCTGCGGACAGAAGACCAAACCAGATGAGATAGAACCCAGTGCAATGAAGTTGGTCCTCTCACCTTGAGCTGTGTAATCAGAAACAAAGAGGCTTACGTTGGCCTGCCTGACCCGGGCGTAGCTGTCAGGTTTGCCTGTCCTAGCCTCTGGCTGTTGCTGGTCTACAAAGCATCAGGCTTGGGTTCCACGTGGTTTGGTTTCTATACTTGACCTGTATGGCTTGGGAGAACTTGCTCGTATTCACACAAAATCAGCATATCTCTTAAAATACACATCATCATGTAGCAGGTGCCTCTCATCATGGCGCATTGAACAGCCTCTCGCCATTCCTCCTGTCTCATGCGAAAGGTGTCTGCCATGTCCTGTGTCCATCTTCGTGCTGTCTCTTCTACCAGGAACCCCGCCTTCCATCACTCTTCTCCCCAAGCCACTGGGATGTTTAATGTGGCCACATTATTTCAGTCTCCCAGACATGATATTGTATATGAGCCAGTTTTCTTCAAAGTTCAGATCATGTAGAATGTATTTTTCTTCTTCTTGGTCCACGATATTCTAAGATCTTTTCTGCAACACTTCAGTTCACATGCCCCAATTTTTCTTCTTTACTTTCTTTTTTGCGCTCGCTCGCTTTGAACTCAAACGTAGTCCATACACACTACTTTCAGTAGTGCTGGACCAAATTTTGCATGTGGATTTTAGCTTTCCTTATAACTAGTGTCCCTCGCCATCAGGCAAAGCCACTCTGACTTCAGAGGTATTCTTCTTTACTGATAACATAACAAACATGAATAATTTCAGAGATAAAATACAAGTACTACAATATCTGCATAACGCAGTAACATGAAACATGATGCTTGTGTGGTTTTTTTTTTTTAAATACTTCCATACTTACTGCAAGTCTAGAGCTGTTTATGTTGTCAGGATATAAGTTTTGAATATATTGGTGATATCTCCATGTTTGTTGCTGCTTGTGCTGTAGTCGGTAAATAAAAAAAAAAGGGGCCTATATTGGGCATATGGTGCTAGACTCATTGTGACAGACATGTCGGCACTGCAGCGGTGATATGGTCAGTATTGTGCCTGCCACCTTTACTTCTGGAGACATTTACTGGTACTCGTTTTAGGTTCTGTCCACCTGGGAACCCTGGCCACATTGTTTAATCTGGCCTTGGTGTGAATTCGAACCCATGACCACCGGGTCGGCAGGCCAGTGCCAGCTACAGCTCCCAGTATAGCACATGTTGCCTGAGTGGGGTCCAGCTACAGCTCCCAGTATAGCACTTGTCTGAGTGGGGTCCACCTACAGCTCCCAGTATAGCACTTGTTGCCTGAGTGGGGTCCAGCTACAGCTCCCAGTATAGCACTTGTCTGAGTGGGGTCCACCTACAGCTCCCAGTATAGCACTTGTTGCCTGAGTGGGGTCCAGCTACAGCTCCCAGTATAGCACTTGTTGCCTGAGTGGGGTCCAGCTACAGCTCCCAGTATAGCACTTGTTGTCTGAGTGGGGTCCAGCTACAGCTCCCAGTATAGCACTTGTCTGAGTGGGGTCCACCTACAGCTCCCAGTATAGCACTTGTCTGAGTGGGGTCCAGCTACAGCTCCCAGTATAGCACTTGTTGCCTGAGTGGGGTCCAGCTACAGCTCCCAGTATAGCACTTGTCTGAGTGGGGTCCAGCTACAGCTCCCAGTATAGCACTTGTTGCCTGAGTGGGGTCCAGCTACAGCTCCCAGTATAGCACTTGTTGTCTGAGTGGGGTCCAGCTACAGCTCCCAGTATAGCACTTGTTGCCTGAGTGGGGTCCAGCTACAGCTCCCAGTATAGCACTTGTTGTCTGAGTGGGGTCCAGCTACAGCTCCCAGTATAGCACTTGTCTGAGTGGGGTCCAGCTACAGCTCCCAGTATAGCACTTGTTATCTGAGTAGGGTCCAGCTACAGCTCCCAGTATAGCACTTGTTATCTGAGTAGGGTCCAGCTACAGCTCCCAGTATAGCACTTGTCTGAGTGGGGTCCAGCAACAGCTCCCAGTATAGCACTTGTCTGAGTGGGGTCCAGCAACAGCTCCCAGTATAGCACTTGTCTGAGTGGGGTCCAGCTACAACTCCCAGTATAGCACTTGTTGTCTGAGTGGGGTCCAGCTACAGCTCCCAGTATAGCATTTGTTGTCTGAGTGGGGTCAAGAGCCGACATCCCAGCACTCTGGACATTCCCATACGTGCTCCGTCCTCATCTGCAACAGCCAGCGAAGTGTCCCAATACTAATGGTAGCAGTCTGATTATGTGTCCATCTGGCCTTTGCTCTGAGTTTTGAAATGCGGCAATATCCTCTAGTCACTCCCCTTCAGGCCGTGATGATCTGTCTGTTCTTCTGCACTAGACACACGATCCCAAAGGGCTACATCTGCCTTAGCATGCACCGCTATCCCACTGAGCAATGCACACCCAGCCAATCTGTCCGCCTGCTCGTTTCCCATCACACCAGCATGTCCTGGGATCAGTCCAACAGATGCTGTCTATTTGTGATTGTTGAATTGAAGCCTTCCACTCTACTTACTGTCTGTTATTCCTGACATTCTCTGACTTTTATATGTATTGTTTTCCAGAGAGAGATGACGAAACATCCAAAAAATCCGACACCCCAGCCACTTCAATATCGGAGAAAACCGAGTGAACAGGCGACACTGGACACCAAGGCACAACAAGTGAATCTTCTCATCATGTATTTGACTCACTCCACTAATCAAGATTGTTGTGTGTACATTTCAGTCTATAAATTGTTTTCACTATTAGTTTCATCTGTTTTTTTTTGTTTGTTTTTTTTTTTTTTCATTTCACCATTTAGTGTTTTATGTTTTTGTATCGTTTGTTGTGTGGGTTTTGTACGATTGCCAGTCACGTGCATTCAGAACAAATTATGTTGGGAACTGTTGGCTATTGGGAACTGAAGAGGTGATTAAAATCCTCATGGGGAAGACAACTAGACGCAGGGGAAAGGCATGGGAGAAACTGCTAGGGACAGAAAATGAGTAGGGGACTTGACATGCACCGGTTGAGTGCTTCCTTTGAGGCTCAAGAGGCCAAAACATCAGACTCGTGAGATTGATGTGATTGATTGATTGATTTAGGAACCGATATTACAGCATTCGGGGCGTTCCCATAAGCACTCCATCCCCATCCTCAGAAGCCAACGAAGAGTTCCAATCCCAATAGTACCAGTAGCATTGTGATTATATGTGCGTCTCGCCTTTCCTCTAAGCGTCGAGCATTGGCCAGGTCCCCTTGTCACTCGCTGTCGCATTCTTGCCAGACCATGGTGATCCATTTGCTCCTTCGCAAGGCCGCAACCATGTCTGCCTTATCATGCATCAATACTCCACTAAGTTTTGCAGAGCCAGCCAATCTGTCTGTCTGTTCATTCCCCAGCACACCAGCATGCCCCGAAGAAAAGATCCAGATGATAGGTTGATGTGAAAGGTTGGCTAGTTGATTGTGAATCTTCTGTGTTGTAAGTCTGATGCGTTGGTATTCAGGTCACTGTGTGAGTGACCAGAGCTTGTTTCTGTCTGAGGGAGGTTGGTGTGAAGACTTGTCTCTGGACCTGATACCAAGGTTACCATCTCTGCAAGGACTCAGTTGCAGAGCTCTCCTCTCCTTCTCTAAACTCAGAAACTAGTAGGGTGTGCTAGGCCAGTACTGCAAGTTTACATCTGTGGGTAGGCATATTTGAGTGTGACCAGGTCATGAGTGAGTACAGCCAGCACACGGACTGGCCGGGTTTAAAGCCTAGGTTGGGGTATTGTTGCCTCCAGGGGTCATAGGTACTTCATTGGCAACAGACTCCAACTTGATGCCCAGAGAGGGGGAACATTTGAGATGACTGGTACCTGGCCATCATGGCAGACGATAGTTTCTTACATTGTGCTTTAAAAAATGGTATAATAACTATAGCTCATGGCGGGGGCCAGGGGTTGAGTTATACCTTTCCATAGCACATAAAACCTGAGCTGAATAGTAGAGACCATGTGTTGTCCATGCAGCAAGATACTTCTCTCGGCATGCCTGATTTACTCCAGTGGAAAGGTAACATCAATACACAAGACCAGCTGCCAGATCAGCAAAGCAATACTCTAACTGTGCACCTGTTGGAGCTGTGATCCTAGACCACTTGCCAACCAAGGCTTTGGGCCTGGTCTGCCCTACCTTGACAATTTAGTTTTTAAGCTTGTACCCTGAAACATTTGAGGTATTCTAGTATTAAGCAAGTACAGGTTCCTTTTTCCCATCTTAAGGTGCCTTGGACACTTCTGATAGAGCCGTATGTTGAAGTAAAATAGAAAGTGTTATGGTTTGTACCATTTCTGGTAGCTGTTGGACTTTGTGAAAGTTGCAGAATGTGTGTTGGCAGTTCTGGCCGTGGTTGAGCAGTATATAGAGTAGGTGTTGTTGCTGTTCTACTGTTGTTGTGCCAAGTTGTAGCGTGCTTATGACCACATGTGGGAGACTGCAATCTTAGCCAGTCAACTGCCATTTATGGCCTACAGTACCTTGTGGTGTAGGGCAGAGGTCATGAGCCTGCGGAATTCAGGCCGCCTAGCTAGGATAGTCGCTGTGAGTTGTGCAGGTTAAAGTTTTCTTGTTCCTCCAGGCCATATGGGATAAAACCCGATAAAATGGGGCCGACCCTCTTGCCTTTTACAGCTCTTTCAACCATCATCATTAGGTTAGTCTAAATACTGATGTAGAAGTCATGCCACTCCACTGTTCACTCATTTGAGTAAGTCTCTACATCCCAATGTGCCTCAACATCTTTGCATTTCTGTGTGGTGTAGTTGTTGCTTCGGCATCCCATTTTTCTTTCCCCCTGGATTTTGCACTTCTTGTGTTTCCGTTAGTTAATAACATCAGTTACTCATTGTATCACACAAATCAACGATATAACAATTCTGTTATATCTTTGTTATTGTTTGCGAGGTGATGTGAAAGGTGATGGTTTTGTGAGCTTCTGGGATGTTTTTTTTTAGCAAAGAGTGTGAGGAATAATTGTGTGTTTTAATGCTTTCTTTCCTGTGTTTTCATTCACTTAAAATCTTGTTTGTTGTATTGAAAACATTCAATGTGAAAATAAAGTACTTGTTGATTGCATCAATGGTTCTTGTAATTGTTGCTGTTGTGTAACTGCTGTCTCTTACAATATCACACCTTTGTGATTAGGAACAAGGCATACAAAAAATATAATGATATAATGCCATTGGCACCTTGCCATCTTGACAGGCGATAGTTTGTTACATTGTGCTATAACAACCCATGGCGGAAAGACCAGTGATGGAGTTATACCTTTCCATAGCACAAATCTTGTGTTGCTTATGCAGCATGATCCCTCTCTCGGCCTACCTAGTTTACTCCAACAGAAAGGTAACACCAATACACCTGAAAAAAGACAAGCTGCAGAAACTACCTAATCAGCAGAGCAATTGACTCTCTGCATGTCAGAACTTTGATCCTAAAACAGTTGCCAACCAAAGCTTACGGCCTGGTCTGCCCTGCCATGACATTTAGTCTTTAGGTTGCATTTCTTTGCACTAGGATAAGGCTTGGACCCACTCAACATTGGGCGCTAACAGAAAGCAGGCAGAACCGTCTACTGCAGTGTTTCCCAACCTTTTTTGTGCTGTGCCCCACCCAAGCCTTTCTAAAATTCTTATTCCCCCCCCCCCCCAAACATATACATTATTTTTAATATTCAAAAATTGAAATGTTCACTAAAGAAACTTGAATGATATGTTTTAGGAAGAAATCACTAGGAAATTATTTAGCAAACATAGTAAGTAAATTTCCAAAACATATAATGGAGAACTACTACTTCTTCGTTCATCCAAAGTTTTTTTTCAGATGTGATTGCGTTGTGCCTGTTTACAGCAAAACTGCGTTCTTGCGCCATTACCCCGACACATCCGACTTCTGCAGGCATTTGTTGACTGGGTTAACTATCCCGGGATGGAGAACTACAATATAAAAAACACTGATTAGACCAGTTGTGCTGTATGGCTCTGAAACCTGGAGTACATCTAAAGGAGACGACGCCTTGTTACAAACCTTTGAGAACAAAGTCTTAAGACGCATCTTTGGGCCCATTAGGAATACATAAAGTGGAGAGTGGAAAAGAAGAAGCAACAAAGACATATATGATCTGTTTAAGTCCTCGCTAATCACTGGTATCATGAAGGATAATAGACTGCAATGGCTGGGGTATATAGAACGAATGGAAGATAATAGGGAAACAAAACTCGCTTACACTCAGGAAATAAATGACCGTGGACCCCGAGGTAGACCAAGAAGACGGTGAAGAGATACTATACATACAGAGCTACAAGCACTTGAAATCAGCGACTGGTAAGAGAGGGTCAACCAGAGAGACGAATGGAGACGGATTGTATCTGCAGAAAAGAACCTCAATGGCTCGGAATGCTGAAGAAGAAGAAGATAATGGAGAACTGCAATTCAAGTACACAATCATTTTAATGACAGATTTTTCTATATTATTTTAATTATTAGTAATTTTTTATTATTTAAATTTAGTGAGATCCTTGCGCTTGATGCTTGCTGCAAAGAGATTTTATGTCAGGTTCCAATTTAGTTAACTTCAGTCTCAAGTCTCCCCGTTTTGTTATATCCAGCCGATTTCTTCCATTTTCGTATTGCCCCCCTGTGGGGCGTGGGCCCCACGTTGGGAAACACTGGTCTACTGATTGATTTATTTAGGAACCGACATCACAGCATTCGGGGCATTCCCATAAGCGCTCCGTCCCCATCATCAGCAGTCAGCGAAGAGTTCCAACACCAATAGTTCCAGTAGCAATCTGATTATATGTCCGTCTCGCCTTTCCTTCGAGCGTCGGCCAGATCTCCTCGCTGCCTCATTCTTGCCAGACTATGGTGATCCATTTGCTCCTCCGAGGTGTACACGTGCTCCCACAAGGCCGCAACCACGTCTGCCTTGTCATGCATCAATACTCCACCAAGTTTTGCCGAGCCAGCAAACCTGTCCGTCTGTTCATGCCCCGGAGAAAAGATCCAGGTGATGCTTGCCACCCGTGACCTCCGAAGCGAAGCAAGCCACTCTGCACAAACCCTGCCTCTCCTCACCCTCCTCAGCATGCTTTCTGAGTCAGTTACAATCACGATGTGTATATGTATTGTTCTCCATCCAGCGGAAAGCTGCACTGATCGCCTCCACCTCCATTCTTAAGCTAGATGTTGTGGTATCATACGCCAGGCTCTCCGGCACCAAACGTCGACCATTAGCTTTTGCTAAGAATCCTCGGGCACTTCTCCTACCTCTCAACACCGAACCGTCTGTGTAGATAATCACATCACCCGAGTGAGCATTGTCCTGAGTTAGTTGCTGGATTTCCACTTCCGTGGCCCCTGCTGGCCACTCCCTGCACTCCCGGCTCAATGTGATTATAACTGCACAAGTCTGACTGCTCCGCTGACACTCTGACCCACTCTGTCTACTGTTATATGGTAGCTCAGTCATATCTGACAATACTCGACACAAAATTATAAAATAATTTAATAATGTCAATTGGGGAACCCTTTAAGGCCACTAAGACAGTTCATAAATAAACACACATGTATTGTTTGGCACTCATAGTGAAAGAAAAAAAGTAGAGACTGCCATGTAGCGTCGGAGGCAAAGGATGGTGATTTAGAATAAGATACAAAATTGTGGCAAACAGTACAAGAAGAGTTAACCAAAAAGCGACATAATATGCAAGTTGCTAGATGACGTCACAGCGTACTACGTCACTAAAGTTAGTTAGGTTTTGGGATGATCATGGAGACAGGCGGACAAATAACAACACTGAAATATTTTATTTATATTTATCAGCAGAAAGACATAGCGAACATGACATCTAGTACTTCAGGAAGATAAGGAAACAAGGGCACAGTCTGCATTACAGAGAACGATCAGAAGATGAAGGTTTAACACCGAGAAAGTGAGGAAAGTATACTGCATCAGAACTTGCCAGTCGATTGTCAGATAGAGGTCATGGCGTCAGCACACACATAGCTCGGCGTAAGTAACAGAATCAGGGGCGTAATGTAGTTTTCAGAACGATGGACCGAATGAAAGTTACTCGTCATTGATCAAAGTAGAACGATGGAATCGGACTCGACAGTTAACATTGAATATTTACCAATGATTATTTATTATATTTCACCGGCCCTCCCATTAACATGGGAATGGTGACGTTGTTATACTGTACGGACGATTGCCACCAATAAAGTTATATTTGACGTGGAACGCCAGCATTGCTGAACTAATTTTCGTTAATATTGATTCTGGCTCCTGTTGATCTGCGATGTTGTTTGACTGGACGGCGAGCATAATATAAGAGGGAAACAGCGTAGCAGAGACTAGAGGACGCACTAGACAACAAACATTTACAGCTATAGTTACTGACCAGGATTTGAACCTGTCACCTCCAAATGATGATGGCGCCTCACTGCAGGAACAAGTGTACTTTAATCCATGACCAACTAGACAAGTACTTTATGACAGAGCTGCAGGTCAGCATGGCCGAATGGATAAGAGCTTTTGCTCTTAAACTTGCTGTGTGCTGATGGATGCTGAAGTTGCAGGTTCAGCCCCTACACAGGTCAGTTGGACTATAATGTTGACTTCTCGTCTTTGACTTGGGGATGTAAATTATAAGTACCTCAGACGTCGGAGTGGGTTCGCCTGGTGGCGAGGGACACAGAAAACGTCATCCACAAGTAAAAATCAGCACACCATGGATTGCGAGCAAATAACAACAAACTTAAGAAAATTTAAACAGTTAAACAGAGATGAGTGGTGGGGGAGAGAACATGAACGAAGCTGCAGGAGACAGCAAAAGACTGCTTGGAATGAGTTGACTGAGGGCCTATACTGCAGCCTGTATTTCTCTTCTCAGTGTGCTGTAGGTCTTTCACTAATTCATTCATTCTTTGGGTTCCAGACAAGGACCTGTTTAGTTATTCTATCCTCTGGTGTTCTCAATGTGTGCTCTGTCTAATGCCAGTGTCTTGTCCACACCTTTTGTTTCACAGGTTGTTGTTGTTGTTGTTGTTTTGGCGCTCGCTGGCTTTGAACTCAAACATAGTCCATACACACTACTTCTAGTAGCACTGGGCTGAATTTTATATGTGGATTAGCTTTCCCTATTACCAGTGTCTCTCGCCATCAGGCGAACCCACTCTAACATTAGAGGTACTTGTAATTTACGTCCCTAAGTCAAGGACGAGAAGTCAACATTGTAGTCCAACTGACAGGTGTAGGAGTAAAACCCCATGAATCAGCACACCATGTGTTTAAGAACGAGCTCTCTTACCCAATCAGTCACGCTGACCTCCAAGTATTTGTCTAATTCTCTCCATGAGCTCCAGACTCAACTAGGACTAGAAGGGTATGAGAGAATCACCAATATACATGGAGCCAGCTAAACATTTCAGAGAATCAAAGGCTGAAAAGATGCTGGCGCGGGGTAGGCCTTGTATTGCCTGAACTAAAAGGGTAGAAGAAATAGAGGGAGAAGTAGAAACACGGAAGCACATTTAAAGGCAAGAAAAGATCTGGCTGACACTCAGGACTCCGAGGAAAGAAAGGCCAGACTGACACATGATCAGACTGGTACCAGTAGTAGTGGGACTCTTCTGTTGAAGGTGAAGACGCAGCACTATGGGAATGTCCCAAGTGCTTTGATGTCTGTTCTTCACTCAACTCCACTCAGTTCAACCCAAAAAGGTAAGAGGGTCGACTTCATTACACCGAGTTTTATTCCATATGGCTCGGACTTTTTTCACATAGCGGTCTGCCGAAAGGGTCGTAGGCCTACGAAGTATGAAATATGTAGCTCATACGTTGAGCCTCAGGAATCTCCGAGGAATTTACACGAGAGGACCAAATAACGCACGAGAGGACCAAATGACGGAGTGCTGGACTGGTTCAGTCCGGGCTCCAACTGCTGCTTCGATGCGTGAGGTGGGCGGCTTACCTTATTCAGATGCAACACTCATTGTATTCATTACGGACTTAAGGAGTAGAGAGGGGTGTGTCGTGTGGAATGGCTATCCTCTCTTCAGAGGTCACATATTGTGAGAATTGTATGGATTTTTTGTCCTGATCATGCGGGAGTGCGAGGCAATTAACAGGCGCATAGGCTGGCATGGCATGCATTTTTTTGTGGTAGGTTACCTATGGACAAGGGGGAGGTTGTCGCGCGCCTGTGGGACCAGGTGGAGAATGCGAGGCAACAGAATGAGATCCCGTATGTGGAAAGAATGATATGGCGGGGGATCGGCAGGGGTTCGGGAAGCATTTCAAAACTGAGACGGAAGGCCAGGAGAACTTTCAATCGGATAGCGGTGGGAACGATTAGTAGGGTGACTCTTTGCAGGCTGTTAAACGAGGGGACTGAGTGCGTATGGGAATGTCCTGAGTGCAGCGATATCTGCTCTTAGCTCAATTCAAATCAACTGATTTAGTGTCGAATGATATATCGCTACATATGACCTCCCATTTGGACAGAAGAATATATTGCTATACTATACTAGGGTTATTTGGTTTATTTCGTGGCATGTTTCGCAAGATTAGTGCTCAGTGAGCGAAAAATTACACTAAAATATTTGTGCAATTGATTGTGTAAAATGTTTAGCCCAGACCTACTTTTTTGTTTGGCACTGAATCAGAGACGTCATCAGACAAAGAGTGGGTTCAACACCTTGCGCCACATATATTGAAAGACAGAAGATCAAACAGTTCGGCCATCTTTAGAATGCAACAAAGATCTGGTACAAGAGAAAGAGGACGTCAGAGAAGAAAATGGATTGATGGCATCAAATACATTGTATAATCACACGGAATGATACTATCTAGTGCCACCCATCGGGCGCAGGAACGCGAACTATTTTTCCCAACGATGATTGACGGCTAAAGTGGAAGATGATGATGACTGAATCAGTTAACCACTTAGATACGGAGACCACCAGAAACATAAATAACGTGGGGAGGACATGGCAGGAGCCATAGGACGTTGCGGCGACTAGCCTTCATCAGCAAACAAATACACTAACACACTAAACACGACAATCTGTGTATTTGTTAGCCGATGAAGGCTAGTCGCCGCAACGTCTTATGTTTTTCGTAATTACATTCTGTGAAGCTACACTAATCGGAGGTTATTATATAAACAATATACGATATACAGATGAACCAGTATTGATGGCGGATAGTGCAAAAGATCTGCAACAATTGTTGGACATTGTTGTAACAGAAAGTGCAAAGAAAGGGCTCTCCTTGAATAAAGAAAAAAGTAACAATGGCGATATCAAAGAAAAAGGCCGAGAGGATCGATTTCATTGCACTGGTCACTGGGTTTAATCCAATATGGCTCTGTCTCTTCCTTCTTCTTCTTCAGCGTTCCGAGCCATTGAGGTTCTTTGCTGCAGATACAACCCGTCTCCATTCGTCTCTCTGGTGGACCTTCTCTTGCCAGTCGTTGATTCCAAGTGCTTGTAGGTCTGTATATGTATTATCTCTCCACCACCTTCTTGGTCTACCTCGGGGTCTACGGTCATTTATTTCCTGAGTGTAAGCGAGTTTTGTTTCCCTATTATCTTCCATTCTTTCTATATGTCCCAGCCATTGTAGTCTATTAACCTTCATGATACCAGTGATTAGCGGGGACTTAAACAGATCATAAATGTCTTTGTTACTTCTTCTTTTCCACTCTCCACTTTGTGTATCCCTAATGGGTCCAAAGATGCATCTTAAAATTTTGTTCTCAAAGGTTTGTAACAAGGCTTCGTCTCCTTTCGTTGTACTCCAGGTTTCAGAGCCATACAGCACAACTGGTCTGATCAGTGTTTTGTATATTGTGATTTTGGTGTTACGAGATAGCGCCTTTGATTTTAGTAGATGTTGTAGTGCATAGTATATCTTATTTCCAGAGTTGATTCTTCTTCTTCTTCTTCTTCGTTCATCCGGAGTTTTTTTTCGGATGTGATTGCATTGTGCCTGTTTACAGCAGAGCTGCGTTCTTGCGCCGTTAGGCCGACACATCCGACTTCTGCGGGCATTTGTTGACCGGGTTAACCTTCCCGGGGGTTTCTTAGGACGTTTGACTCTCACTGTTGTGGTGTTATCCCCCATCCCAGCTGGTCCATATAGAACAGCCAAAGATCCTGGTCAGCCCTCAAGGGAAGGCAGGGGCAGACCATGGGCATTCCCCGCCATCCAAGGAGGCTTCCATACTTGCAGAGCCGATACATAGCGCTCTGGTACTAGGCTCACCCAAGGAATCGTCACGTCCTGCACATGGCTGCTTAGCCTCACTTCCGTCTATTGGGCCTTCCGTTCACCATAGGCTGTTCTTCCGGAAACCAGAAGTATGCAGTCTGCAGATGACATCCACACAGTGAGCTTTCGATTCGGACTTTCCATGTAATGGATTTGCTATCCAAGCAATATTCCATTTCGTGCCACTAGGACACTTTTCCACCTTTTATGAAGCCCACACAGTGGGCTTTTGATTCAGACTTTCCACGTAATGGATTTGCTATCCAAGCAATATTCCATTTTGTGCCACTAGGACACTTTTCCACCTTTTTTGAAGCCCACACAGTGGGCTTTTGATTCGGACTTTCCACGTAATGGATTTGCTATCCAAGCAATATTCCATTTCATGCCACTAGGACACTTTTCCACCTTTTATGAAGCCCACACAATGGGCTTTTGATTCAGACTTTCCACGTAATGGATTTGCTATCCAAGCAATATTCCATTTTGTGCCACTAGGACACTTTTCCACCTTTTTTGAAGCCCACACAGTGGGCTTTTGATTCGGACTTTCCACGTAATGGATTTGCTATCCAAGAAATATTCCATTTCATGCCACTAGGACACTTTTCCACCTTTTATGAAGCCCACACAATGGGCTTTTGATTCGGACTTTCCACGTAATGGATTTGCTATCCAAGCAATATTCCATTTTGTGCCACTAAGACACTTTTCCACCTTTTATGAAGCCCACATAGCGAGCTTTCGATTTGGACTTTCCACATAATGGATTTGCTATCCAAGCAATATTCCATTTCATGCCTCTGGGTCTTCATGCACCTTTAAATGTCAACCTGTATATAGTTAAAGTAAGCTGCGGTCTACTTTAGCTTGTTGATATCTCCATAGAGCTTGTCCTCGAATGAAGCAGGTGTGGGCCAAAATATCTTGCTCTTTTCTGCATACGTTGGGCAATCCTGCAGCAAATGTTTTGCTGTCATTTTTCCAGTTCTACAATTACATTCATCGGTATCTCCTATCTTTAGTTTATTGAACAAGTGGTATTTCAGCCTGTTATGTCCTGTGCGGAGTCTGAAGATTGCTCTTCGGTCGAGTTTGTAATATGCATCATCCTTCTGGTGGCCTGGATGCTCTGATTCCCATTTGGTTCTATAAGTGCTTTTTATCAACCTCTTTGCCTCATTATAGGTTATGTCTATGTCAGGCTGTGGTAGTCGTCCGCCCTCTTTTGCCAGTCTGTCAGCCTCTTCGTTTCCAGGTATACTGCAATGTGATGGGATCCACTGTATTACAACTTTTTTGGATTTCTGGCATAGACCATGGAGTGCTGCTCTTAGGTCAGTTAGTTATGTGCTGTTATTGCTCTTCAGTATTGAGACAGCTGACTTTGCATCTGTGAAGATAGCTATTTGCTTCTCTTTATTTTCCTCCATCAGGAGCATTTCTGCTGCAGTTTTCAGAGCCTCTACCTCCGCTTTGAAGTTACTTGAAAATTTTCCAGTTGCCATTGAATGTGTTTTTTTCACTCCATTTTTTAAATTTAGGAGAATTCCTCCTCCTCCATTCTCTATTGAATTTTTGGCTGATCCATCTGTATATGCATGGGTCCAATTCCTGCTTGGGTAATGTTCTTTTATGTAGTTTAGGGTTATTTCTCTTCTTTCGGTTTCATGCTGAGTGTTCTTTTTCTCAATACCAGGAATGTTTTCTATCATCTCATGCAGTTGCTGCTGTCTCCAAGCTGGGAACTTGTGTGCATTGTGTATGGGCTTGACTGTTGATATGTTAAGTATAGGATCTGCCCTAATCCTTCGTTTTGCAGTTTCTACAAAGTTGCTACGCTTCAGTCTTCCCTTTCCAAAACCATTAAATCTGTTGTACATAGGGTGGTCTGCCAATCTTCTAAATTTTTCTGCTTGTTGCTGGGCTCTGCTATCTCTTCTATCCTGCATTGGTTGTAAACAAGTGATCTTTTCTAGTTCATTAATAGGCGTTGTCTTCAGGCTTCCAGTTATGATTCGCATTCCTTGGTTTTGGACTCTACTTATTTTGTTAAAGTTTGACTTAACTGCTGTTGCCCAAGCTGCAATGCCATATTCCAGTACTGGCCTCACCCGTCCAGTATATAACTTCTTGAGAACTTTCTCATCTGCTCCCCACGTTGTACCAGCAAGCTTTTTCATGATTGCCATTCTCTGCCTTGCTCTTGTTCGATTTTTCTCAACCTGTGTCTTCCATGTCAGGCGACGATCAAAGGTGACTCATAGATAGTTTGGATTTTCTTCATGGCGCAATATTTTTCCATTCAATACCAGCTTAGGTTGCTGAGTTTTATTTGAGAGGGAGAACACTGTGCATGTTGTTTTCTCCTCACTTATCTTCACTAGCCATGATTTTGACCAGTCCTCTAGCGCTAATAAGGCTTGCTGTATTCTGCTGTTAGCTGTACTAATATATTCTTCAGATGTCCATATGGCTAGGTCATCTGCAAAGGAGGGTGTGTGTACTCTGGCTGGAAAATTTTCTGTGATGTCATTTATATATGCCAGGAATAATGTTGGTGAAAGAACTCCTCCTTGGGGGACACCTTGCTCCAACAGCATCATTTTGCTTGTTTGTCCTTGTACTTTTGTCCTGGCAGTTCTGTTCTCAAGGTAGTGGCTGATCCATTTATACATTTTTCCACAAACATGCATGTTTTGCAGTTTTACTTTCAGTCCTTCCTTCCATACTTTATCAAATGCTTTTTCTAAATCTATCCAGACTGCTAGTGTGTGCTTTTTCTCTTGGAAGGCATCCTCTATTTCCTGAGCTATATAGGTTATTTGATCTTCAGTGGATCTGTACTTTCTGAATCCTGCTTGGTGTGGTGTTAAGAGTTTGTTTTCTTCCAGATGCCATGTTAGCCTGCCATTGATAATGCGTTCCATTAATTTTCCTACACAGCTAAGTAGACTGATAGGTCGATAGCCATTTGGTTCTTCCAGGTCTTTTCCTTTCTTTGGGACTGGTATTAGTATAGCTTCCTTCCATGCCTGTGGGACTATTCCTCTCTTCCAGCTGTTATTTAGGACTGCTAGTCGTTTCTTCTTTGCCTTGGTGCCTAGTCCTATTAGCATTTCATTTGTGATTCCATCCTTTCCTGGTGATTTCTTCTTTTTTAGGGTATTCATTGCCTGTTCCATTTCTTCCATTGTTAGATTTGCCATCATATATTCTGCTGCTGTCTCTGTATTTCTATGATGTATCTGTTTGTCTTTGATTGCTTTCTTCTGTTCGGTTGTAATATCAATGTGGTTTGCATTTGCATAGTGTTCCATTAGTGCATTTGCAGCCTTTTTTCCTGTAAGCAAAGCATTTCCTTGTTTAATTGTTATTTGTTTGTTTCTAGGTCCTTCATTGTTCATGGCTTTCACTAGTTTCCATAGTTTGTTTCCATCCCTGTCAAAATTCAGGTTTTCTGTTTTTTCCCTCCAACAATCTCTTGTTGTTTGATTTACTGTTCTTTTATATTTTGCTGAGATGGCTTTGAGAGAGATATTCGCTTCAATTGTTTGTTCTCTCTCTGCTGTCTTCCTGGCATCTTCAACTTTGTCCTCCAAACTTTGTAGTTCTTCAGTCCAGTATGGTTTGTAATTTTTCCTCGCTCCTCTAGGAATGGACTCAGTGGCTGCCTGTATTATCGCTCTGTTTAGACTTTCCACCATTTGCTTTATGTTGCCATATCGTGTATTTATGTTTTCAAAATATTTGTCTGTTAGTATGGCAAATCTGTCCCAATCTGCTCGTTTGTAATTCCAGCGGGGCAAGGGCTTTTGCTCCTGTGGAACATACTCCATATTCATTACAAGCTTGATTGGTCTGTGGTCACTACCTGCTAATTGGTCCAGCACATGGCAATCGATTTTGTGGAGGTCTCCTGTGCAGAAAGCTAAGTCTGGAGTAGAAGTGGTAAGCCATCTTCTGGAGTAGAAGCTCGGTGTGTCATCCGCTTTGTTGAGTAGATGGAGATTTGAGTCTATTTCCCAGTCCTCCAATTCATCTCCTCTTTTGTCAGTATCTGGGTATCCCCATCTTTCTGAACGGCTATTAAAGTCTCCGACAATAATGCAGTTTGTGTCAGTTATTTTCATGTTTGAGAGTGTAAGGTCCTTATCTGCTGGGCTATACAGATTGTAGATTCTTATTTTCACGTCCTTTATCATTATATCAACACCTATAATTTCCGTTTGGTTGTCACAGATCACAGATACTTCGCTGCAAGGTATTGTATTTCGTGTAAGTATTAGAACTCCTCCTTTGTGTCCTTCGCGGTCGAAACGTGTGGCCTGATATCCTCTGACTGAGAATTTGTGATTGGCGTTGAGGTGTGTCTCTTGAATGCATGCCACATCTATTCTATCTTTATGAAGACGCTGTGTTAGGGAGTCTTTCTTCTTGTAAACTCCTTCGGCATTCCACTGTAGTATGTTGAGTGTCCGGGGTATTTGGTCAATAGCTCTTAACCTACTCCTCTGTGCCTTGACTCCACAGCACAGGGGAAGGTGACCACCAGTAGTCATGGGTGGACCCCCTCGAGGCGGGGGGCCCGGCACTATCGCCGCCTGATGGGACTTCACGGGATTAGCACCATAACGATTAATTTTGATTTGTGACATCATGAATTAAGTTACGTTGCACTTCTTTGTCAAGCCTGTGGCTCAGTACATCCGATTTCGACAAGCATTTATTCGGGATGCTTTCCCTAGCCTTTGACTGTCCCCAGTCTACCTACAAGGCAGCAGGTTTTACGTTGCACTGCTTTGTCAAGCCTGTGGCTCAGTACATCCGATTTTGACAAGCATGTATTCGGGGTGCTTTCCCTAGCCTTTGACTGTCCCCAGTCTACCTACAAGGCAGCAGGTTTGTGTGTCTCTTCGTCTGGTCCCTCTCCCTTGACCTGTCCGACATGGGTGGCCCAACCAGTAGCTGTGCTACCGTCGGCATAGCTCTTGGGGTCATTGGGACGCCAATGAAAATTACAAAATACACATAAAAATGGATGCTAAATTTAACATTGCATAGAATAACAATGTAGTACATCTCATAAAATGGTATTTATGGGTTGACTTACCACTTACAATAGACAGCCTGGTTCTCTGGTATAACAAGGATTCCCGATTTGCCAGACGTGCACAATGCAAAACAGGGTAGGAAAAACTATATCAAGTAATCAGTGTCAGGGGAATTTAACATCAGGAGTACTCTAAACCTCATTAAATCGGAGACACAAAAACGAAAGTTACCGCAAAAGTTCTTCTTCTTCTTCTTCAGCTTTCCGAGCCATTGAGGTTCTTTGCTGCAAATACAATCCGTCTCCATTCGTCTCTCTGGTGCACTTCTCTTGCCAGTCGTTGATTCCAAGTGCTTGTAGGTCTGTACATGTATTATCTCTCCACCGTCTTCTTGGTCTACCTCGGGGTCTACGGTAATTTATTTCCTGAGTGTAAGCGAGTTTTGTTTCCCTATTATCTTCCATTCTTTCTATATGCCCCAGCCATTGTAGTCTATTAGCCTTCATGATACCAGTGATTAGCGGAGACTTAAACAGATCATAAATGTCTTTGTTACTTCTTCTTTTCCACTCTCCACTTTGTGTATCCCTAATGGGTCCAAAGATGCGTCTTAAAATTTTGTTCTTAAAGGTTTGTAACAAGGCTTCGTCTCCTTTCGTTGTACTCCAGGTTTCAGAGCCATACAGCACAACTGGTCTGATCAGTGTTTTGTATATTGTGATTTTGGTGTTACGAGATAGCGCCTTTGATTTTAGTAGATGTTGTAGTGCATAGTATATCTTATTTCCAGAGTTGATTCTAGTTTGTATTTCTTCCCTTATGATGTTGGAGCAGTTGAAGATTGTACCCAGGTATTTGTATGTTTCCGTTTTTTTAATGGTCATATTATCTATTTGTATGTGGCCAGAGTTTTTAGCCATTCCGTCTCTTGAAATTACCATATATTCTGTCTTATCTTGGTTGATAACCAGCCCCATCTGTTGGGCTTTTTCCTTTAAGTGAGTCAATATTTCCAATGTCTTTTGTTCACTTTGCCCTATAATATCTATATCATCTGCATAACCAAGCAGCTTGGATGTTCCTCCAATATCACATTCCTCCTTTACCTTCCTTACAACTTTCTCTAGAGCCAGATTGAAGAGTAGCGGCGATAAAAATAACACAAAGTAATGCAGCTTTACATAACAGAATTACGACACATACAGGACGTTGCGGCGACTAGCCTTCATCAGCAAACAAATACATACACAAAACACAACATATAGTCACGGAGAAGACTACATTAAGGCGTAACGATTGGATGAGAAGAATAAAAAGATGAAAAAATTAGAGCAACGGAGAGAAAATGAAAATTTGAGAAAAAAGTGTTCCTACTTACTTGAAAATCCCAAAATGTGTATTACCCGAATGTCACCGTTATCTTCTTTTATACACATTCGAGGGAGTGGGGTGTAGGATGAAATCAGGGTGGTGGGTGTAACGGCTCAGTGGGCATCCCAGGTACTTGAGTGGAAGTGATACATTAAAGAAGGGGGAGGGGCGAAGGCAGGAAGGTAGGTCTGGAAACTGTTATAACTATCTGGGAATAGAAACTGAGAAGTCCCAGTGGATAGTACTTACGAAGCGTGAGTGGATGCCAGTGAATGGGTTGGTCCTAGTGGACGAATATTGAAGAGCAATGAAATGTGCACCCACGTATGTTGATGATACTAACAAAACTCATCTGATGTCCTCTTTTATGTTGTTTTGAGACGAGTCATAAAGTCTGGGTGGACTGATATGTGTGAGCGCACATACATACATCTATAGCCATCAACAAACATTCATACAGTAGTATACAGTAGTATACATACACACGTGCATGGTATATATGGGAAAGGGAGAGAGAGAGAGAGAGAGGGAGGGAGGGGGAGAGAGAGGGGTGGTATCGTTCCTGTGATGTACCACATGGGGTATGCGGAGTAAAACGGTCTACAAATACGAAGTTTCACTCATACTAGGGTCAGTAAGGTTGAATGTTATACCACGCATTATATGATCAAATCACCCAATGCTTGTGTTATTGGGGTTGTATAAGATCAGACATCGGGTAATACACATGATATTGGAAGGCACAGAGAAGCAAGATCATTATACTGTGTGGTACTGATGCGTGACCCACAGGTTTTTTCTTGCTGTGTGTGAGTGCACATCCCATAATAGGAATCAAGGAACGACGTATATCAGAGACAACCTGGATAATTGATATATTGTGGGTGTGTCTGCCACAGCTTCTCTCGGTGCTGTACATTGTAGGAGATAAAGGACAGATAGGTGTGAATGAGAGGCAGAACGGATGACGGATATACTGGGTATAAGGCCCTCAGCTTCTCTCGTTGCTGTCCCTCTCTCGCTACGTGCAGTGAGCAGGAAGGAAGGACACACACACACACACATACACACACACACACAATATATATATATATATAAAGGAACCTCAATGGCTCGGAACGCTGAAGAAGAAGAAGATATATAAAATATACACGCACGCACACACACACACACACACACACACATATATATATATATATATATATATATATATATATATATATATATATACACACACATGCACACATACATACACACACACACACATATGCATGTATGTACATGTATACATATATATACATTATACATCCAGACATATATGCTTATGTATCTGCGCACACACACAGAACAGCACACCCAGTATGGTTATCATGTAGGGGGATTATTTGGTCAGGGAAGAATGGTGATATCCTTATCGGTGCACACTATATTGTGTATGAAACGAGTGCCAAGAGTGGCACTACGAGGTGCCTCAGTGAACTTCATACTGGTTCGGTCGCTCGGAATCTCCCTGAAAGAGACAGGGTAGAAGATACCTTTAGTAGAGAAAAGAACTGTAGTTGGAGACACGGAGAGGGTGACAATTGGGAGGGTGTCGAAGCAAGGGAGGGGGAGGGGAAATGTCTACGATTAGATGAAACTAATCTGGGTGTTGAGGCCGTGTGGGGTTAGGCACCCCAATAGAGAATATAAGCCGGTTTTCTATATTTTTGCGATGTTTAGCACTGGACGAACAAGGCTGGATGGCAGTGACCTGGACATCGGAAGCACCGTGGTGATTTGCGCTGTTAAAATGGGTGGCGACAGGCTTAGGGACATTATTATGGAAGTCCAGCAGATGTTGGCGGAATCTGTCAGCTAGCTTGAGCCCGATCTCACCGATACTTCATATCACACCATTTGCATATATCGGTGAGACTCCGTCTTCTCCGTGACTATATATTATGTTTTGTGTATGTATTTGTTTGCTGATGAAGGCTGGTCGCCGCTACGTCCTGTATGTGTTGTAATTCTGTTATGTAAAGCTGCATTACTTTGTGTTATTTTATATTATTTACATTTTTACGCTTTTACCGCAGTCCCGGAGGCTCCGTGGCGCAGTTGTCAAGCTGTTTGACTCGGGCTCCGAAGGTTGTGGGTTCGATTCCGGGCAGCGTTATCGGTTCGCGAGTGCACATTTTCGGAGACTCCTGTGGGTCGTCGCTAGAGCTACGGAGTTCGTGCTTGGTGCGACGCTTTCCGCGCTGCGGAAAGAGGCCGACCCATATGGGATAAAATTCCCTGGGCAATGAAGTTGACCATATCGACGTTTTTTTTTTACCGTAGTTCCACCAAATTTTATTCATATTGTCTCTTTCCGCTGGGTGGCCTGCCGAAAGCGTCGCACAAAGCACCAACTCCGTAGCTCCAGCGACGACCCCCAGGAGTCTCCGAGAAAAATGCACCCGTGAACCGAAAGACGTAGCCCGGAATCAAACCCATGACCTTAGGAGCGTGAGGCTTGACTACTTCGCCACTGAGTCTACCCAAGATATTGACAGTAAAAGTGGAAGATGATCACGACGACGTATGAATAGCCAAGCAGACGTACTTATTGCCCTTGGCAGCTAGCAGAAGGACGGACATTTGCTTGTGTTGTGTTTTCGTTAGCCGTTAGTCAGCACTTGGTCGGCTTCTTCTCGTTGATTGTAAGATTTCTGTTGTGTAAACGCCGAACATTGTACTTCTGTCAAGTTCCATCCATCACGTGCCATGCCGATAAGCGTGGACGCTCATGTTCTGCCATCTCACTCGATCACCAGAGTCGTGGATCAGCTCCGTCCAAGTTAATGGTGTAATACTAATAATTGTACTACTAGTACTAGCATATAATATATATAGAGAATATTTTAAAATGGGGTTTCTACTAATGAAATCATCACAGTTGGATACAGCTTGATAAGACGAATCCAACGGTATCTCAACAAAGGTCAAAGAGTGTACATTGAAATTAATTCTAAGCTTAAAAGTCGACAGGATCGACTTCATTGCACTGGGTTTTTTATCCCATATGGCTCGGTCTCTTTATGCAGCATGGAAAGCGTCGCACAAAGCACGAACTCCGTAGCTTTTAGACAGGAGTCTCCGAAACATTTAACTCGTAAACCGAAGGGTGCGTCCCGGAATCGAACCCACATCCTTCGGAGCACGAGTCAAACGGCTTGACCTTCGCCACAGAGACTCCCAACTAATTCTAAGTGGAGTTATGAATATTTTTATGTCGTGATTTACAATCAAGAAGTGTAAAGGTATCTTAGTAAATTGAACACAGCTGATCGCGGCCCAATAGATTGGAAGCTGACAAATCCTGCCTTCTATTACTATAGCTAGTTTATTTTTAAATGGACAACATAGTACCATATAATATATCATTGCTTCCGGGGTGGCGAGGCCTAACTTGACATATTATCTATTTTTTGATAGGATGTGCCGTGACCCAATTAATAATTAAAAATAGCCACCAGTTTATTATTCATTAAAAGTCTGTCACATTCCTAACAAACCTGGCAAGATGTATATTTTATTGTGCGTTTTGGTAAAAGGAAAGTAAAGGTCACATTCCTCTTTCAATAGGATGTCGAGAAGATTGGCTTCATTGCACCTGGTTTTACCCCACATGGCTCGGTCTCTTTCCGCAGGGTGGCTTGCCGAAAGCATCATACAAAGCAGGAGAGTCTCCGAGAACAATGCACTCGACTTATAAGAATTTTCGATAGGATGTGCTGTGACCTAATTAACAGTTAAAAATAGCTGCCCATTTGCATTAATTAAATATTAAATGCCATGTGAAATGTTTGTCGTTAGTGAAAGAACAATTCATAAAAATGTACTCACATTGTCTTAATGTATCCACTGCATTGCGACAGCTTTCTTTTGTTGATTAAATATCATGCATTAATGTAAGTAAATAAGTTTGTAACTGCTGCATAAATTAAGTAGTCACTTTCGCTAATAATTGATTTCTACTTCTGCTCTATAATTACACTGTTCTGTATCTAAAAGTCAGAAATTAATAATTAAATATTAAGTTTAAAAAACAAACAAACCACAACTTATTTCACAGTATGTTATTTAAGTTTAAATAATTAAATACTGCCGCGCTAAGAAAAAAAATACTCCTTACACTACTTACAGCGTTTACAGACAAGTCTGAAACCTGACTTTCAAAATTATTTTCAGTCATGTCAAATGCTGAAGAATTATACAAGTACACAGATAAATTACTGCTACAAATGAACTTTGTATTCTCTTTAATTTTAGTAGTTTAATTGCCAGCTCTAATTATAAATAAATACAGGTCTACTATAGTAATTAGTATAGTCAGAGCGCCGCCATTTTGAGTTATGATTGCACTATCTCTTTTTCATGGCTGTGCTGAATATTTTCTCCTGAACACAATTAGAGGAGATTAATGTTGAAACTCTTCAAGTGTGTAAGATTGAACGCAGAATTCAAAAATGCATTAAACAGTAACCGGAGACAAAAAGAAACATGAGTTTAAAACAAAATTAGCTTACCGAACATCTTAAAAACTTAATAACTTCAAGAGAAAAAAAGTTCTAAGCGATAAATGCTAGCAGCCTAGCAGACAGAACACTTCTGAATTTATTAGAGTGGTTTCCCGTGTCATATGCCACATTGTTTTTGAATATATGAGCACATAAGCAAGCATGGTTACAAGCCAGAAGTCACTGGATGGTCGATGACAATTTTCTGCGAAAAAGGCTTCCACCTACCCCCACCTCCTACTCACAAAGAACAACAACTGACATTGCTAGTTGTAGTTAGTACTCGTAATTGTACTTTTGTCATGTTATTTCAATTATTATTTGGTAATTCAAAGAATAGATAGTTTTACAAATGATACTGGTGTAACCTGTCCACTGAGGCATGTTTGAATCCAGTGCATCTGGCTTTCAGAGGTTCAGGTGGTTGATAAACCAGACTCATGGTAACAGCTGGCTAGTTTGATAAAGATCCAAACAGGAAAATCCTTAAGAGTTACAAAAAGCACCAGGTCACACATACGCGATCTTTGGACCCTGCACCAACAGGTTTTCTGTCTGTACGATTAAGTTTTCTCCTGTTCGCTTTCAGATTGTCATTCACACAGATAATTGGTGAACTGGTATTAGGAGTTAGTCAGGTATGACTGAGCTACTGTATGACAGTAGATGGTACTACATGCTTTCTGTTAGCAAAGAATGTTGGGCAGCACTCACCAAACCCAACATCCTACATTGTGTTAATGGCTTCGGGTGGAGGAGCACAACTGGGAGGGAACAAACCTTATCCTGGTGCGAGAAAATACAACCTAAAGATTTAGGTTTCTGACCAAGGCTGTCAGACAAGGCCATAAGCCTTGGTCGGCACTGGTCTTGAATGGATGCTCTGACAGACAAGACAGACAGACAATTGCTTTGCTGATCCGGCGGTTTCTGCAGCTTGTCTTGTTCCTCACGTATTGTGTTACCTTTCCTCTGGAGTAAACTAGGCAGGCAGAGAGAGAGAGATCATGCTGCATGAGCAACACATGGTCTCTTTAATTCAGCCCTATAGAGAGGTATAACTCCATTTTACAAACTTATCAAGTCAGCAAGGTGTCAGTCAGGTAAAAGTTATTAGAATGGATACTGAATTTTTTACAGTGATGTAAGACATTTCTCTTCTGCTGTCTTCACCAAAGGTCGATGTTGCCGAAAGGTTAAGAGCACTTGCTCTTAAACATTCTGTGAGCTGATGGTGGGGTAGTGGGTGTATTCCCTACACCAGCCAGTTGGACTTAAATGTTGACTTCTTGCTCATTCAGCAATGGGGAGGTCAGCTTGGCTGAATGGAAAAGAGCGCTTCTTCTTAAACATCTGTTGTGCTGATGCCGAGGTAGTGGGTTCAACCCTTAAACCAGCCAAAGGGTCTGGCTCTGTGGCGAAGGGGTTACGGGCACAGTTTATAATCCTGCATACCACGTTCAAAACACAGCTGCGGGCGATTTGTCAGCAGACCGCCTTGCGTTGGGTTTTTAATAAAATGGTATGGGTGCTGGTAATTCAGAAAGCAATGACAAACTCTACTGAACGTAAAAACATGCCAAGAGATCACAAACAACCAAAAAAAGGCTGGGGTTGACTGCGACGTCCTGTAAAGGATATGCAACTAACTACAAAGGGCGTGGCATAAGATGGTTGAGGATCTATGCTCTGTTGGGAGAGGTAGAAGAAGAAAATGAAGAGAATATGTGATTCTACATCTTGAAGTGATCTTTCACTGAGGATAATCACATTATTATTTTCTTTGGTTATCCCTGTGATCTGTGGGTTTACCATGTGAATTTTGTATTTCAAAGGTGAACAGTTCCTATCTATCACTGTCCCTCCAGTGATATCTGGTGTTATGGATTCCGTCTGCGAACAGTTGGATGACACGGTGCTGCAGATATTTCAAGTTCTGGAGGATATCTACGACCAGCAGGACAAGCTAGAGCAGGTAATTTTGGAAAGCTTAAACATAACCACATTTATCATTAACCCACATCATCTCAGCGACCGAGCAAGCCCTAGTTCGGAAACCAATCGTCAAACAAACTTGCGACGCCTAACGGCATAGGGCAGTGAAGAACAAAAGAAAGAAGAAATAATTAGTACAAGCAAAGCAAATGAAATGCAAAACTATACCGAAAGCTTATTTGTATTGTACAATTCTAACCGTTAGGGTCAGAAATCTACTTATCGTTTGTTACTTTTTCAAGGGAAGTGCTTCACATCTAGTCATACACCTGAACTGTTCTTGTGTCCGTCTTCGGCATGCATTTGTGCCAGCTTTGCTTCCCGTAGTCAGATTTATCCAAAGTCACAGGCTCAGTCAACCCGTGGAGTGAATACTGTTGCCATGTTTCGATTAAATCTATTTCCTGTAATGAGACAGGCTCTCTCTCTCTCTCTCTCTCTATTTTTTCTCTCTCTCTCTCTCTCTCTCTCTCTCTCTCTCTCTCTCTCTCTCTCTCTCTCTCTCTCGCATGCGCACGCACGCATGCACACACACACACATTGCCTTCTTCTTCTTTCTTTGCTTGAAATTTATCTGCAATGTTTTCCCTTGCATAAATTTCTCTCTTCTTTAGTTCATTCAGTACCCGGGAAGGTTAACCCGGTCAACAAATGCCGGCAGAAGTCAGATGTGTCGGCCTCATGGCACAAGAATGCAGCTCTGCTGTAAACACGCACACACACACAAGCATGCACGCACGCACACACACAGACACATGCACAAGCACATACCCCCACACAAATGACGAAAAGGAACTGTCCTAAAACATAGCTATATTTATTTATTTAATTACAACTATAAACTCCAGAATTCAGAAGACAAAGGCAGATATTTTAGTTAAGAGTGTAAAATATTAGGTTTTCACATATTCTAGGCTACAGTATAATGAAGTGGGGTGGCCAGTTCTATTTCTTGCTGCCCTTCCATAACATCATCTGGTGCCCTGTTTGCCTCTGGCCACCAGTGGTATAGGTATGCCAGCGTGCTGCCCGGTACTTACTTATGTCACCAGGTCGTGTCCTGCCTCACTGAATGCACTGGGTGACATTGATACATATGACAATGTATTTTGTTTATTCCAGTTGAAAGGATTCGTTACGCTACTTCATTATATGTTGAACTTGTTTTCTATAGTATGCACCTGCCGAGATAAGTGAGATATGCCAGGCAGTACATTTTGCACTACATTGCTTGTGTCTTCATTATTCAAAGAAATATTTAGTTATTAAATTTGCTTTATTTAACATTAATTTGTAATGTGCCTGTCTAAAAAAGGTTAGTTGCATATCCTTTACAGAATGTCGCAGTCGACCTCAGTATATTTTTTTTTGCTGTTTGTGATTTCATGACAAGTTTACGTTCAGTAGTTTGCTATTGCTTTCTGAATGAACAGCACTCATACCTTTATATGGAAACCTATGCATGCCGGTCTGCTTGTAAATCGCCTGCAGCTGTTGCGAACGCGGTATGCTGGATTACAAATTTCATTGTTAACCCCTTCACCGCAGAGCAGGCATATTTAGATAAATGAGACTAAAATGGTATGGCAGAACCACCAATGTGGAGCTCACAGACAGTGAGCACATGATAGTCTGTCTTTCAAATTCAAATGTTTCAAATTCTGTTTTATTAACGTTTATTCTTGTCCTCTTCAGACTATGAAAGATGGATTCCTGCGATGTCAAGAGCCAGGTACTTGCTGGGGGTCAAATGGGTTTCCGTGGACCAAATTCTGGATGCTAATTTTACTGCTAAATATAAAACTCTGACT